>CM050163.1:291289458-291621958 GCA_027410445.1 Discoglossus pictus
CGCTTTGCTGTGCGGGGGGTGAACCAGAACCGGGGACTGGGCGGCCCTGCGCGGGGGATTGTGGGGAGGAGGTAGCTGCTCCATTCCAGCAACTGAGGGCCGCGGCTCGCTGCGCGAGCAGCGGCCCTCGCTTTGCTGTGCGGGGGGTGAACCCGAACCGGGGACTAGGCGGCCCTGCGCGGGGCATTGTGGGGAGGAGGTGGCTGCTCCATTCCAGCAGCTGAGGGCCGCGGCTCGCTGCGCGAGCAGCGGCCCTCGCAAGCGTGAGCAACGGGCCGTACGCTGCGGGCAAGGGCCTCAGTTGCTGGGATGGAGCGCCTTCGGCGCTCCATCCCAGCAACTGAGGCCCACAGCCCTCGCTACGCGAGCCCGCAAGCATGAGCAACGGCCCGTACGCTCACAACTATATATGTGATATATATATATATATATTAATATTTACTAGATTACTGGACATTCACGGCTGCTTCACTCTTCAAGAGTATATCAGTTTCAAAAACTAAGGGAGCACAAAGTATATGAAGCTGAACATGTAGGAAAATAAATACAACATCTTCACTAGAAACAACAACATGAAATATAAACACATGAACTATAACCCTCTCAAACTAAAAACTATCCCAAGCAGAGGTCTTTGTTCTCTCGAAAGAATTGTCTTTATGTTCAGACAGACAAAACTAGATAAAATACAACTATATTCGGACATGAAATAATTATTCAGGGGATTGAGACTGGCAGAATTTTTCCACAGCAAGGGACATACCACAACATCATTAGGTTATAACAAGAAAAAGACACATATTTCAACCCACCACATGGTTGTAACACTAAACTGGACAGTTATATAGAAAGCTTTTGCCTGAGAACTGCATCCGTTATAACAACCCAGTGTAAAAGACACAATCTCACTCTTAGAAAGAACTGCCAAAAATGGTTTAAGAAACAACCCCAATAGCACCATCAAACCAGCAGATAAAGGTGGTGCAGTTGTTATTATGAATACTAAGAAATACATAAATGAAGCCAACAGACAACTGTACTCATTCAAACATTCCCTAAAAATGTAAAACAAGAATTAGAACTCCTATTCACCAATCCTATATCTGGGACTTTCTACATGCTGCCAAAAATCCACAGACCAGGCAAACAAGTAAGAGCAATTGTTACAGGTATGGACACACTGACTGAGCAGATATCTGGCCTTGTTGAAATCATCTTTAAATCATTAGTTAGTAACACCAGTAGCAACAGTTGTGCTTAAAAGTTTGCATACCCTTGACAAATTAGTAATATATATGTACCATTTTTAAAGAAAACATGAGTGAGCAGGCAAAACATATTTATTTTATTTCTTATGAGATTCATATTTAATTGTAGGTTATAACAGAATGGCATAATAATAAAACAAAACATGGCAACAAAGAAATTACCCTGTTCAAAAGTTTGCATACCCTTAGTTCTTAATACTGTGTATTGCCCCCTTTAGCATCAATGACAGCATGCAGTCTTTTGTAATAGTTGTCTATGAGACCCCTAATTCTCGCAGGTGGTATAGCTGCCCATTAGTCTTGACAAAATGCCTCCAGGTCATGTCTTCACCTTGCATGAACTGCACATTTGAGATCTCCCCAGAGTGGATCAATGATATTAAGGACATGAGACTGTGATGGCCACTCCACAATCTTCACCTTTATCTGCTTTAACCACTGGAGGGTCAACTTGGCCTTGTGCTTGACTTACCCACAACTATTTCACTTTTAACAAAGATACCTACCTACAGATGATGGGGACTGCCATCATATGGACAGAAGGTGAAAGCAAACTCAAAGACTTTCACAGTTCATTCAACGCCTTCCATCCATCTCTTAAAGTTAAAAGGATTTCTCTACAGAACAGGTGAACTTTCTGGACACTACTATATCCATCACCAATGGCACTCTCTAGTCATCTGTATATAAGAAACCCACAGACAGATGTAGTTATCTACACAGCTCCAGTTTCCATCCCTCCCACACTAAACAAGCCATCATCCATAGCTATTAGATACCATTGCATATGCTCAAATACTGGAGACCATGACAAAAATGTAAAAACACTGTCTGAATCTTTAAAACAAAATGGGTACAAACCACATATTATTACCCAGAAAATAATTGCTGGCATCAAAATACACTGTGAAAACCTGTTAAAATAAAAAACAAAAGAAACCACTTCACGTATACCTCTAGTGACCACATACCATTTAGTTTTAGAGAAAATACTGAAAATAATCAAAGATTTAGAACCATTACTAACTGAATATGTACAACCACCAAACCTGAAACAAAAACTTGTTAGCAGAAAATTAGCTAATGAACAACTGAGAAGAGAAAATGGAACTAAACCTTGTAACAAAAGTGCCTGTAAGTTATATCAACACATTTGTAAAGATGACGTATAACATCAAAGGATCATATACATCCTCCAATGTGATTTATATAATACAATGTAATATATGAGAAACAGGCGGTTACATTGAAGAAAAGTGCCAAAAAATGCACTTTAGGATGAACTTACATAGACATTCAATGAGAAAGCATAATGAAGACAATTATTGCACTCCAGTTGGATAACATTTTAGCCAGAATGATCTCTCCATCAAAAACGTAAAAAAGGAAATTTTAAAAGCATCCAGGAGAAAAAAGCATTTGAAATAAAAATGATCACATTCTTCAACAATAAAAATACAAGACTTAGTATGGACTTCGGTTTTCTAACACATTGTCACACTTTCATGTGAAGTTTTCTTATTTTACCATAACAGACGAGATGTTTGTCCATCAGGAAGGATATCATTGTGGACAACAGTGCTAGGTTTTTTCATGTATATATTGATGTATATGTGTATATATGTTTTCTTTACTATATTGTGTTTATTCCCCCTATATGTATTTACCTGATGATGTCAGATGCTGTCTCCACTCTCTCTGCATCAATGTTTTTATTCAAATTGAGGGTACCATCTCATGTTAGTATTGCTTCACACTTGATAAAGAGAGGTTAAACATTTGGAAAGCTCGTCAATATAAAAGATCTCATAATACACTGCAATACTAATTATTATTCTACATATAAATATATATAGACTAAATTACTAGATTACTGGGCATTAACGGCTGTTTCACTCTTCAAGTATATATACTAGTAACTTGCCCGTCAAAAATGATTGCAATAAAATTTGAAGGCTGGCAATGCTACCACACGATGCAAGGCTCTCCCCCCTCTAACTTGCGGGCCTCGCGATGAGCGCCTTTGGGGCTCATTGTAAGCCTCTCCCACCCTCTAATTTATGGGCCTCGCAATGAGTGCCTTCAACACTCATCGTGAGCCCCGCAATGAGTGGCTTTGCCACTCATTGCAGGCATCGGGCAACTGCAACTTTCGGGCCTTGCAATGAGCACCAAAGGCACTCATTGCAAGCCTCTACCCACTCTCTCACCCCTGCGTCTTTTTTCCCCCTCTCCCTCCTCTGTGTCTGTTTCCCCTTCCCTCCTGTGTCTCGTTGCCCCCACTCCCTTCCGTGTTTTTTTTTTCCCCTTATCTCCCTCCTCTGTGTCTCTCACTCTGCCCCCCCCCCCCCCCACCCCTGTGTCTCTTTCTCCCCCACTCCCTCCCCTCTTTCTTTCTCCTCCCTCTCACTCCTCTGTGATCCTTTTTGCATTTACGGGTGTGAAACCATTTGTGGGCTTGGGAAATTGATCATTTTCCTTAAGACCGAAAGGTGTTTATGATTTACAGGCTTGAAATAAAATTACGGCCTTTATGGCCGCTATTTTTTTCCTCACTTAGCCGTTCTGAGACCTCCCAAAAACGCTAATTAAATAGCAAATTAGCTTGCAACCTCACTTACAGGCTCCCTGCCTCTCCACCTGTGCTGTGTGTGAGGTCATAAGTTAATTTTCAAATTAATTGGCGTCTTTTGTCGGTCTTACGATGGCTTCCGAGTTGCAAGCTTGAAAAAAATGTCAGCTGTTAAACCCGTAATTTTTTTGAAGCCTGTAATGTGTAAGCCGTTTAGAGCCTCTCCCCCCCAAGCCAGTCACACATGGGCCTCACGATGAGTGCCTTTGGCGCTCATTGCAGCCCTGTCAAGCCAGGACCGTACGGGCCTCACAATTCCCCACTATGTGCGCTAAGCCCTTAACTTTTAACACATCATTACTGACAAACTTGCAGTTATGACAACTATTATTATGTCAGCAGCAGGTACATTAACAGACAGAAATGTCACTGTGTGTACATATTCCTCTGTGTATTTCTACACTGCACTGCCAACTTTGCTGCCCCCTGACTATTTGCTGCCCTATGCCTGGGCCTTATCGGTCAAGAAGAAACACACTACCATCTCACCCAGCAACTTACATTTTCCAACTGTGTAAAAACAGTTATGTTCATTTACTTCTACTGAAAAAATATACCTCAATCTCTTTTTAGCCAATCAGATCTGTGGAGGCAATTTATACTGAGACTGGCTGAAATAGCAAATCAGTGAAAAAATAAATCAGTCACTGAATATATATTCATTTTTACATCCTTCCCATTAGAGCCGTGATGTCAGTGAAGAGAGTGTGTGTGTGTGTGTGTTTAGTCCTTCAGTCATGTCCGACTCTTGGTGACCATGTGGATGCAGAACACCAGGCACATCTGTCTATGTTTCTGGTTGTGCTTATCCTCAAGGTCTTCTTGGCAAAGATATTTGAATGGGTTGCCGGTACTTCTCCAATGGACAGCAATTTGTCTCACCTCCCTGCGATGACCTACCTATCTTGGGCGACCCTACATGGTATAGCTCACAGCTTCACTGAAGTGAACAAGCCCCTTCACCACAACAAGGTAGTGATCCAGAAGGGGAGTGAAGAGAGTAGCCCATCTATTTCTTAAGGTCTCCTTAAGAGCATGATAAATTATTTTACCATCCTTGGATAATAAACGGGTTGTAGCCATATTTTTTTTTAAATATAACATTTTAAAGAACTACAGTATTCAAAAATCTTCTAGAATGATACAAATAAAATAATAATAACACTGCATCAATCACATTTTACATGAGAATATGCTGATGTGGAATCTACAATTTTGTGTTCTGCTGATCAACTTCCTAAGGTGGGAGGAGACTTTGAAGGGACAGAAAGTCTCTATCTGCAGAATAAAACTGTGACATCTATAACAGTCTCGGCTTTCAGCACTACTAATAGAAAATGCCCTAGTTTACAAGGACACATACTGCTGAAAGTAGTAGATGGAATCAGTTGAGAAAAGGAAATGGAGCCCACCAGTAAAGAATAATAATAATTAAATATAAAAGTTACAAATGTAAAAGCTGGGTTTTTTAGGGGAGGTTTCTAAAGCATTTTTTTTATTTAAGCTCATCCCCATAGCAAAGAATGTAATTTAGTATTTGTCTGTAGGTTTTTTTAAATTCTTCCCTTCAAGCAGAACAGTTTGATAATGACAAAAAACAGAAAGTAAAAGTTGTTTTAATATCCTTGAAACTAACAGGTAGACAAGTATGAGTCACACGGCTTTATTACTGCTTATTGTCTGACAGGGTCTCTGAGACATTTATTTAAAAAAAAATATGAAATATTGAAATTATAAAATATCTTCTTTCAGAAGTAACAAAGAAAACAGTTTTCCTTGTCCCTTTAAACAACAATCATCAGTTTTAGAGCTGGATTTTAACATGTGTAATGTGCCTGAGGACTACATACATAACATATACCTTCTCTATCATAGATAATAAACACTCTCAGCAAACGTGACACATTTATTGTTGTGTATTCTCCTGTTTTTAGGGAGACTCCGGAGGTCCCCTAGTGTGTGATGGTACCTTACACGGTGTGGTATCTTTTGGATTTGACCATCCACCAGGAGTGTATGCGAGGGTTGGAAAGTACCTAGACTGGATCAAGAAAACAATTTCTACACATGGTGACAGCAGTGACTGACCTCTGCCACTAAGTGATGCTCGTGTGTCCCACCTCTATAACAAGACTCACTTATAGCTCATCATATAATCTGTGTATCACTGTTTGACTCTGTCTGCTTTGTACAATTAAAGTTTACATGAAAGAGTTCTCTTTGTTACCTGTGTTACATACATATATATTTATACAGTTTTTTTAACTTGCTTTAGACATTCAAATGTGAACACAGATGTACTTTTTATTTACTGTACTACTGTACGGTGGAGGGCTTCTATCGCTCTTTTGCCCACCATATTATAAATGATTGTTGTGGTGAACTACCTACTCATAAGATCCACAACACAGGCCGAGATCCCGCTCCATGCTGATGATAGCCAGTAAGCTTGAAACAGCTGTACATGGGTTGGATACTCAGCCTGTGTTTAATCCAACCTTGGCTTTGCATTAAAGCTGTGTAATACAGCATGCATAAGCTTAAAGGAAGCCATGTTTGATAATGGCTAGGATTGAAGAGTGAGGCATTTGTGGGCACATTTGCACGTCCCAGCTCAACTTCCCAGAATGCAGTGTAATAACTGTTTTTCTCGGAACTCTGAGCTGGAAGCAGGTTTTTTTAACTTGCTTTAGACGTTCAAATGTGAACACAGATGTACTTTTTATTTACTATATATATATATATATATATATATATATATATATATATAACACTTCTTTATATTATGAAACATCAGGGTATGTACTTTCCACTTCTTCCTAATACACAGACATCAGGAAATTAACTTCTCAACTTCCCCTAATACACAGATATCAGGACATGAACCTCCCACCTCCTCCTAATACACAGCCATCAGGACATGTACCTCTCACCTCCTCCTAATACACAGACATCAGGACATGGACCTCTCACCTCCTCCTAATACACAGACATCAGGACCTGTACCTCTCACCTCCTCCTAATACACAGACATCAGGACATGTACCTCTCACCTCCTCCTAATACACAGACATCAGGACATGTGCCTCCCACCTCCTCCTAATACACATACATCAGGACATGTGCCTCTCACCTCCTCCTAATACACAGACATCAGGGCATGTGCCTCTCACCTCCTCCTAATACACATACATCAGGACATGTGCCTCTCACCTCCTCCTAATACACAGACATCAGGGCATGTGCCTCTCACCTCCTCCTAATACACAGACATCAGGACATGTACCTCTCATCTCCTCCTAATACACAGATATCAGGACATGTACCTCTCACCTCCTCCTAATACACAGACATCAGGACATGTACCTCTCACCTCCTCCTAATACACAGACATCAGGACATGTACCTCTCACCTCCCCCTAATACACAGACATCAGGACATGCACTTCTCATCTCCTCCTAATACACAGACATCAGGACATGTACCTCTCATCTCCTCCTAATACACAGACATCAGGACATGTGCCTCTCACCTCCTCCTAATACACAGACATCAGGACATGTACCTCTTACCTCCTCCTAATACACAGACATCAGGACATGTGCCTCTCACCTCCTCCTAATACACAGACATCAGGACATGTGCCTCTCACCTCCTCCTAATACACAGACATCAGGACATGTACCTCTCATCTCCTCCTAATACACAGACATCAGGACATGTGCCTCTCACCTCCTCCTAATACACAGACATCAGGACATGCACTTCTCACCTCCTAATACACAGACATCAGGACATGTGCCTCTCACCTCCTCCTAATACACATACATCAGGACATGTGCCTCTCACCTCCTCCTAATACACATACATCAGGACATGTGCCTCTCACCTCCTCCTAATACACAGACATAAGGACATGCACCTCTCACCTCCTCCTAATACACAGACATCAGGACATGTGCCTCTCACCTCCTCCTAATACACAGACATCAGGACATGCACCTCTCACCTCCTCCTAATACACAGACATCAGGACATGCACCTCTCACCTCCTCCTAATACACAGACATCAGGACATGCACCTCTCACCTCCCCCTAATACACAGACATCAGGACATGCACCTCTCACCTCCTCCTAATACACATACATCAGGACATGCGCCTCTCACCTCCTCCTAATACACATACATCAGGACATGCGCCTCTCACCTCCTCCTAATACACATACATCAGGACATGTGCCTCTCACCTCCTCCTAATACACAGACATCAGGACATGTGCCTCTCACCTCCTCCTAATACACAGACATCAGGACATGCACCTCTCACCTCCTCCTAATACACAGACATCAGGGCATGTGCCTCTCACCTCCTCCTAATACACAGACATCAGGGCATGTGCCTCTCACCTCCTCCTAATACACATACATCAGGACATGCGCCTCTCACCTCCTCCTAATACACAGACATCAGGACATGCACCTCTCACCTCCTCCTAATACACAGACATCAGGACATGCACCTCTCACCTCCCCCTAATACACAGACATCAGGACATGCACCTCTCACCTCCTCCTAATACACATACATCAGGACATGCGCCTCTCACCTCCTCCTAATACACAGACATCAGGACATGTACCTCTCACCTCCTCCTAATACACAGACATCAGGACATGCACCTCTCACCTCCTCCTAATACACAGACATCAGGACATGTACCTCTCACCTCCTCATAATACACAGACATAAGGACATGTACCTCTCACCTCCTCCTAATACAAAGACATCAGGACATGCACCTCTCACCTCCTCCTAATACACATACATCAGGACATGCACCTCTCACATCCTCCTAATACACAGACATCAAGCCATGCACCTCTCACCTCCTCCTAATACACAGACATCAGGACATGCACCTCTCACCTTCTCCTAATACACAGACATCAGGACATGTACCTCTCACCTCCTCCTCATACACAGACATCAGGACATGTACCTCTCACCTCCTCCTAATACACAGATATCAGGACATGTGCCTCTCACCTCCTCCTAATACACATACATCAGGACATGTGCCTCTCACCTCCTCCTAATACACAGACATCAGGACATGCACCTCTCACCTCCTCCTAATACACAGACATCAGGACATATACCTCTCACCTCCTCCTAATACACAGACATCAGGACATGCACCTCTCACCTCCTCCTAATACACATACATCAGGACATGTGCCTCTCACCTCCTCCTAATACACAGACATCAGGACATGCACCTCTCACCTCCTCCTAATACACAGACATCAGGACATGTGCCTCTCACCTCCTCCTAATACACAGACATCAGGACATGCACCTCTCACCTCCTCCTAATACACAGACATCAGGACATGTGCCTCTCACCTCCTCCTAATACAACAGACATCAGGACATGTGCCTCTCACCTCCTCCTAATACACATACATCAGGACATGTGCCTCTCACCTCCTCCTAATACACATACATCAGGACATGTGCCTCTCACCTCCTCCTAATACACAGACATCAGGACATGCACCTCTCACCTCCTCCTAATACACAGACATCAGGGCATGTGCCTCTCACCTCCTCCTAATACACATACATCAGGACATGTGCCTCTCACCTCCTCCTAATACACAGACATCAGGACATGCACCTCTCACCTCCTCCTAATACACAGACATCAGGACATGCACCTCTCACCTCCTCCTAATACACAGACATCAGGACATGTACCTCTCACCTCCTCCTAATACACAGACATCAGGACATGCACCTCTCACCTCCTCATAATACACAGACATAAGGACATGTACCTCTCACCTCCTCCTAATACAAAGACATCAGGACATGCACCTCTCACCTCCTCCTAATACACATACATCAGGACATGCACCTCTCACATCCTCCTAATACACAGACATCAAGCCATGCACCTCTCACCTCCTCCTAATACACAGACATCAGGACATGCACCTCTCACCTTCTCCTAATACACAGACATCAGGACATGTACCTCTCACCTCCTCCTCATACACAGACATCAGGACATGTACCTCTCACCTCCTCCTAATACACAGATATCAGGACATGTGCCTCTCACCTCCTCCTAATACACATACATCAGGACATGTGCCTCTCACCTCCTCCTAATACACAGACATCAGGACATGCACCTCTCACCTCCTCATAATACACAGACATAAGGACATGTACCTCTCACCTCCTCCTAATACACAGACATCAGGACATGTACCTCTCACCTCCTCCTAATACACAGACATCAGGACATGCACCTCTCACCTTCTCCTAATACACAGACATCAGGACATGCACCTCTCACCTCCCCCTAATACACAGACATCAGGACATGTACCTCTCACCTCCTCCTAATACACAGACATCAGGACATGTACCTCTCATCTCCTAATACACAGACATCAGGACATGTGCCTCTCACCTCCTCCTAATACACATACATCAGGACATGCACCTCTCACATCCTCCTAATACACAGACATCAGGCCATGCACCTCTCACCTCCTCCTAATACACAGACATCAAGCCATGCACCTCTCACCTCCTCCTAATACACAGACATCAGGACATGCACCTCTCACCTCCTCATAATACACAAACATCAGAACATGCACCACTCACCTTCTCCTAACACACAGACATCAGGACATGTACCTCTCACCTCCTCCTAATACACAGACATCAGGACATGTACCTCTCACCTCCTCATAATACACAGACATCAGGACATGTACCTCTCACCTTCTCCTAACACACAGACATCAGGACATGTACCTCTCACCTCCTCCTAATACACAGACATCAGGACATGTACCTCTCACCTCCTCATAATACACAGACATCAGGACATGTACCACTCACCTTCTCCTAACACACAGACATCAGGACATGTACCTCTCACCTTCTCCTAACACACAGACATCAGGACATGTACCTCTCACCTCCTCCTAATACACAGACATCAGGACATGTACCTCTCACCTCCTCATAATACACAGACATCAGGACATGTACCTATCACCTCCTAATACACAGACATCAGGACATGTACCTCTCACCTCCTCCTAATACACAGACATCAGGACATGTACCTCTCACCTCCTCCTAATACACAGACATCAGGACATGTACCTCTCACCTCCTCCTAATACACAGACATCAGGACATGCACCTCTCACATCCTCCTAATACACAGACATCAAGCCATGCACCTCTCACCTCCTCCTAATACACAGACATCAGGACATGCACCTCTCACCTTCTCCTAATACACAGACATCAGGACATGTACCTCTCACCTCCTCCTAATACACAGATATCAGGACATGTGCCTCTCACCTCCTCCTAATACACATACATCAGGACATGTGCCTCTCACCTCCTCCTAATACACAGACATCAGGACATGCACCTCTCACCTCCTCCTAATACACAGACATCAGGACATATACCTCTCACCTCCTCCTAATACACAGACATCAGGACATGCACCTCTCACCTCCTCCTAATACACAGACATAAGGACATGTACCTCTCACCTCCTCCTAATACACAGACATCAGGACATGCACCTCTCACCTCCTCCTAATACACATACATCAGGACATGCACCTCTCACATCCTCCTAATACACAGACATCAGGACATGTACCTCTCACCTCCTCCTAATACACAGACATCAGGACATGCACCTCTCACCCCCTCCTAATACACATACATCAGGACATGCACCTCTCACATCCTCCTAATACACAGACATCAGGACATGCACCTCTCACCTCCTCCTAATACACAGACATCAGGACATGCACCTCTCACCTTCTCCTAATACACAGACATCAGGACATGTACCTCTCACCTCCTCCTCATACACAGACATCAGGACATGTACCTCTCACCTCCTCCTAATACACAGATATCAGGACATGTGCCTCTCACCTCCTCCTAATACACAGACATCAGGACATGTGCCTCTCACCTCCTCCTAATACACAGATATCAGGACATGTGCCTCTCACCTCCTCCTAATACACATACATCAGGACGTGTGCCTCTCACCTCCTCCTAATACACAGACATCAGGACATGTACCTCTCACCTCCTCCTAATACACAGACATCAGGACATGTACCTCTCACCTCCTCCTAATACACAGACATCAGGACATGTACCTCTCACCTCCTCCTAATACACAGACATCAGGACATGCGCCTCTCACCTCCTCCTAATACACAGATATCAGGACATGTACCTCTCACCTCCTCCTAATACACAGACATCAGGACATGCGCCTCTCACCTCCTCCTAATACACAGATATCAGGACATGTACCTTTCACCTCCTCCAAATACACAGACATCAGGACATGCACCTCTCACCTCCTCCTAATACACAGACATCAGGACATGTACATCTCACCTCCTCCTAATACACAGGCATCAGGACATGTACCTCTCACCTCCTCCTATTACACAGACATCAGGACATGTACCTATCACCTCCTCCTAATACACAGACATCAGGATATGCACCTCTCACCTCCTCCTAATACACAGACATCAGGATATGTACCTCTCACCTCCTCCTAATACACAGACATCAGGACATGTACCTCTCACCTCCTCCTAATACACAGACATCAGGACATGTACCTCTCACCTCCCCCTAATACACAGACATCAGGACATGTACCTCTCACCTCCTCCTAATACTCATACATCAGGATATGTACCTCTCACCTCCTCCTAATAAACAGACATCAGGACATGTACCTCTCACCTCCTCCTAATACACAGACATCAGGACATGCACCTCTCATCTCCTCCTAATACACAGACATCAGGACATATACCTCTCACCTCCTCCTAATACACAGACATCAGGACATATACCTCTCACCTCCTCCTAATACACAGACATCAGGACATGCACCTCTCACCTACTCCTAATACACAGACATCAGGACATGCACCTCTCACCTCCTCATAATACACAGACATAAGGACATGTACCTCTCACCTCCTCCTAATACAAAGACATCAGAACATGCACCTCTCACCTCCTCCTAATACACATACATCAGGACATGCACCTCTCACATCCTCCTAATACACAGACATCAAGCCATGCACCTCTCACCTCCTCCTAATACACAGACATCAGGACATGCACCTCTCACCTTCTCCTAATACACAGACATCAGGACATGTACCTCTCACCTCCTCCTCATACACAGACATCAGGACATGTACCTCTCACCTCCTCCTAATACACAGATATCAGGACATGTGCCTCTCACCTCCTCCTAATACACATACATCAGGACATGTGCCTCTCACCTCCTCCTAATACACAGACATCAGGACATGCACCTCTCACCTCCTCCTAATACACAGACATCAGGACATATACCTCTCACCTCCTCCTAATACACAGACATCAGGACATGCACCTCTCACCTCCTCCTAATACACAGACATAAGGACATGCACCTCTCACCTCCTCCTAATACACAGACATCAGGACATGTACCTCTCACCTCCTCCTAACACACAGACATCAGGACATGCACCTCTCACCTCCTCCTAATACACAGACATCAGGACATGCACCTCTCACCTCCTCCTAATACACAGACATCAGGACATGCACCTCTCACCTCCTCCTAATACACATACATCAGGACATGCACCTCTCACCTCCTCCTAATACACATACATCAGGACATGCACCTCTCACATCCTCCTAATACACAGACATCAGGCCATGCACCTCTCACCTCCTCCTAATACACAGACATCAAGCCATGCACCTCTCACCTCCTCCTAATACACAGACATCAGGACATGCACCTCTCACCTTCTCCTAATACACAGACATCAGGACATGTACCTCTCACCTCCTCCTCATACACAGACATCAGGACATGTACCTCTCACCTCCTCCTAATACACAGATATCAGGACATGTGCCTCTCACCTCCTCCTAATACACAGACATCAGGACATGTGCCTCTCACCTCCTCCTAATACACAGATATCAGGATATGTACCTCTCACCTCCTCCTAATACACAGATATCAGGGCATGTACCTCTCACCTCCTCCTAATACACATACATCAGGACATGTACCTCTCACCTCCTCCTAATACACAGACATCAGGACGTGTGCCTCTCACCTCCTCCTAATACACATACATCAGGACGTGTGCCTCTCACCTCCTCCTAATACACAGACATCAGGACATGTACCTCTCACCTCCTCCTAATACACAGACATCAGGACATGTACCTCTCACCTCCTCCTAATACACAGACATCAGGACATGTACCTCTCACCTCCTCCTAATACACAGACATCAGGACATGCGCCTCTCACCTCCTCCTAATACACAGATATCAGGACATGTACCTCTCACCTCCTCCTAATACACAGACATCAGGACATGCGCCTCTCACCTCCTCCTAATACACAGATATCAGGACATGTACCTTTCACCTCCTCCTAATACACAGACATCAGGACATGCACCTCTCACCTCCTCCTAATACACAGACATCAGGACATGTACCTCTCACCTCCTCCTAATACACAGGCATCAGGACATGCACCTCTCACCTCCTCCTAATACACAGACATCAGGACATGCACCTCTCACCTCCTCATAATACACAGACATCAGCACATGTACCACTCACCTCCTAATACACAGACATCAGGACATGCACCACTCACCTCCTCCTAATACACAGACATCAGGACATGTACCTCTCACCTCCTCCTAATACACAGACATCAGGACATGTACCTCTCACCTCCTCATAATACACAGATATCAGGACATGTACCTCTCACCTCCTCCTAATACACATACATCAGGACATGCACCTCTCACCTCCTCATAATACACAGACATCAGGACATGCACCTCTCACCTCCTCCTATTACACAGACATCAGCACATGCACCTCTCACCTCCTCCTAATACACAGACATCAGGATATGTACCTCTCACCTCCTCCTAATACACAGACATCAGGACATGTACCTCTCACCTCCTCCTAATACACAGACATCAGGACATGTACCTCTCACCTCCTCCTAATACTCATACATCAGGATATGTACCTCTCACCTCCCCCTAATACACAGACATCAGGACATGTACCTCTCATCTCCTCCTAATACACAGACATCAGGACATGTGCCTCTCACCTCCTCCTAATACACAGACATCAGGACATGTACCTCTCACCTCCTCCTAATACACAGACATCAGGACATGTACCTCTCACCTCCTCCTAATACTCATACATCAGGATATGTACCTCTCACCTCCCCCTAATACACAGACATCAGGACATGTACCTCTCACCTCCTCCTAATACACAGACATCAGGACATGTACCTCTCACCTCCTCCTAATACACAGACATCAAGACATGTACCTCTCACCTCCTCCTAATACACAGACATCAGGACATGTGCCTCTCACCTCCTCCTAATACACAGACATCAGGACATGTACCTCTCACCTCCTCCTAATACTCATACATCAGGATATGTACCTCTCACCACCTCCTAATAAACAGACATCAGGACATGTACCTCTCACCTCCTCCTAATACACAGACATCAGGACATGCACCTCTCACCTCCTCCTAATACACAGATATAAGGGCATGTAACTCTCACTCCTAAAGTAAATAAAAACAATAGTTTATTGGCCAAAATATCAACAATCCACTTTTATACAACACAAAGGGTCTGCAATAAAAAATATATATAGGCAGCGGACCAATGGTGTATCTTCCTATATACAAGGAAATTATATTCCATCCCCTTCTAAGGGTAATGAATGCCAGACCATCCAGTCTATTTAGGGGAAAAGAAAAGTTCTTAGGGATTGCTATTCAGTAGGGGAGAGGTGCATCCACACTGAATAGGATATGGAAGGTTTCTGGACTTTACAAGGAATGTATTGTGTATATATATGTTGATTTACTTGTGCATTCTTTCTTTTTATTAAGAGGCACTCTTTTTACTGCCTAAAGTCCATAAAGTCCATATAAGGGTTTGCCCTCAACAGTGTAAGCAGACACAGACTCTGTAGGACACAATGTGCAACGTAGTGCCCTAGAAAACATGCTGCAGCATGCTGCCTGACCACCATATATTTACCCTGAATGGACCTCCAAAAAAAACAATAATGTGGCTTACATATTTACACACCCCACTAACACTTGCAGTTTCTAGGATTTAGACAGCTATGTGAGGTAGATGATATAAAGAGGGAAGTAACATGCACTTTATTATTTGGAGCTGTGTTTGTATCCATGCTTGCTTTTGGTTGCCAAAGTAGATACTTTCTACTATGCCTACAAGAAACAATTAGACAAGGTGGCAATCTTGTCTTAAAGAGCCAACGATATATTGTCTGTAAATTGTATCTGATGCACAGAATATGATCAGGAATGAGAGGAAGGAACTGACTTTAAACACAAATAGACCCCTTTGGAGATTTCCTCAAATACATAGATGGTTTCAGCCTACTTAACCCATCCCTCATAATGCCCATGCTCTCTGAAGTCTACACATTTAATTTGTGAGAGATAGCCACCAATCTAAAAAATGTTCGACATAGAATAAAATGAAAATTGGAAAAGTGTCTCTCCAAGTAGTACTCTTGTGCTCCAATAATTGTGTTTGAATCTTCCCCTTCCATTACACAGCCTCCATTTCTGGAGGAGTGAAAGAGTGAAACAACCACTTTCTCAAGATCAAGATGGCAGCCCAGTCAGGATGAAATGCAAAATATAGGATTTATTTATATACAAAGATATGCTGGTAACAGAATAAGTAGTAAGTGCGGAGTAGCTGTGATCAAAACATGAATGCTTACTGCACCTCTGTCTTTGCTCAACCTACAAGAATCAACATTGCTGTCCAAGCAATATCTAAGGAAGGCAGGGAAGAATGTATCTCTCTTTTTATAACCCTGACCCTTAACCCTGATGTACTTGTCTGTATATATATGAAGAACTTGAAATTATTGTACAAATAAATATATATTAGAATGTATTCAATGAGACATTTATAGTGCAGTATGGCAGAAAGGATTCAGTTACGCTCTTCTCTCCTCTTCTATGAAGGAAGTTAATCCGATAATAATCTTTTATGGCAACCGATGAGCAAAAATGAGGTGGAACTCCTTATATGTATGTTCTTTAGGCATAGCTGGTGAGAGATCATATAGAATTGTGTATCGATGTCAGATGTGCTCAAGAGTCAGCGGGATAGTAGCAGATACCGGCCCATGCATATGCAAGATTCCACAGATAGTTTATTGCCAGTTTGGGATGGTATGTCACACCAAGTTAAAGTCTTTCAGACTACCAATGAGCACAGCCTCTTTTACATCATTAAACACTTTGCGAATGTTCTGTGTGTCTGTGGCACAGGTGTAGTGAGGGTATAGGATTCTGTCCGCTGATTCATTATCCCCCTCCATGTGCTGTACTTCAGATGTGGTGAATATCTCAGTGTACATTTCCAGGATAAATTGCTTAGCAGCCTCAGCATTACGTGGAGGGCCTGAAAATAAATTGAGATATATTATTTAACTTCCCCCACCATTAAGAAAGTTGAGGTCAAAGCATAGTCATAGTCTGCAGTGTCAGAGGTAGCTTAGAGCTTCAGTCATTCCTAAACCAAGAGAAGAAATGCCTATTCTTCTGACATTATTAGATACCAGATGGGGGACTCAAAGACTGCTAAGGACTAAACATGATGTAAAGGAGAAGCAGAAAATCTCACCTCTCAGAACTTCTCACTCTTACCAGATAAATCCACTTCAGGCTGATAATGGTATGTCACCAATCATTTATTTGCATGTATATGCATAAAAAATTCATAAAACTTATTTAAAAAGTGCATATATAAAAAACAAGATAAAAAGATAAGATCTATATAATAAACAATCTTATCAACAATAATAATCAAGCTTATCAAATGTGTTTCAGCAGTGGCTTCCTCTGTGATATAGTAGTTTAAGAAGTGCTTGTGTAAACTCACAGCACTGTGTCCATAAGAGAAAAAAAGGTCTTATCTTTTTATCTTGTTTTTAATATATGCACTTTTTTAATGAGTTTTATGAGCATTTTATATGCATATATATGCAAATAAATGATTGGTGACATACCATTATCAGCCTGAAGTGAATTTATCTGGTGATATCTCGTCTTGGAGAGATATATCCTCAAGGACACCACTATTTCTCCTATGGATCCTCATGATCATCTACAGGAGGGATATCCCTGTGTGAGGTGCAAAAAATACCTCATTTTGATGAGGTTTGAAAATGTGAGTGGATCAATTTTATTTGTACTTTAACTATTACATATAATTTTTACGTTGCACTAGGAGGTGGTGCACATTTTCTCCCCATCTCCCTTTTTTGTCTTAGTTGATTGGACACAGCATGAACGGTGTCCAGAGAGGAAGCAGCTAACCTCCGTCTTTAGAGTGCAACCATTTTGGAGACAATATTCTACACACGGACAAAAGGACATTACAGGTGCATTGTCCACATATAACAGACATTTTTGCTTTATTTCATACCTCTTTGTAAAAATTATTTGGACACTGAAGGCACACCAAACAGGTGCAACTTTTATAAGGTGTCTTGCTTTTAGGTATTATTTTTTATATATTTTTATTAAGTGATTATGAGCCTATAATACCATTTTAAAAATAAATGTATTTTTCACCATAAACGCTACAATAGAACCGCACCTAAGGTGTAGTACATTTGGTGAATAGCAAAATAACATACGCCTCCATTATGGGCTACTGTAACTTACATTCGCTCAATTAAACGAGGCTCTATATTTCTTAACTCATATGTAGATATGCAAATTTACACATAAAAGCACTGTTTGGTAACTATGTTGGATAGAGGTCATATTAATGGTCCAATGTAGATTAGCTAAAACGTCACATGTTTGTGAAGGAATCGACAAACTAGCAACATTAGCAGCTGTATTATGTGTATAAATGTATCCTAAAAGAAAATATTAATTTTATCAGATTGTATTGAAGCTGCCATGCTTGTCTTAATTCCTTCTCAATGCATGGCTGGATGTTTCTTAAAATAATAGGATACTCCTTCTGGTTCCCATCTTTTAGTAGACATCATGTCTACAATGATACTTTCTCAAGAACATAAAGCTGTTACTTGGTTTATATAACTGACCCTCCTTATCACTAACCTGCTAACCATGTCTTGTTTATTATTTTATTTATGATCGATAAGGTCGAAGTTTATTGAACAAATTTAATTTGTGGTAATTTGAAGGTTCAAGTGCACCCTCTTGTTTTAAAAAAGAGTTCCAGATAAGCTGGATTTATGGCGGATTTCTTAATCAACATTATAATATCCCTCCAATTGTCTTCATCAAGAGCCATATTAAGATCTAGTTCCCAGCCTATGATTCCCCTAAAAGTAAGGGAATCATAGGCTGGGAACTAGATCTTAATATGGCTCTTGATGAAGACAATTGGAGGGATATTATAATGTTGATTAAGAAATCCGCCATAAATCCAGCTTATCTGGAACTCTTTTTTAAAATCTTACACAGATGGCATTTAACCCCGGTTAGAATGTCAAAATTTAATACAAAAGGGGACGCCCTTTGCTGGAAACAGTGCGGTTTTCTAGGAGATGACTCCCATGTCTGGTGGAAGTGTAAAAAGATCTCAGATATGTGGTTAGAAATTTGTCAACTTCTAGCTAGAGTTTTAGATAAACATATTCCTTGTACCCCTCAAGTGGCCATCCTCCATAGAGGGTTGGAGTTTCTCTCCCCAGTGGAAAGGAACTTGGTTTCGCATGTCCTCTTGGGGGCCAAATGGCTGCTAGTAAAATACTGGAAAACCCCAGATATACCTACAATTAGAGAGTTAATCAACACTATTTGTTATAACAGAGACCTATATCTCAACGCTTATAGTTCGGCTAATGCAAAAAATAGAAATATGATAAATTGGTCTAAATGGGACAACTACATCAAACATAGTACATTTTAGCCAGAGGGCAGGGGGAAATAGTACTTACCTTACTATTTCTCGTGTGTAACTCCATTTGGACCTAATTCTCCTCATTGGCCCATGTGTTTAAACATGTTATCTGCCTCGAATCTGAGCGATTGCCAGTATGGATGTACATTGTACCTTTTCAATGTATTATATAATCTAGAAAACCGTTCTACTTTTAGAGTATATCGTTGGTACAATGTTTGTTCGTTATCCCTGTTTGTTTTTGTGTATTGTATGTTTATTATTCTTTTTCTGGTGATGTAATATATTTGTTAAAATAAAATTTAAAAAAAAAAAAAAATTTTAAAAAAGTGCACCCTCTTGTCTTCAAAGGAATTAATAGTCTTTAAAAAAAAAATACATCCTATTAAGAGTTAAATATTTTGTGACATCATTAGGATTTCTGATTGGTTGTCAAATACATAGCCTGATAGGAATTTCTGATAAGCAAGGGAAGCTGTGGGTATAATTGAGTTTAGAAACAGGATCTAAGGGGGAAGATCTGAGAAAAGGAGAAAAAGAAAAGGACAAGACCAACATCTAGAGAAATATACACAAATTCACGCACCTTTCAACAAACACAGACTCCTAGACAGACACACCCCAAGGAGAAACATTTAAACTCCCAGAAAGAATATACTATACACTTACTATTTGGGACATCGCAAACACATAGAAAACTCAAAAATGCATCCTTCAAAGAAACTTTCACAACTCACTAACAAAATATTCTATATACTTGCATACCAAGAACTTATTCTACAATATAACAAAAGATCCAGAATTGCAGTCATTTGATGAAACCAAACAAAAGAAATAGGTACAGTATAAAATTGAATATTTCTTTAAATGTTATTTCTTTTTCATTACAATCATAGAAATATTTTGTTAATTTAATATAAAATAGATTTCTATATCAATATATATTTATTTATTGATATATACAATATAACATATAATTTGCAAATACATTTTCTAAATAACATCAACTTTTTATAGCAATCTAATGTATTTCATCATTAATTGTAATGAAAAACATTTTCTCTTTTGGATTAGAGATAATACTATAATTCGACTACAAAATCATATGACATTAAAAATGTATGATAGCTTAATAAATAGATATGTGTAAACATACCAAAATAATCAAAACTATCTCCAATATCATAAATTACCATAATAATTATACGTAAGCATATTGTGCATGTCTTATATATAATTATGTGGACAATGTGATAATAACTGACACTTTATAATTGCTGTACCTTGATATATATCTGTTATAATTGTTTATACCATCTTGTTATATTAAGATAGACTGAATTATTATTTTTATTCATTTATAATAAATATATTCTCACATAATACAGTTCTGTTTATTTCAATGCTCTCAATATATCGTGTAGTAAGAATTCCGAATTAGTCGAAATTGGCAAATATGTGAAATATGTAAAATTGTAATTAATATTAATAAAGTTTATTGATATTAATAATATCCCCATATTAATTGCCAAAACCCACAACAGTTGTATATGGTCTAAAGCATTGTAGAAACTGGGGTAGGGGAGACAAAACCTCCCTTATTGTGCAATTGGGGTACAGGGGCATGCAACAATTTATTTTTGTTGGTGAGTTATGCTAGAAATAATTGCCTACAAGAGGGTGTGGGCCTGTACAGCTACACAGACACAATGTGCGCATTGCAAGAGGGTCAGTGTATGCATTGGGAGGTAATTCACCTAGCCTTCTCTGGCACTGTCTGATCTCTCCCTATGCCCATACCCCCCACTTTATCCCCTTGACCTACTCTGCTCCCCCTACCCTGCTTCCTCCTGCTTTACACTGCCTCTACTCAGTCTACTCTGCCTCCCCTTTTCATCCTTGTTACCTCTCTCTTCCATCTCCCCTTGCTCCCTGCTGCCTCTGCCTTCCCTTACCTGCTTCCTCTACCTCTCCACTTTTTCTCTCCTTCTCCATTTTCTCTCATCCTTTGCTGTACCTCTCTCTCTCATCCCTTCTCACTCTCCCATTCTGTCCTCTCTCTCATCCCCATTCACTCCCCTTTTTCCCCTACTCTCTCTATCTTCCTCTCCACCATTATTTCTCTCCCATACACACTTTCACTCTGTATTTCCTTCTTCTCTATCATCCCTTTCTCAGTCTCTTTCCTCATTCCCCCTTCTCTCCCAATTGTCTCCCCCCTTTCTTAATTTCTTTCACACTCTTGTACTTTTCTCTCCCTCTTTTTTCCTGTCCCAACCTTTCCTCTGTCTCTACCCCTTTTCTCTCCTCAGCAGTGTGTATGTTTTGTACAGGCATAGGAACACTATTTTGGTGGAGTCACCTGAATTGAATTGCACCACTTAGGGCCACAGACTTTTTTTCTTTAAACTTTAGAATCCACGCCCATGATGGTGCAATATTTACACCATTATAGCACAACAAACTATCACAACTAGACAGAGCATACAAGGACATTGAAGTATCATTCATGGGGAATCACACAGAACACTGAGCCACATTTAATTAAGGTTTCGGGAGATGTGGAGGCCCGTAAGTGAGGTTGCAAGTTATTTTGCTATGCAATTGGCATCTTTTTGCGGGCTCCAATCAGCTTCCGAGTTACGTGCTTGAAAATATTGAGATGGTTAAACTGGTAACTTATAGCCTTTTGTCAGGCTAAGATAGCAAATCGCTATTCAATTGCTCAATTTCTCCAAGTCCGCAAATGTTTTCACACCGGTAAACAGCAACTGAAGGCGAAAATCTTATGAGTGCTAGGGAGGACCCGCAAGGGGTTTAAACCCCTGTCCGTAGCACTGTAAATGTAAATAAAAAATCACTACTGCACTGTAAATAATGGAGACAGCGATGACAGACATTAGAATTAATTGCACAACAGTCTCAAGCCCGCAAAACAGCAGGAAATAACAAATATTTTTATGTTTAATTTCGGGGGTTAAATAGATCTCGGGTATCAATGAGTTAACAGATATTAGGCCACCCATATGGACTAGAACAGTATTGGCATTCATTTTCATAATCCTTTATTTTGCGGGTTTGCGAATCTGATCACATATTGGACCCCCAAAGCTAATTGATTGACATTTCACCTCCATGTTTTACTGTCGTAATAATGACAGTCTCATTTTCTATTAGCTGATTCTAATTATGCAGTTACGTGCTTGCTAAATTGATCATGTTCCCGCCCTGAACTGCTACGAATCAGTTCATGGTTTATGGTTGTGGCTTTGGGACAGTAACTAGCATCGAAATCAGAGACCAACGGGAGCCCACAACACACTCACAGACATTCGGCTGTCTGTGATTGAGTTGCGGGCTTCAAATTAAATGTGGCCCTATAACTGTAAAGTATTAGCCTACTGTTCATCTTACAAATACAATGGCATCACAAAGAGCACACAGAACAGAAGAAGAGCCTCATTCATATGCGATTTGGCCAATTGAATTAAGCTCTATATAAGCACACAGCATATTTTTTTACAGAAGTTTTTAGTTAGTGAAGACCTTGCTTTTGGATAGAAGTACACTAACTAAAAAGCTTATATAGAGCCCTATTCAATTGGCCAAATCGCATTTGAATGAGGCCCAAAGCAAATAAAACAAAAAAGCATGCATAATGCAAAAAAGTATATAAGCAGCAATAATGCATTTAAGCAGATAAACATAGATTATTGTAAACATATAAATATATAGTAATTTCATAATTAATTATTATAAATCTGTAAATAAAATTGTCAGAAAAACAGCACTTCCCTGTCAATATATCCAATTTCTCAAATTGGCATTAGTTAGGATAAAGGAGAGTGGTGCAAGCTCATCAGGAAGAATATTTTCATTTCCAAAGGACATACAAGGACATACTCTGGCAGGAGACTGCCTTTCTTTGGGAAAAAAGAGCAAAGTACATCTCTGGTTGGGATACAAAGATTTCTAAAATAACTAATTGTAGCGGAACCCATCACTGTTTTACCCTGTTTTATGATTATTATGGTTAAAATATGATCCTACTATATGTATGTTGGTTGATGCTCTGCAGAATATTGTCCCAGACATTTACAGCTACTTGGCATGGGAGATAATCTTGTTACAGCGACTCCGCATAAGATAAAGGAAGTCTACTGTATACAGTGTTTTCATTCTCAGATAAGAACAAAGAAGTGTAATTGAATCAATGTCTGATTGTATCAAAGTTGCCAGGGAGGTGTGACCCCCCTATTGTTCTCTTTATGTGTATTGTGCGGCCATATATGGGCATGTGTATTGCCTGTGGGAAGAGATGGGTATATATATTTCTGTAAAAGGTAAATAAAGTCAGTATTCATTTGACTCCCAAATTGTGTGTCGTCCAATATGGGAGGTCGGGAATGGTGAAACTGTAGTGCCTCTTGGGTATTTTATCGTATACCAGCGGAGATTTTGGACTGCGTGTTCCTGCTCCGTTACATTTGTTGGCAAGTGGCGGGATTGTTCCCACGGTCAGAAGGACAGCTACAGGAGACACCATTCCGTGGAGTACAAATTGAGGGCAACGCTAGTATCCGTACAGCGCCCCTGGCTACAGCAGGATGGAACTGGCTAGTTTTCAGACAGCGTTCCATCATGAGGAGGAGGCGGCGGCCGCGGACTACAGGGATGCAGACAGAAAGGAACTCATGGTTACAGTACCTCGTATTACCCCACAGAATGAGTTTGGAAGAGAACTCCAAAGCAGACTGGCCTTTTTCCCAGGTAAGCTTCCCATGAAAACCTTGGAATGGTTAATGACAGATGTCCACAAATCCATAATGGAAAAGCAGCGGGCACGGGAGCAGTCCATCTTGGGAGCTGCTAACCCACCTCCCACCATTAACCCCCCCCCCAGCACTGCGTCCGGGTGGTGGTAACTACCAAACCCCTCCACGGTACATCAGGTGCCACACGTGTAACCAGCAGGGCCACATGCAGAGAGACTGTCCCAGAAACAGAAACCGCTCCACGTGGAATACTCCAACTAATTCCACCTCCCAGCAGCAGTGTGTACCCCAGGGGGCAGAAGGTGTCGTCCTTCCCCCCCAGCGGCAGTGTGAACCCCAGGGGGCAGAAGGTGTCGTCCTTCCCCCCCAGCGGCAGTGTGTACCCCAGGGAGCAGAAGGTGTCGACCTTCCTCCACAGCGGCAGTGGGTACCCCAGGGGGCCGAAGGTGCCGTCCTTCCCCCCAGCGGCAGTGTGTACCCCAGGGAGCCGAAGGTGTCGTCCTTCCTCCCCAGCGGCAGTGTGTTCCCCAGGGAGCCGAAGGTGTCATCCTTCCTCCCCAGCGGCAGTGTGTACCCCAGGGGGCCGAAGGTGTCGTCCTTCCCCCCCAGCGGCAGTGTGTACCCCAGGGAGCCGAAGGTGTCATCCTTCCTCCCCAGCGGCAGTGTGTACCCCAGGGAGCTGAAGGTGCCGTCCTTCCTCCCCAGCGGCAGTGTGTACCCCAGGGGGCCGAAGGTGTCGTCCTTCCCCCCCAGCGGCAGTGTGTACCCCAGGGAGCAGAAGGGGCCGTCCTTCCTCCCCAGCGGCAGTGTGAACCCCAGGGGGCAGAAGGTGTCGTCCTTTCCCCCCAGCGGCAGTGTGTACCGCAGGGAGCTGAAGGTGTCGTCCTTCCTCCCCAGCGACAGTGTGTACCCCAGGGAGCAGAAGGGGCCGTCCTTCCTCCCCAGCAGCAGTGTGAACCCCAGGGGGCAAAAGGTGTCATCCTTTCCCCCCAGCGGCAGTGTGAACCCCAGGGGGCAGAAGGTGTCGTCCTTTCCCCCCAGCGGCAGTGTGTACCCCAGGGAGCAGAATGGGCCGTCCTTCCTCCCCAGCGGCAGTGTGAA
The DNA here is from genome assembly GCA_027410445.1 of Discoglossus pictus. NCBI lineage: Eukaryota > Metazoa > Chordata > Amphibia > Anura > Alytidae > Discoglossus > Discoglossus pictus. The sequence goes on from CM050163.1 coordinate 291,315,380, forward strand.
CCCCAGGGGGCAGAAGGTGTCGTCCTTTCCCCCCAGCAGCAGTGTGAACCCCAGGGGGCAGAAGGTGTCGTCCTTCCCCCTCAGCGGCAGTGTGAACCCCAGGGGGCAGAAGGTGTCGTCCTTCCCCCCCAGCGGCAGTGTGTACCCCAGGGAGCAGAAGGTGTCGACCTTCCTCCACAGCGGCAGTGGGTACCCCAGGGGGCCAAAGGTGTCGTCCTTCCCCCCCAGCGGCAGTGTGAACCCTAGGGGGCAGAAGGTGTCGTCCTTCCCCCCCAGCGGCAGTGTGAAACACAGGGGGCAGAAGGTGTCGCCCTTTCCCCCCAGCGACAGTTTACCCTAACCAGGGGAGACACCAATCTCCCAGACGGCGCAGATGGGACCGTGGTCTCTGCGCCCGCAGCCTGTCCAGATCCCCAACTACCCTCACTGGGACAACCGGAGGAGGGGGTAAGTACAAATTCCCCTCTCCAGCTAACTTCTAATGTGGCCCCAGGGTTAACAGAGGAAATGTTAACCCCCACTGACCCCCACGTTTCCCTGGCTACTGAGCCGGAATATGTCCCAGGTACCCCAGCAGAAGAGCTGACAGTGGGGCAGAGTGCAGCCGGCCTCTGCCCTCCCTTTGTCCCTTGTACAGAGCAGGAGGTCCTGCAGGTTATACCAGCAGAAGAGCTGGCATCAGGGCAGAGTGCCGCTGGCCTCTGCCCTTCAAGTCCCCTCAGCGTGTTGCACCATCACCCCAGCGAAATATTCAGGTGCCTGTTTAGACTTCCCCCCAAAGGGGAGATGTGTGACGAAGTGCCCTTCGCCACTTTGGCTTGGAGAGTGGTGCAAGCTCATCAGGAAGAATATTTTCATTTCCAAAGGACATACAAGGACATACTCTGGCAGGAGACTGCCTTTCTTTGGGAAAAAAGAGCAAAGTACATCTCTGGTTGGGATACAAAGATTTCTAAAATAACTAATTGTAGCGGAACCCATCACTGTTTTACCCTGTTTTATGATTATTATGGTTAAAATATGATCCTACTATATGTATGTTGGTTGATGCTCTGCAGAATATTGTCCCAGACATTTACAGCTACTTGGCATGGGAGATAATCTTGTTACAGCGACTCCGCATAAGATAAAGGAAGTCTACTGTATACAGTGTTTTCATTCTCAGATAAGAACAAAGAAGTGTAATTGAATCAATGTCTGATTGTATCAAAGTTGCCAGGGAGGTGTGACCCCCCTATTGTTCTCTTTATGTGTATTGTGCGGCCATATATGGGCATGTGTATTGCCTGTGGGAAGAGATGGGTATATATATTTCTGTAAAAGGTAAATAAAGTCAGTATTCATTTGACTCCCAAATTGTGTGTCGTCCAATATGGGAGGTCGGGAATGGTGAAACTGTAGTGCCTCTTGGGTATTTTATCGTATACCAGCGGAGATTTTGGACTGCGTGTTCCTGCTCCGTTACACTAATTATTTTCTGGTCATTAAATTTTATATTAAATTAAAGAGAACTCTTGAAGTTTAACGATACATAATACTAATTGCCAAACTTGAACAGATTGCCAGTTTATTCGTCCATGTTTAAAGAGAGTGGCATCTGCCATTTTAAGATTAATTTTTGTCACTGACACTCAGAACACTGAGCTGGTTAGGTCCAAAGTTCAAGTGCTAGCTCAAGAGCCAATACAAATACAGCTGAGTTCTAACCTGTGACAGTTACATGCATTGTGTTCTTCAGCAACTCACATTGCCTAACACACAGACAACTTGTAGTAAAACAATGCAAGTACAAAATATTTTAAAAATACAATAGAACTACAATAGTAGCTTGTGTTTAGGTGAAACTTCCCCTTTAAATGTAAATGTCCCTGACTTGTATTAGCTGCATAAAGCATCCTGGTGATTCGCTCCTGTAGTTTAAGAAAGACATCATCAGCCTTATTAAATTGCGATTCATTAAATTTAAAAGGGCTCTATATAAGCACAGAGCATATTTTATTTACAGAAGTTTTTTGTTAGTGAAGACCTTGCTTTTGGATAGAAGTTCACTAACTAAAAACTTCTGTAAAGAAAAAATGCTGTGTGCTTATATAGAGCCCTTTTAAATTTACCGAATCGCAATTTAATAAGGCTGCATATGTTTATGAATTATCAGCCTTATTATACTGGGATTCGGTAAAATTAATAGGGCTCTATTTAAGCACACAGCATATTTTACAGAAGTTTTTAGTTAGTGAACTTCTATCCAAAAGCAAGGTCTTCACTAACTAAAAAACTTCTGTAAATAAAATATGCTGTGTGCTTAAATAGAGCCCTTTTAAATTTACTGAATCGCAATTTAATAAGGCTGTATGTATGAAACTAACAGCATTAGCATCTATGAGCACAAAAGCATTTTTAGAGAACCTTTTTAGGAGATCTTAACTCTTTAATTGTGCCACTAAGATTAGTCACAATTTTAGATCATTTAAAGAATTGATGCATTTGAATAGTGGTGTTGGTGAAATGTGCTTAGAGTGGCTTGGACTGCAAGTAGATCCATTAAATCAGTCCTTCAGGAAATCAAGACAAACTGTTCACTGGAAGGTATGATCATGAGGCTAAAGCTCAAATATTTTGGTCATAATAAAAAGACAGGAAAGATTGAAGACACATGAAAAAGGGAACCACAGAGGATGAGATAGATCATAGATGAGGTTGTACCAATGAGCTTGATGGAGTTCAGAGGGGCAGTGGCTGAGAGATGTGTGGAACACCATGTTGAGATCCATAGGGTCATGGAGAGTCAGACATGAGTAAATGACTGAACCACAACAACAAAATAGATAGATTATTGAGCAATGTATACGCAGTTAAAATTTACTCTTTAGTGCTAAAGTAAATATAGTGTGTTCCATGTAGTATCACTCTGCTAAAATGCTCTGGATCTTAAAGGTGGTCAACATGAGCTTTGGAAAGTAACTGGCCAAACCCAGATCAAAAAGGTTTAGAGCTACTGGTGTAGGAGCCGACACTGACTGCTTCTGAGCACTAGGGAGGAGGTGTGTTGTCGAAAATTAAAGTCACTCACCACTAATATTACAATTCCCTTTCCCTTACTGCTGAATAGAAATGAGAAATGGGCGAGGCACATCCCCGTAACCCTAAACCAGTAAGCTGAACTCTATAGGTCCAATATGGATCCACTAGACATGAACTAAGTCTGCTATAAATAACACTCTAAAATTGATTTTATGCTCATGGCTTAAATAGCTGCTTACACAAATATCAATATATAACATTTTCCCAAACTATTGCCGCCTTTTAAGACATTTCTACCGTATTGTTAGAGCTTGTTTACTAAAAGAAAATCCGTACTACCTTAGGCATATACTATATTGAACAATTGCTCCTCTCTAAGGAAGATGAGGCGGTAAGACTTAAATTAACTGTTTTCACTACAAGAAGTAGAGCCGATTATTCATAAGAAGTCTTTGAACCCTGATATCTCATTTGCTTTGTATTTTATTATTTATGTTTTTAAAAAAGGAGAGCCACCTCAAAAGTAAAAAATTGGATTGCATGTCTCCAAACCTCTGAAACATGTCATAAACCATAAACTTCTCAACAGTTTATTATTCTTCAACAAATTTTATCAAAACATCTTCTTTTTGGTTGAATTACAGTCAGTTTCTTTAGGGAGTGGAGTGTGAAGCCAATGCCGGGAAACTAGTTACCAGCTGGCAATTCTTAATGCAATCCTCCATTGTTAACATATGTCTGGTTTTAATTAACGTTAGTTTATCAATTATTTCTTCTTATCTATTAATAGACAATTATAGATAGTCCTACTTACCACCTAATAATTAAGATAACTGTATGAATGGGCACATTCTATTAATAAAAAAATTCAAGTATCAACTTGAATAGTAGTGTTGTGTTTCAATTTATGATTAATATAATCAACTCGGTATCTACATTATTATAGGTTATTTTTCCTGCCATGTTGCTAGTACTTATTAGAAATAGCATGCCTGTATTGTAACAAGATACATAATTATTTTATTTTCAATAACACAACGTTACAGAGAGCTATTTATTGTTCAGAATATTTATGCGATAACCCTGCCTCTCCTTGTATTTATTTTTAACATTAACATTTTTATTGTCAATGGTAAATAAATGTTTTACCATAAAGGGATATGGAAGATTTCTGAATTTTCCTAGGTAAGCAACATACCTGTGTATTTATTTGATTGTATTTACTATGTTTTATTAAGAAGCAATTACAATCTTTGTTTACATTCCTAGTAAAATTCAGAAACCTTCCGTATCCGTTTATCAGATCTTACTCCATACTTCCAAAAGGCTGTGCTTTCAATAGAATGTATCGTATTTTTCTGTGTACAATACGGTATTTTTTACCAATTTTTTTAAAGTCTAAATTAGGGGGGTTGTCTTATACATGGAATGTTGTAATTAGGTACCCTGGTCTGGTACTGTAATGCTGCATCTGGCCACTAGATTTAAGGCAGGAGAAAAGACACACATTTGGAAATGCATTGGTTACAATTGGATTGCATTACACTGCAAGTGTGCATAGAAATGTGTATTTTATAAGTTTTTATTGTGTTACACATATATTTAAGGGCACTTTCTGTCATGACTATCACTGATTTTCATTCTAGCTCAATATCCTTGTGATCACATCACTTATTATAGTCGCGATGTGCAATTGTATTTTTCCGGTTTAACACAGGGATCATAAAAATATTGAGCTGGAATGGAAATCAGTGAAAATCATGACAGAAAGTGCCCTTAAATATATCTGTAACACAATAAAAACTTACACATTTCTATGCACACTTGCATATTTGCATATTTAGTTTTTTTCTGAATTTTGGGCTCCAGAAATAGGGGTTGTCTTATACATGGGGGCGTCTTTTAGACAGAAAAATACGGTATATTTCTTCTTTTGTGGCAAGAACCAATTTGTAACCATATTCATTATTAACAGGAAACTGAAGTCACCATATGTGCTCTGCAACATCAGACAGGTGGTAGAAGAGAATTTTTTAAATTACTATAATTAAAGGAACATTGTAACACTGTACCTTTGTATCCCTTCTAAAGTAGTATATGGAAGTTGTAGGGACAAACACAGATAAGGAATTGAGGCATATCGGGTATATCCTTAGGCTTAATTAAGCCAAATCTTTAGGTAGATGGAATGAGCTGAGCATATGGGCTTTTTTTTGTTCTTTTCTGACATCAAATCTATGTTTCTATGTAGGTTATATAATTAAAACAATATTATATTATGCAGTACCATAGGGAGAGGGTTTTATTTGTTTACTCACTTTTATCCTGTCTTTAGCTTGCCTCTATAGGGGTATTATATTTTATTGCTATTTGTCTCTGTCTACCTCCACCCCTAATAGTGAGGTCAGAAGGTTGCCGGTGTGTGTGGAGAATTGGAACTACATAGGAGGTATTAAGGTGTGCAATATAAGTTCTCTGTATGCACACCCACCACACATGCACGCTCCCAAACTAGTTACCCCATCTGGCTTCATATTAGTTCTTTATTATGAACCATACAAATACACGTAAAAATACATTTTAGAATGAAAATAAACCCCTAAAACCAAGAGGGAGGGAGAGAGCATATACTGTATAATCATATAATTTAGCCATTTTAATAATCTTATCAATACCTTTTAACTAGTCCAGTTCCATTAATGTGGTTCCTTTGCCTTCCCTGATATCGGGAACTGTTTATTCCCTATGGATGAAGTAACGCCAAGTGATTGTTTTCAGTGCTGGTTGCCACTTTGGTTTGTGAGTTTAAAGTGAATTACACATATTTGTATGGTTTATAATAAAGGACCAATAGGAAGCCCGATGCTTGTGTTGTGAAATATTTATTAATAAAAAAACAATAGTACTAATAAAAAGTCAAACTTTTATGACATCAGAGAAACTGTGGAGCAGTGTTGTCTAAATTGTCCAGTCGGTTTTTGGTACTGACCTTTAAAATCATGAAAAAAGGTGGACAGATCAGAGCTACCAATCTTCTCAGCCAGCAGATCAGTCTTGTTGAGGAAGAGGATAATGGCAGTTTTATTGAACCAGGGCAGCATTAGGATACTTTTGAATAGGGCCAAGCTCTCTCGCATGCGGTTCTGTGCCAAAGAAAAGAGATTACATGAGATTACAGCCTGTAAAGAAACTTGATGCAGTGGTGAAACACCCAGTGCTATAATTTGCAGTAAATATGCTTAGCTTAGTTTTATATGTAGCTGAGCCATTATTGTCTGAGCATTAAGTGTGCTGGTTTTGTAAGTACCTGGTTGTTATATGTTGGAGTTGCGCAATCAACTGGAAGAGATTAACATGTTTGCCAGAGAAAATACATTAAACTGCCAGTGTAAGCTCTTTTCATGTTAGACTACATTTTTAGTTCACCATTAATTGACTTTAAAACATTGCTAAACAGTGGCGCTAAGACATTTTGATTCTCCGAGCTATTAAAAATAAATTAAATTACATCTTAATCAATGGAAGAATCACTCATCTTCTGATGCCCTTCCAAAATTCCTAAATATCTGTGAACCATGGCTAAGCTCTACACATAGTATTAGCCATGGTTTCCAGATATACCCTATTACTCTATGACAAAAATCAGCACCTCCTAGAGTTCACCTATTAGATGAGATGGGGGGAATGGCTTGGAGCTTTGGCATCGACCATGGAGGACAAATCAAGAGGTAACCTTTTATCTAATGCTTTTATGTACTAACATTTTATTCTGTACCCAAATAACTGACAATGGTGAAATCAAGGAGAGAGATATTTCCCCCTAACCTTCCTTTTCTCCTTTATTATTTTTGTTCCTTCCCCTGTTATTACTCTACTTCTTTATCTTTTTTTCTTTTTCTCTTTACTTCAGATTTTAGGTATTTAAAATATCAAATAATATAACAGCACTATTTATTCTATCTTGTTCTGCCTTCCATATGTCTACGTATAGTCATTTGCCTCTAGAATCCTATTATTATACTTAATCTTACAACCATATATCCTTATTAAAGGGTCACAACCTAACCCACAAAAACATAACTCCATCTATCCATTGTGAAAATGACTGAACTATTCACATTTAAATAGAAACTTGACTTCTACACATCATATCTTTAATATTCTAATTTATGGAGAGGAGAGCCATCCATTTTTCTCTTCTGTTTACTTACTCTTTGAGGACTGAAGTTTGAACAGACAAAAACATTAACATAAGAAAAGAAGGAATAAGATTAGACAGAAGAAGAGGAAGAAAAAAAAATCTTAAATGTGGAAAGATAATAAGGACAGTAATACTATTGTCTAAAGTAATTTATTACATCACATATTACATAGTTACATAGTTACATAGCAATTAAGGTTGAAAAAATACTTTCAGTCCATCAAGTTCAACCTTTTAAGATCTCCTCTGATCTGCAATATGTGGATTAAATATTAATTAATTAGTTGTTAAATTATTAATCAATGATTTAATTATTATTTATTTATTTTTTGTTAATTATTAATTAATCCAGAGGAAGGCAAACAGAAAAAACAAGTGAAACTTAGCCAATCGTCTCAAAGGAAAAAAAAATAAAAAAATTCTTCCTAACCCCCGATACTGGCGATCGGATTTCTGAAAACCCTGAATTCCCTTTTTAATTAGAAATAAATCCAGTCCCCTTTTAAAGGTATCTACTGAATCCGCTGTCACCACCTCCTCTGGTAGAGAATTCCACAGATTAACCACCCTTACTGTGAAGAACCCTTTTCTTTCTTTAAGGTGGAATCTTTTCACTTTTTTACTTCCGAGACTGGGGTCAGCTCGTTACCTGTACAAAAGACACCTGTCCACAAAAGCAATTAATCAATCAGATGCCAAACTCTCCACCATGGCCAAGACCAAAGAGCTGTCCAAGGATGTCAGGGACAAGATTGTAGACCTACACAAGGCTGGAATGGGCCATCGCCAAGCAGCTTGGTGAGGTGACAACATTTGGAGCGATTATTCGTAAATGGAAGAAACACAAAATAACTGTCAGTCTCCCTCGGTCTGATGATCCATGCAAGAACTCACCTTGTGGAGTTTCAATGATCATGAGAACGGTGAGGAACCAGGCCAGAACTACACGGGAGGATATTGTTAATGATCTCAAGGCAGCTAGGATCATGGTCACCAAGAAAACAATTGGTAACACACTACTCCGTGAAGGACTGAAATCCTGCAGCAGCTGCAAGATCCCCCTGCTCAAGAAACCACATGTACAGGCCCTTCTAAAGTCTGCCAATGAACATCTGAATGATTATGAGGCGAACTGGGTAAAAGTGTTGTGGTCAGATGAGACCAAAATCAAGCTCTTTGGCATCAACTCAACTCGCCGTGTTTGGAGGAGGAGGAATGCTGTCTATAACCCCAAGAACACCATCCCCACCGTCAAACATGGAGGTGGGAACATTATGCTTTGGGGACCGGACAACTGCATTACCTCAAAGGGACGATGGACGGGGCCATGTACCGTCAAATCTTGGATGAGAACCTCCGTCCCTCAGCATTGAAAATGGGTCCTGGATTGGTATTCCAGCATGACAATGACAGCCAAGGCAACAAAGGAGTGGCTCAAGAAGAAGCACATTAAGGTCCTGGAGTGGCCTAGCCAGTCTCCAGACCTTAATCCCATAGAAAATCTGAGGAGGGAGCTGAAGGTTCGAGTTGTCAAACATCAGCCTTGAAACCTTAATAACTTGAAGAGGATCTACAAAGAGGAGTGGTATTAAATTCCTCCTGAGATGTGTGCAAACCTGGTGGCCAACAACAAGAAACGTCTGATCTCTGTGATTGCCAACAAGGGTTTTGACACCAAGTACTAAGTTGAAGGGGTCAATACTTATTTCCCTCATTGACCTGCAAATCAATTTATATATATATTTTTTTATTTCATTTTCAAAAGGGAAGATAGAAATACAAAACAAAAACACATATAAAAATAAGGAAAAACAGTTTGACATACATGTTTATGACACCATAGGCACTATTATATATTTTCATGTACATTAGCCTAAGAGAAATAAACATAAAAGGGAATTGTGGATGGGAAATGAGGGGGTGGAGGACAAGTGGAGTCTATACATCGCAGGGACCAAGTAAGAAGCTAATATTAAGCTACTACATTTTTATCCCATATTCACCATTTTAGTGCTAGATTCTTTGATATTATAATTCCCGAAAACTCTAAGTTTCTGTTGTTTATAATAATCGATTCTACCTCAAGTCGGCACTATATTGCATTTCCATTTACAGTCAGCCATTTGGCCACCATGACGATCTGTAATTTGAAAGGCAGATCCAAATCAGCAGGAAATATATCTAGCAGAGCCATCTCGATTGTTGTAATTTGGTAGTAAAGAATCCTTGCTATTTGTTCAAAAAAATGTGTCCAAAATGTTTGGATGTTATAGCAGGTCCACCAAATATGTAGATATGACCCCACAGCTCCACAATCTCTCCAACATAGTTTTAATTCCTCCTTCTTAAACATTTGGGTTAATTTTGTAGGTACCATGTACCATCTATTCGTAAAATTAAAAAAAGTCTCTCTGTAAGATGCATTTTTTATGAATCTGTCTGTATTTGCAAAAGCTCTTTGCCAACTGTCTTCTTCCCATGTCTTTTGTAAGTATTTTAATTTCCCACACTTTCTTTTTATAAAATTTTAACCCTTCTTCTAGCTATTCCTTCAGAATGTTAAAACATTTTGCAATTAGATGTGGTTTGTTTATATTAATTAGACATTTTTCAAAAGGTGTTAAAGATCTCTTGAATTTTGCAGGATTAGCAACTTTCGCAAGAGACAAGAGAAGACAATGGTAATCCAGCCAAAATTTAGCTGGTAAACCAAATGTTTTATTTATATCTGCAAAAGGAAGAATGATTAACTCTTTAAATAGTCTATTCACCAATTTTTCCCATATTTAAATTAGGAATATTACACAATAAGCAGATATCTTCCAAAGAAGTCAGTGGACTCGGGAAGGGGATCAATTTATCTTGAAAGCAGTTTTTTTTCCCAAAAACAACTCAAGACTTTGATAATACTGTATGTATCCATTCTAGAATTATATTTTCCTTCCCTTTTTCAGATAATACTAAAGATCTCATTCCGCCTCTCTGTGCAAATCACTTCAAAATACTTTTTTCCCCCACTTTACACACACTCACACATATACACACACACACACATATACATACACCTCACACACATATACACACATAGACATACACCACACACACACATATATATATATATATATATAAACATACACCCACTACACGCAGAAATACCCACAACACACACACATGTACACACACAACCAAACACATACATACACCCCCCACACATACACACAACATATACACACCACACACAAACATCCACACACACATAAATACACTTTACACACATATACACATATACACATACACTACACACACACACATATATATATATATATATATATATATATATATATACATACACCACACACACACATACACAACGCACACACCCACAACACGTACACACACAGACCACACACACCCACAACACATACACAGACCACACATCACACACCCACAACACATACACATACATACATACATACATACACCCACCACACACACCCACAACACATACACACCACAAACAAACATACATACACTCCACACACACATAAATACACTTTACACACATATCGACATATACACACACATATATACACTTTACACACATATCGACATATACACACACATATATACACCACACACATACACCATGCACAAACGCATAAATACACACCACACACATCACATGTGCCGCTGAGCTATGCAGCCTCTCTCCCTTGTGTTGCCGCGTGTCATGCGCAGCACTGAAGGAGACGGGCAGGCAGTTGTGAAGGATGGTTTGCAGGAGGGTGGGACAATACTCCCCTTCTCTTGGTGATACCAAGACGGAGGGGGTATTTTAAGGCAGCACGGCCCAGCTGAACAGAGGCCGCAGACCGGTGCTGGTCCGCTGCCTAGGGGTTAGGGGCCCCTGCTCTACATAGCATACTTGCTGAAAACTTAACAGATAAAATTAAAAATGTTGCTATATTTTAAAATCAAAGGGCTCCATATTAGTAAATATTGTCCAGATGCATAATTTATCTTGCTTACAGTTTCCATTATTATTTTAATTAGATTAATTGTACTAATTAAATGTTTATGATTTGGTAAACTCTTTTTATTCCAGTGTTCAGCAATGTATTTCTTAGGTGCATCTATTATACTTAGAATATATATTTTTTTAACTTTTAGCAGTTTGCTCTTTAGTGTAAAGCTGTAACTGGAATATGTTCAGGTTTAACTCTTGAAATTGTATACATTGTATTAAAACCCTATTTCTAAAATGTTTGTATTTTTGAACAAGCCAAACAATAAGCATTTGTTTTAGAACTTTCTTGTTCCCAGATTTTTTTCCAGCGACAGGCTGATGATGCTTTTCTCATTTTGTTAAGTTTAAATGATTTATAATACTGACATATAATAAATGATATATAACTACCAATGAGAAACAGCCAATAGTAAATGAGAACGTCATAATGACATCAGTTAAAGCTGCAGTTTAAAGGTCAATCAACTAGTGTTTCGAAGTCGGATATGCAATCAGACTCGTAATCCAGCAATGTGAACATCAATAAAAAGGAATGAAGAAGCCGGTCTAGTCCATGTCTGTGGCCTTATATGTATTAACCCCTTGATTCCCAAGATATTTTTTATTGCAGATTTGCAAGCTTGAGACTGTTGTGCAATTAACTCTAAGGTCTTTCATTGCTTTCCCCGATATTTGAAAGTGCAGTATTGAGTTTTTAATTGCATTTACAGTGCTGCAATCAGGTGTTTAACCCGTACATTTGCCATTTACAGGTTTGAAAGCAATTGCGGGCCTGAGGAATTGTAGCAATTTAATAGCGATTTGCGATTGTAACATTTACGGGCTTGAAAGATCAACGACTTAGATGGGTTGTAAGTTCAGATTTTAGCAACCACAGTTATTTTTCAGCCTGTAGCTCGCAGATCATTTGCGGGCTCCTTTTCGGGCTTCAGGAACTGCAATTTGCCGAATTGAATAGAGCCCATAGTATATGTATTAAAATTTTTAACTTCTTGTGTAATGCTTTTAATATATTTTGTATAGTAAGTTTGATGTAAGTTCTAACTCTAAATCATAGATATTTAAATTCTTTGTATTCTCACTGGAATTAATAAGTTTGTAAAAGTAATGTGAGCTGTTGTTGTGGTATATGTAAGATTATAGCAAAAGAGTTGACGAATTCTGAATTGTATATAAATATTCTAATAATAAGGACTGGTTAGTGTAATAGTTATATCATCAGTGTAAAGTGATAAGCTTTATCTTTACCTTTTATACTTTGTAAATCAGTGTGGTTTCCTATTGCTATAGCTAATGATTTAATATATAATGCAAAAATATTAATAATAATTACCGTAGACATAAATAGCAACTTCACCTGGTTCCAACTTAGTCTATAGATTTTTATCTTTTTCAGAGGTATTATCAAGAGATCCAGTTAACGCTTTGACAAGCCTTTTGGACTTTCGTTGGGAGAATTAACTTGCATTAATTATCTAAATTAACATACTGAATCAAATTAATTATATGAAAAAAATATTGTCTTGAGTTTCTCTTGTCAGAATAAATCTGACTTGGTTAAGTTGAACTTATGCTGAAATATGGATAGTACTCGAATTATGGAAACTGCAAACAGGGTTACATGCCCATTTATAGTTTAAACCAGTGCTATAGTTGTTTTAACCTATGAACTCAAACATTAGTAAAATAAAACTGCAAAAAGTGGCATGCACTGCCTTTGCCTAATTTTACACAAATGTAGATGAGTCACTTAAAGCATAAGGTGTATCTGTTCCAGCTCAGTGAATGCATGGGTGTAATTATTTGGGCGTATTATGGCTGGCTTGGTATGTGTTGTAAATATCTGTGTTTTGATTGACTCACATCTTTGCCATTTTCCTCAAGTCGTTGATCATATTCACTTAGAGACGCTAGATAAATGAGAGCTTTCAGATTCTCAAATGCATGGATCCACTTTTTGCGTTCTGATTTTTGACCTCCAACATCCACAATCCTATAGAAAAATAGATAAGACACACAGTGGGGCTTTTAGATTTTGAAGACAGTGTCATGAGATACACAGAGCAATGTTTAAGACAAAAATAATATGGGAGAATATGTGTAAGGTGCAAACAACTCATGACAAATTCGGGGAGAAGGCCAAGGACCCAAAACAAAAGTCATGAGACATGGAATAGAGTAGAGTAAATAATATGATGCATGAAAGACAAAATGGCTGCACTTTTAAAGCAGACACAATAGGATAAGAGGCACAGAGGGACATAGACAAGTGAACAGATGGGGTGTGGCAAATTCCACCCCTATACATTGATTCACAACATTTCATATCACCTGAGGTTCACCTTCTCCACAGTGAAGCAATATTCATTGATTCCAGTAGTTGGTATTCGGATCCTCAAGATGTCTTCATCCGTAGGATGGTATCCTTCCTGAGTAAGACGATCCAAGTTGGACAGATAACTAAAATCAAAGAAAGTAGTAGATAATAGAAGATAAATACAGTTAACACTTCAATTAAGATAGCTCTCAAATTGGGAGCATACAGGCAGCTCTACCACCTTATACTCAGTGCAGACAACATTTATACATACATTGTAAACTACCATTTACTATGATGCCACTACCAATTTTCAAACTAAATGCCAGGCCCTATTCTATTTCCCAATTCATAAATGTATACACACTTAAAATCACTCTTAATATTGAAACATATTCTATTAGCTACAAACAATCCTATAATGAGTTCACCGCCCACAATCACTACAGGCCAGCCAAAGACGCAAAACCGGCCTTAGAACTCCATTGGTTTTAGCACAACTTGAATATTATGAGCGCTAAAGAATTAAAGTTACACAAAATCGATATTCTATTAGACCCGTATGTTGCGACCGCCAGATTTGGGGATTCGCTCACACCCCAATTCTCTCTCTCCAGGCCGTAACTTTTGTTGTTCAAGATTTCAGCACCCAGTCAGAACACCTTCTTATGAGAACTCCGAATTTGCACATCAGAATTTGCTAACTCACCCCAGAAGAAAGAGAAAGGCAGACATTCCTTTGGTTTTAGAATGTTCCACTCAGACTCCGACACCACCATTAGTTAGTGTGCCCAAATCAGACTGGCCACTTCTTTATTTTTAAGACACATTTTCAGATAACACAAAATACCAAAGACTTCGCCCCAGTTCTAGCCCATCCTCCTGGGCAAATAGGGCTTGCTATACCCACCACCCACATGATTTCCAGATGTATAGAGTGGTCTGGCTTTCTTTTCATTACACATTTTCTATCAATACTTTTTATCTCTTATTCCCTTAAGACATCCCAGGCCTGTGTTTCTAAGGCAAGGGGTTTATTTATCTGGTGAGCTTATCAACTTTTACGACTATCTTTTGATCACCCAGGTAAAGTCTGCAAAGCAGCCAGATGTTGTCTGGTTAATGTATTAACTAATCTCTTTCTCCGTGCCCCCTCTGCCAGAACCCACATTCCAATAGGCCATATACATTCAAATTCCTCACAATCATGGCAGCTAAGATGACATGATTACAGTGCATATAACATAATGTAGTAACCCCAAAATTAATTACTGTGGCCCATGCTACACTACACGCAAAATCAATCATGCCACTGTCCCCACAACAAGTTTCAGGTCTGTTTGAGTAGTCTGGGATAGTAGCAACTCAATGTGCTAGAGTTCCAAATAGCAGGGTTACTTGTGGGATTTAGTGGATCCCCAAAGTCATTCATGACACTGTAGCTCTAGCTCACAAATACAGTCTGACTCGCAACTGAAAGAAATATCATGTTTCTGTCAAGAATATTGTGAGTACTTAATAAGACTCGCAAGGGCTTTTTCAAACACTTATTAGAGCTGTAATAGCAATTAAACACACACTACTGTACTTTAAAAGCATGGGAAGGCACGGAAATACATATACAGATACAAAGATACATAGATTTAATTGCACAACAGACTCAAACCCAGAAATATGAAATTCAAAAATATTATTTTTCACTATTATTTCTGAGTAATATCGATCCCGGGACTCACGGGGTTAATACATATAATAAAACCCACATGGATTAAAACAGATGATCTAATGCATTTTATAGATTGCTTGATTGTCAGCCCGATCTGAAAATATTACTCATTGGCACTAATTAATTTGTAGCCTCTGATTGCAGATTACGTATAACTTCAATGTTTTACTGACGTCAAGATAATGGTCTCATCTACTATTGGCCGTGTCTAAGAAGTAAATTATGGGCTTGTTTAAATATTGTCAGATCATATGATCACGCCATCTGAAAATACTACTTAAAGAGGCATGGTTTACATGTTTAGGCTTAAGGAGGTAAATTGCGAGTTGGAGTCAATAGAATAAATCTAAACATTTAGGGAGAAAAAAACTTTTAGAGAGAATAATACTTGCAGCAAAAATTACCGGTTAGAAGCATTTGCGAGCACTAAATTAGTTATTCTCTCTGCTGGCTGGAACTGATATAACAAATTGCATTTTCAGAAGTAAGTGGCATTGTTGCAAAAGCAGTTTGATAACCTCTACAAGTCTCATTTTGCATGCAAAGAAATGCATGGAAGAAACTTAGTGTCTTAAAGGGACATTTGAAATGTACAAAAGTCATTCAATATAGTTTGGGTAAATGTCAGTATAATTATATTAATCAACTCTCTGTGATATTGTACGTATCGATCTTGTCTTTTTTTTTCATTTACTCTTACCCCACCCTTAGTGCAGGGTCACTGGTTATTTGCATTGTTTGTTTTAGGGAGAGAACAGTAGCCAGAATGCTTCAAAGTGTACAAGGTTCATACACAGAGACATCATTTGCCCTATTCAGTCTTTACTTTAGAATAAGGACACTTCCTGGAACAACAGCATACAGCCAGCGACCCTGAATTGACGGATGGGAAGGAAAAAATCAAAAAGGCCAAACATGTACAGTATACCTACAGTAGACCAGAAACTGTACTACAATAGTATGTAAGTATAACTGAGGTTTATCAAAAATTTTATTGCAGTAATGTTTTCAAAAAGTGCTTGCTTTACATTATCCCTTTAAGCGCCCCTTTAACTCTAGAAAACTCGAAGCTTAACCCATTCCATCTTATTACATTACAGATTCTGTCCACAACACTTACTAGTTAGCAGAATCCAGTAGTTGGAATTCTCTTCTCATTTCATAGCACTTGCGGATTCCAGGATCACTCCATAACTTCTTAATGGCTTGAACATGAGGCTTCTCAATCTCCTGCATCTTATACATGTCAATATCTTTTATCAGACTGGCATTCATCTGTGGCAGGAGAATAAAAATATGAGACAAGGAAATTCAGCCCATATTGACCTAGACATGAGACTACTTTCAACTGAAGACATTCCAGTTTCTACATTGTTCAGTATAGCCTGTTAACAAAGGAATTTGAGCGATATCTCTTACAGGAGAGAGGGCTTTCACCTTTAAATCTGATAGATTTCTTCACACTTTAGGAAATAAACTTTGATATGATACTATGGGAAACAGAAAGGTATCGCTTAACTCTTAAGAAACCTCCCACCATAGTGAATATTTCACATAGAGTTGGTCCCTCCAATCACAGAGTAATCCAAGGTCCATGTCATACTGCCTAGTTATACCTTATTCTCCTCCTTAGAGTATGGCACCCGCAGTGCCTCCATGGCTCCTACTAGGGACTGTGCACAGGTGACGATATTCTGGTGCACAAGTCGAGCGTACATTTTACGGTCCTGCTCTGAGAATCCCACTCCATGGATGATTCGCATCTGCTTGATGAATGTGCTTTTTCCACTCTCTCCTGTTCCTGTGGGGAAAGAGGATCAAATGTCAAAAGAGACACTTACCTCACTACTGATGCATACTCTTTATGAAGTGTTGTGTTGTCATGAACCAATTTATCGGATCCCCCTCAGCCCCAGCAAGAACGGCATTCCAGGGCCAAAAACCCAATTTTGCACATTTTTTGCGCAACAAAAGGGCCATTGTGGCCACTAGCCCATGGGACCAAAAACCTCAAGTGGCTTCACAAGGACAAGGACTTACTCAAGAGGACATTTTATTCAGTTATGAGAAATATAGTGTTGGGCCTCAGTCCTGATCATGTACCGTGGACCTCAAAGACATAATTTCTGTAAGTATTTGGGCTTAACAAACTCATGGTCTTGTTCTAATGTTTAGAAATCTGAAACTTTGAAAACTCAGTTTATGAGTACAGGAATCGATTTTGTGTTTGTTAAATCACATCTTGAGAGATAGATCATGATGGTGTGTTTTTGTAGCTGTCAATGGAAGACGGGGTGGAAGCAGGGAGAGGTAAATAGCCTATGTTTGATAATAGGATAAGATTGAAATTGACACCCTCTCACTGACCAAGAAGGAGACATCTCATATCATTCAATGCTAACACATAAAACTTCTACTTATGAATCATGGTTTCCTCCAGGGACCTGCAGAGGCATCAACATATACATTTTGATAATTAAATATGACTATAATTATATGACTTTACAACTGTTTAAATATGTTCTTAGTCAAAATTGATTTTTTCAAACATATATTTTTTTCAGTCAATTTATTTAATATGGTTTTATCACTCTGTCTGATATTTTAGATTTTAGGAGAGAGATTGGTACTGGGAATTTTGCTTTGAAAACCTTGAGTAGAATTACTCCGATGATTAACTTTGGTGAATTTTGCCAGAACCTAGGACGAAATTGAATAGCTATGTCTAAATATTGGTAGGTCGTTACTGTATAAAATTTTGCTATGGCCTAGTTATGAATGGTTCTGACTGAAAAAGCTATTTTTGGGAAAATATAACTTTTGTGTTTAATGCAGTAAGCATGTTCAGTTTCAAGCCAGTAACATGACCTTCCCTCAGTGTGTAGTTATTTGCCGGTTCAACAGAAACTGATTGAAGGATAGGTTAGCTGAGTGGAAGGAGTCAGGATTTGCTCATGTCTAAGGATGTCTCCTTCATCTTCCCATGCTCTGCCTTACCTTGCTCTCTCATCCTCAAAATATATACTGTACAAGTGGTCCCTGAGTTAAGGACGAGATACATTCCTGAAAATGCCTTTAAACCGGATTTGTATGTAACTCGGATTCCAGATTAATAATAACAAAAATAATAAAGACAATACTATAATGACTCACTATGTGGTAATAATAATACTGTGCAATACTGTAATAATAGTAATAACCCTGTACTGTAACAATAAGTTACAGATACTCTTGTGCTCTCTTTTTTAATTCAAACAAAAATAACATAAAAGCAAACTCATACAAAAAACCTTGAGGGCACGTACTTAATGGTAGACCTAAGTTTCCCTGCTTTTACCTTCCTCTAATCTAACATGTGCTGCTTATATCAGAAACACACATTACATTGAGTCATTCTATACATATAAATATTTTATTTATATTTAAAAATAAAACTTGTTTTCCACACCCCCAGCACTGCTTATATAGACACAGTGTACCTACAAACAAAAACACTGCATTTGGGGATGGTTTTTAACCCTTTAATACCCTTCAAGCCAGCAGCAACACAATGCAAAGATCTACAGAGCAAGGTCTGGTGCCTCCTGATTCCTTCCTGCACAAATTGCTATCACAAATGGATACACATTATTAGCTGCCTGTGATTGGCTTAACAAACTATTAATTTTATGCTAATTTTAGAAGAGATATCCAGGGGAGTTATCTCTGAAATTCTACTTCTTGCAAACCCAAGAGATTTAGCAAACTTTGGGGTAAGTATAAAAATGTATATTTGGCATTTTATCTTTAAAAAATGTTTTTATAAACTACTGATTCTCCTCTGTCAGATGCATTCATAATCCAGGAAACTTAAATATGCATTTAAGTATTGGTCGTTAATAACCAGGGGACCACCTTTATTACATATATATATATATATATATATATATATATATATATATATATATATATATATATATATATATACAGTATATATATATATATATATATATATATATATATATATATATATATATATATATATATGAATGATCAGAGAATTTCAGTATATAGTGATACCTTTTTTATTGGATGAACATATTCATAGTCTTCATGACTAGCTTTCGAGTGCGCACCTCTCTTTTTCAAGTCTGAAGCATCTCTGATATATTCCCATTGAAACACAAATTACAGTTAAAAAAAATTCTGTTCAGTGGGCTGTGCACAGGTCTGCATTAGTGTAGGTCGATGTAAATAAACAGGTTCATAAATATTTGTACATCTTGAGAGTTTGAGGTACCATAAAACTGTAAGGAGACACAGGGATAGCTCAGAAATAAACCAGAGAAAAAAATCAAAAAACAACACAAAACATATCCGTGATGTAAAATTAAAAGACTTCTAGATAATACGACAGGAATTCCATGTTATCATTAAGATCTGTTTTTTTTTTATTAAAGTGTACTATCATTTTCATTCCAAAGGCTTTTCTTTCTTGTTTTTTGTTTGAATGACCTCTGAGTATTTTCATTTTCAGGTTTTGTATGGAATGGTTATTTTGTGAGAAGTGATATCCAACTGTGGTACAGTAACTATCCTCATTGTGCTTTTTGATCGGGCTTCTGTGTAGCTTCATCCGTAAATGTAGTTTCTGGCTGGTTTCCCCATACAGAAAGTAACCTCTTCCCTTAAAACACCCCAGGATCACCTGCTGCAATACAAAATGAAAGTAAATACTTTGCGTACACCCCTGGTAACAACATACCATCCAGTTCTAGAAGGAATATGCAAAATATTTAAGGATCTACAACCTCAACTAACAGAGGACGTAGAACTAAAACATATATTTCCCAAACCTCCCATTCTCCATTCAGACAACCACCAAATCTGAGACAAACATTGGTGAAGATTGGCAAATGAACAGCACCACACAGAAAATGGCACCAAACCCTGCAATAAAAATCGCTGCAAATTATGGCAGCATATCTGCAAAGAGGGCACAGCCACACACAACAACAAGAGCTACAATATCAGAGGCATGCACATCATCCAATGTAGTGTACATGATACAATGTACTGTATGTGAGAGAGGCTGTTACATTGGGGAAACCAGACAGAAACTACATTTACGGATGAATCTACACAGAAGCTCCATCAAAAAGCACAATGAGGACAGTTACTGTACTCCAATATAAAAATACTCAGAGGTTGTAACGGAGCTGGAACACGCAGTCCAAAATCTCCGCTGGTATACGATAAAATACCCACGAGGCACTACAGTTTCACCATCCCCGACCTCCCATATTGGACGACACACAATTTGGGAGTCAAATGAATACTGACTTTATTTTGTTATTGCAGAACTATATATACATCTCTTTGGCCACAGGCAATACACATGCCCATATTTGGCTACACACAATACACACAAAGAGAACAATAGGGGGGTCACACCTCCCTGGCAACTTTGATACAATCAGACACTGATTCAATTACACCTCTTTGTTCTTATCAGAGAATTAAAACACTTTGGAAAATGCAAGGATCCTTATCTCTCTGTAATAGGATTATCTATTAGCCTAGGTCTGCAAAAGTCTGGCTAATATTCTGCAGAGCATCAACCAGCATACATATTGTAAGATCATATTTTAACCAAGAATAATCATAAAACAGGGTAAAACAGTGATGGGTTCCGCTACACACCTCCCCCGTGACCATAAGCCGGCATACACGGTCTGATCCCAACGGATCGGCCTGGGGATGTCCGGACAAAAGTATTTGTTGGTCAATTCTCTAGTTTGACAACCCATCAGCATTACTGCAATTCACATTTACTCACATTTCCCATATCCCCAGATAGCTGGGATCTGAGCGCACAAAACCACCGAATAGCGCTCAGATCCTCTTCACACAGTTCAATTGCCATGTAGCTAAAGTCTTTCCCATAGTCTTTCATCATATGAATGGGCTTCATGGCACAGTTATCTGGGGTATCATGGTTCACACAGGGCAAGTACAGAATGACCCCCCCTGTATGTAAAGGGCCAGAATGAGTGACTTACACTCTGGTATGGCCGAACACTGGTTCCAAAGGGCAATATGTACCAGGGCCATAGTCGCAGGGCAGGAGGCTGGCAAACAGTCCTCTCCAAGCCAAGGTGGCGAAGGGCACTTCGTCACACATCTCCCCTTTGGGGGGAAGTCTAACCAGGTACCTGGATATTTTGCTGTGGTGATGGGGCAACACGCTGAGGGGACTTGAGGGGCAGAGGCCAGCGGCACTCTGCCCTGATGCCAGCTCTTCTGCTGGTATACCCTGCAGGACATCCTGCTCTGTACAAGGGACAAAGGGAGGGCAGAGGCCGACTGCACTCTGCCCCGCTGTCAGCTCTTCTGCTGGGGTACTTGGGACATATTTCGGCTCAGTAGCCAGGGAAACGTGGGGGTCAGTGGGGGTTAACATTTCCTCTGTTAACCCTGGGGCCACATTAGAAGTTAGCTGGGGAGGGGAGTTTGTACTTACCCCCTCCTCCGGTTGTCCCAGTGACGGTAGTTGGGGATCTGGACAAGCTGTGGGCGCAGAGACCACGGTCCCATCTGCGCCGTCTGGGAGATTGGTGTCTCCCCTGGTTAGGGTAATCTGTCGCTGGGGGGGAAGGACGACACCTTCTGCCCCCTGTGTTTCACACTGCCGCTGGGGGGGAAGGACGACACCTTTGGCCCCCTGGGGTACCCACTGCCGCTGTGGAGGAAGGTCGACACCTTCTGCTCCCTGAGGTACACACTGCCGCTGGGGGGGAAGGACGACACCTTCTGCCCCCTGGGGTTCACACTGCCGCTGAGGGGGAAGGACGACACCTTCTGCCCCCTGGGGTTCACACTGCCGCTGGGGGGAAAGGACGACACCTTCTGCCCCCTGGGGTTCACACTGCCGCTGGGGAGGAAGGACGACACCTTCTGCCCTCTGGGGTTCACACTGCCGCTGGGGGGGAAGGCCGACACCTTCAGCTCCCTGGGGTACACACTGCCGCTGGGAAGGAAGGACGACACCTTCAGCTCCCTGGGGTACACACTGCCGCTGAGGGGGAAGGACAACACCTTCTGCCCCCTGGGGTTCACACTGCCGCTGGGGGGAAAGGACGACACCTTCTGCCCCCTGGGGTTCACACTGCCGTTGAGGGGGAAGGACGACACCTTCTGCCCCCTGGGGTTCACACTGCCGCTGGGGGGAAAGGACGACACCTTCTGCCCCCTGGGGTTCACACTGCCGCTGGGGAGGAAGGACGACACCTTCTGCCCCCTGGGGTTCACACTGCCGCTGGGGGGGAAGGCCGACACCTTCAGCTCCCTGGGGTACACACTGCCGCTGGGAAGGAAGGACGACACCTTCAGCTCCCTGGGGTACACACTGCCGCTGAGGGGGAAGGACGACACCTTCTGCCCCCTGGGGTTCACACTGCCGCTGGGGGGAAAGGACGACACCTTCTGCCCCCTGGGGTTCACACTGCCACTGAGGGGGAAGGACGACACCTTCTGCCCCCTGGGGTTCACACTGCCGCTGGGGGGAAAGGACGACACCTTCTGCCCCCTGGGGTTCACACTGCCGCTGGGGAGGAAGGACGACACCTTCGGCTCCCTGGGGAACACACTGCCGCTGGGGAGGAAGGACGACACCTTCAGCTCCCTGGGATACACACTGCCGCTGGGGGGGAAGGACGACACCTTCAGCCCCCTGGGGTACACACTGCCGCTGGGGGATGGAATTAGTTGGAGTATTCCACGTGGAGCGGTTTCTGTTTCTGGGACAGTCTCTCTGCATGTGACCCTGCTGATTACACGTGTGGCACCTGATGTACCGTGCAGGGGTTTGGTAGTTCCCACCACCCGGACGCAGTGCTGGGGGGGGTTTAATGGTGGTAGGTGGGTTAGCAGCTCCCCAGATGGACCGCTCCCGTGCCCGCTGCTTTTCCATTATGGATTTGTGGACATCCGTCATTAACCATTCCAAGGTTTTCATGGGAAGCGTATCTGGGAAAAAGGCCAGTCTGCTTTGGAGTTCTCTTCCAAACTCATTCTGTGGGGTAATACGAGGTACTGTAACCATGAGTTCCTTTCTGTCTGCATCCCTGTAGTCCGCGGCCGCCTCCTCCTCCTTATGATGGAACGCTGTCTGAAAACTAGCCGGTTCCATCCTGCTGTAGCCAGGGGCGCTGTACGGATACTAGCGTTGCCCTCAATTTGTACTCCACGGAATGGTGTCTCCTGTAGCTGTCCTTCTGACCATGGGAACAATCCCGCCACTTGCCAACAAATGTAACGGAGCTGGAACACGCAGTCCAAAATCTCCGCTGGTATACGATAAAATACCCACGAGGCACTACAGTTTCACCATCCCCGACCTCCCATATTGGACGACACACAATTTGGGAGTCAAATGAATACTGACTTTATTTTGTTATTGCAGAACTATATATACATCTCTTTGGCCACAGGCAATACACATGCCCATATTTGGCTACACACAATACACACAAAGAGAACAATAGGGGGGTCACACCTCCCTGGCAACTTTGATACAATCAGACACTGATTCAATTACACCTCTTTGTTCTTATCAGAGAATTAAAACACTTTGGAAAATGCAAGGATCCTTATCTCTCTGTAATAGGATTATCTATTAGCCTAGGTCTGCAAAAGTCTGGCGAATATTCTGCAGAGCATCAACCAGCATACATATTGTAAGATCATATTTTAACCAAGAATAATCATAAAACAGGGTAAAACAGTGATGGGTTCCGCTACAGAGGTCATTTTAAAAACACACCAGAAAGAAAGGCCTTTGAAATGAAAATGATAATACACTTTAATACGAAAACACAGGTCTTAATGTTAACATGGAATTCGTGTCACATTATCTAGAATTCTTTTAATTTTACATCACAGATATGTAAGTGTTGTTTTTTTTTTTTGTTTTTTTTCTCTGTTTATTTTTTTCTTCTCTGGTTTATTTCTGAGCTACCCCTGTGTCTCATTACAGTTTTATGGTACCTCAAACCCTCAAGATGTACAAATATTTACAACCCTGTTCATTTAGTTTGACTTTCACTAATAAACTGTTTAAACTGTTATTTGTGTTTCAATGGGAATATATCAGAGATGCTTCGGACTTGAAAAAGAGAGGTGCGCTCTCGAAAGCTAGTCATGAAAACTGTTTCCGAATATGTCTGTCCAATAAAAAAGGTATCACTATATACTGCAATACTCTGAATATTCATCTACATTACTGGACACTCACAGCTACCTCACTCTTCATAACTATAGTAGATAGCGCAGATGGCCACTTCAAGAAGCCACTGATTAAGATTACCAAAAAAACAGCACAGCTCAACAGTGACATATTTTTTTTTGTCACACTGCAAAAGAAGGAACCTAATGCCAAATGGACTCAAGATCAAAAACCCACTCTCGCAATATGCTGAAAACCTCTGCAGTGAGAAACTGAGAAACAACCTGACCCACCAACTTTATGGCAAGAAACAAAACCTAAAGGATCAAATACTATCCCTCCTGCAACAACTAAGGGAACACAACATACATGATGCTAATCAAGTAGAAAAAGAAATACAGCATATCCAGGCGGAACTTCAGAATTATCCTATAAAGAAGAAAAATAAAAAAACTGAACTGCCTCTCTCAAAATAACAACAAATACAGATACAGGAAGAAAGTGTGAATGGCCCAAACACTACTGTGATTTCTACTGCCCCCAGCACTTTTCCTAAAGACAGCTCAGATCACACAGGAATTATAAACCTATCTAGCCACCAACTAACACAGACAGATATCTGTGTTCCATCTAAAGGACTATTATTCTGTCCAAGCATAAAACTGGACAAAATTCAACTATATTCTGACCTGGAAGAATTCTTCAGGAGACTGAGACTTACAGAATATTTTTACAACAAAGAGGATACCACACACTCACTGGATTACACACACTCACTGGATTACAATTGCAAGAAAAAGAATACACAGTACACTCCATCACCTAGACACAACCCTAAACTGGACAATTATATAGAAAGCTTTCGCCTGAGAACTGCATCCTTGGTAACCAATCAGCAAAAAAGATGCTTATACAATCTCTCCCCATTAGAAAGAGCTGCCATAAAGGGTTTAAAAGCTTTAATACCTTCTACCCATGCATAAACTTAAAATGTATTACTCTGCTGAACAGGTGAACTTTCTGGATACCACCATATCCATCATAAATGGCAAACTCAACTCATCTGTGTAAAAGAAACCTACAGACAGATGTAGTTACCTACACAGCTCTAGCTACCATCCCTCACATACTAAAAAAGGGATAATTTATAGCCAAGCCCCCAGATATCACTGCATATGTTCAAACACTGGGGACCGCAACAAACATTTAAAAACACTGTATGACTCCTTCTGGCAAAAGGGTTACAAACCTAATGTCATTATACAGAAAGTAACCTCTTCCCTTATAACACCCCATGAACACCTGTTGCAATACAAAACAAAAGTAAATACTTCATGTATACCTCTAGTAACAACATACCACCCGGTTCTAGAAGGAATATGCAAAATATTTAAGGATCTACAACCTCAACTAACAGAGGACGTAGAAATAAAACATATATTTCCCAAACCTCCTATTCTCGCATTCAGACAACCACCAAATCTGAGACAAACATTGGTGAACAGAAGATTGGCAAATGAACAGCGCACCACAGAGAAAATGGCACCAAACCCTGCAAAAAAAAATTGCTGCAAATTATGTCAGCACATCTGCAAAGAGGACACAGCCACACATAACAAGAGCTATAAAATCAGATACTTATTCATTCATTCATGTACATCATCCAATGTAGTGTACATGATACAATGTACTGTATGTGAGAGAGGCTGTTACATTAGGGACACCAGCCAGAAACTACATTTACGAATGAATCTACACAGAAGCTCCATCAAAAAGCACAATGAGGACAGTTACTGTTGCATATCACTTCTCACAAAATAACCACTCCATACAAAACCTGAAAATAAAAATACTCAGAGGTCATTTTAAAAACACACAAGAAAGAAAGGCGTTTGAAATGAAAAATGATAATACACAGGTCTTAATGTTAACATGGAATTCCTGTCGTATTATCTAGAATTATTTTAATTTTACATCATGGATATGTTTTGTGTTTTTATTTTATTTTTTTGTTTTCTCTGTTTATTTTGGTTTTTTTCTCTGGTTTATTTCTGAGCTATCCCTTACAGTTTTATGGTATCTCAAACTCTCAAGATGTACAAATATTTATGACCCTGTTTATTTACATTGACCTACACTAATGCAGACCTGTGCACACCCCACTGAACAGAACATTTTTTTAACTGTAATTTGTGTTTCACTGGGAATATATCAGAGATGCTTCAGACTTGAGGTGCGCTCTCGAAAGCTTGTCATGAAAACTATGAATATGTTTGTCCAATAAAAAAGGTATCACTATATACTGCAATTCTCTGATTATTCATCTAGATTACTGGACACTCCCGGCTACCTCACTCTTTATATATATATATATATATTTTTTTTTTTTTCTTTCTTTCTTATATATATATATAGTCAGGTCCATAAATATTGGGACATCAACACAATTCTCAACTTTTTGGCTCTATACACCACCACAATTGATTTGAAATGAAACGAACAAGATGTGCTTTAACTACAGACTTTCAGCTTTAATTTGAGGGTATTTACATCCAAATCAGGTGAACGGTGTAGGAATTACAACAGTTTGTATATGTGCCTCCCACTTTTTAAGGGACCAAAAGTAATGGGACAATTGGCTGCTCAGCTGTTCCATGGCCAGGTGTGTGTTATTCCCTCATTATCCCATTTACAAAGAGCAGTTACAAGCTCCAGTGTTCATTTCAAGTGTGCTATTTGCATTTGTTGCTGTTAACTCTCAATATGAGATCCAAAGAGCTGTCACTATCAGTGAAGCAAGCCATCATTAGGCTGAAAAAACAAAACAAACCCATCAGAGAGATAACAAAAACATTAGGTGTGGCCAAATCAACTGTTTGGAACATACTTAAAAAGAAAGAACGCACCGGTGAGCTCAGCAACACCAAAAGACCCGTAAGACCACGGAAAACAACTGTGGTGGATGACCGAAGAATTATTTCCCTGGTGAAGAAAACACCCTTCACAACAGTTGGCCAGATCAAGAACACTCTCCAGGAGGTAGGTGTATGTGTGTCAAAGTCAACAATCAAGAGAAGACTTCACCAGAGTAAATACAGAGGGTTCACCACAAGATGTAAACCATTGGTGAGCCTCAAAAACAGGAAGGCCAGATTAGAGTTTTCCAAACAACACCTAAAAAGGCCTTCACAGTTCTGGAACAACATCCTATGGACAGATGAGACTAAGATCAACTTGTACCAGAGTGATGGGAAGAGAAGAGTATGGAGACGGAAAGGAACTGCTCATGATCCAAAGCATACCACCTCATCAGTGAAGCATGGTGGTGGTAGTGTCATGGCGTGGGCATGTATGGCTGCCAATGGAACTGGTTCTCTTGTATTTATTGATGATGTGACTGCTGACAAAAGCAGCAGGATGAATTCTGAAGTGTTTCGGGCAATATTATCTGCTCATATTCAGCCAAATGCTTCAGAACTCATCGGACGGCGCTTCACATTTCAGATGGATAATGACCCGAAGCTTACTGCAAAAGCAACCAAAGAGTTTTTTAAGGGAAAGAAGTGGAATGTTATGTAATCACCTGATCTGAATCCGATTGAGCATGCATTTCACTTGCTGAAGACAAAACTGAAAGGAAAATGCCCCAAGAACAAGCAGGAACTGAAGACAGTTGCAATAGAGGTCTGGCAGAGCATCACCAGGGATGAAACCCAGCGTCTGGTGATGTCTATGCGTTCCAGACTTCAGGCTGTAATTGACTGCAAAGGATTTGCAACCAAGTATTAAAAAGTGAAAGTTTGTTTTATGACTGTTAATCTGTCCCATTACTTTTGGTCCCTTAAAAAGTGGGAGGCACATATACAAACTGTTGTAATTCCTACACCGTTCACCTGATTTGGATGTAAATACCCTCAAATTAAAGCTGAAAGTCTGCAGTTAAAGCACATCTTGTTCGTTTCATTTCAAATCCATTGTGGTGGTGTATAGAGCCAAAAAGATTAGAATTATGTCGATGTCCCAATATTTATGGACCTGACTGTATATATATATATAGTAGACTCTCAGATAATCAGAACTCAAGCAACCAAAACTCAAAAGCAACCAGAAAAAAAAATTGAATACTGTACTTTAAATAAAAATTACGTTTTACAGAGCTCAACAAATGCCATGAGCCAGGATGTCATGCCGCAAAATGCTTATACACCTAGATTTCATCCACTGTATGTCTCTGCAATTCTGTTTTAACTGGAAGCAGTCAGACATCAGTGACTGAGCCTGTGCAGTGTTGGCATTACATTCCCCAGGCTGCACCCTCCAGCCCAACATACCTGTGTGTAAGTGAGGAGTCAAAGCTGCTGCTGCTGATAGAACAACCCTCAATGACAAATATACTTAGCAGAGCATCCTATGTGCGGCTAATCTAGGCCTCTTTTAGTAGTGACTCTCAAGCAACCAAAAACTACATTTGTCTGGCATCTACCAATCCCGGTGGGTGCCAGACAAACTGAGCGTCTTCTGTGTATATAAATATATATATATATATATATATATATATATATATATATATATATATAAACACACTGCATATTACACACTCTGCATATTGCTATTATTCAATCTTGTCCGACTCTCTGGGATCTTATGGACCGCAGCACTCCAGGCACTTCTGTCAGCCACTGGCTCTCTGAGCTCCATCAGGGTCGTGTTCATTGCTTCAATGACCTCACCTATTCATCTCCGTCTCTTCCTCCTCCCTCTTCATGTGCATTCAATCTTTCCCTGCATAAGAATTTTTTCTGGGGAGTCCTTCTGTCTCATGATATGACTAAAATATTTGAACTTCAGCCTAATGGTGATACCTTCTAGTGAACAGTTTGTCTTGATTTCCTGAACTACTGATTTATTAGATCTTCTTGCAGTCCAAGTGAAAGAATGTCAGACCACATTGCAATATTGAGTCTATGTAAGCTTGTGTTTCCTGCTCTGATGTTGACTGTGCCATATTGCCAAGGCTAACCCACAGGTCCCATTAGTGTACGATAGTTATTTTGGACAGAGAGAATGGGAATTTGCCTTCGAAAGAATAGGATGTGTGTACCTTTTTGTCTACATATTTTATTATATGTAATATTAACCAGTAAAATATTTATATAGTCTACATATCCCTGTATAATTAAAATTAAATATACTTTTAGTAGGCTTTACCCTATCCTTACCCTTTATAACATACCCACCCTTACTCTAACACATACCCACCATCTCCCAACACTTACACTACCCATACCTCCATAGCATAGCCACTTACCACATACTACCTACCACATGCAAAACACATACCCTTATTGCATACTACAGAGGCACAACCCATACCCCTTCTACATTCCCCAACCCATTACATTACATTATCTGTGCACCCTACATAATTAGTATATACATGAAAAACACATAACACACCCATTTTTTCTAAATATTTACACACTTTTGTTCAGTTAATCACATGAGTGGGTGGTTTGTTGATAATGTAATATCTTTACTTTTTACTATGTACTTTTTACTAGTTTGTCCAATATTACCATCTCTTTCCCCTCAGAAGCAAACTTCTTTCTTTTATGACTAGAGTCACCATTTGAAGAGATCTTGGATCCCAGAAATACAGTCTGTCACTGCCTCCACTTTTTGCCAGGAAGTGAGATTGCTGTTTGCCATGATCTTCATCTTTTTAATGTTGAGCAGTAAGCCAGCTTTTGCACTCTCTTATTTTACCCTCATCAATAAGTCCTTAAGTTCCTACTTACTTTCAGCCATCAGAGTAGTATCGATTCTGGCTGTGGCTTCTTGATCCACATACGGATTGCACAGAAGGTGCATTAGATGATCTGGTGCTTCCATCTCTTTAAGAACTTGCCACTTTTTCTGATCCACACAGTCAAAGGCTTTAGAATAGCCTATGAAGCAGAAGTAAATATTTTTCTGGGACTCTCTTGCTTTCTCTATTATACATTGGCAATTTGATCTTTTGTTCTTCTTCCTCTGCAAAACCCAGCTTGCACATCTTGTAGTTCTCGGTCCATATATTGTTGGAGCCAAGCTTGTAGGATCTTAAGCATTATCTTGCTGGCATGTGAATTAGTGTAATTGTTTGATAATTGGAGCACTCTTTTGCACTGCATTTTTTTGAGATTGGGATGTAGACTGGCTTCTTCAGTCTACTGGTCACTGTCAAGTTTTCTAAATTTGTTGGCATAATACAAGCAACACTTTCACCATATCATCTTGTAGCCTTTTTAATAGTTCATCTTGAATTCCATCAACTCCTGTAGCCTTGCCATCAGCATTCCTGAAACCTCTTTTTTATCTGATTAGCTTCTGTTAAATCTCTACAATTTTGTGTTTTATCATGGGCACTTTGGCATGAAAAGTTCCTTTGAGATCCCTAATTTTCTTGAAGAGACCTCTTGATTTACTCATTCGGCTATCTTTTTTCAATCTCTTTACATTGTTCATTGTAGAATGTCTCCTTGTCTCTTCTTGCTATCTTCTGGATTTCTCCTTTCAATTCGACAAATCTTTCCATATCTCCACTACCTTTTGCATTCCTTCTTTCCTTGGCTACCTTCAAAGCCTCAGACAGCCAGTTTGCCTTCTTAGTTTTCTTCCCTTTGGGGATAATCTTTATTGAAGTTTCCTAGATAATGGCACAAACTTTAGTCAAAAGTTATTCAGGCATTATATCTTCCCTGTCTAGTCCCTTAAATCTATTCTTTACCTCCACTGCATATTCACATGGGATATGACTTATTTTGTATCTACTTGTTCTGATTATTTTCCCTTTTTTCAGCTTAATTCTGAACTTTGCAATACGATCTGATCTGATCCAGGGATAGCTCCAGGTCTAGTTTTTGCTGATTTATATAGAGTTTATCCATCTTTGGCTGCAAAGTATATAATCAATCTGATTTCTATATTGTCCATCTGGTGATGTCCACGTGTAGAGTCGTCTCAGAGGCTGTTGGAAGAGGGTATTTGCTATGACCAGAGAATTATCTTGACAGAATTCTACTAATCTCTTACCTGATTTATTTTATACTCCAAGGCCAAATTTGCAAGTTATTCCAGTTATCTTTTGGATCCCTACTTTAGCATCCCAATCTCCTATGATGATAGTAACATCTTTTTTTTTATGTTATATCTATGACGTGTTGAATGTTTTTGTAGAACTGGATAACTTCAGCCTCTTTAGCATCCATAGTTGATGAAGAGTCTTAGATCACTGTGATGCCTTAAATGCAAATTTAAATAATTCTGTCATTTATTGGGTTGTAACCAAGCACTGCTTTGGCCACCTTATAATTGACTATGAGGGCTACCCCATTTCTTCTGCTCTGGTGGTTGTCTGATGTGAAATGTCCAATTCCAGTCCATCTGAGTTCACTAATTATTAGGATATAAATGTTTAAGCATTGGCTTGGTTCATAGATCTAACATTGCAGGTTCCTATGCAGAATTGTTCATTGCAACAGCAGCATTTCCATTCCCCTTCAAACACATCTGCAGCTGGGTGTCCTCTTGTCTCCTCCATAGTAATGTGGTAGGCACCTTCTGACCTGAGATGCTCATCTTCTGGTGTCATATTGTTATGTTTCTGGTTGTGCTTGTACATAAGATTATCCTAGCAAAACGAATGAAGTGGCTTGCCAGTTCCTTCGCCAGGGAACCTCAATTTGTCTGACCGCTCTTGGGTGACCCTACAAGGTATAGCTCACAGCTTCATTGAGGTAAACAAGCCCCTTCACCACAACAAGATAGGGATTCAGAAAGGGGCACTGCACATTTTACACACTTTATGTTCTCACATTGTACATTTTTACACACACCATATAATACAGTTATTTGCACTCACTGTATGAGTGAGCCAGCCTAATTAGGAACCAGCCAGTCATTGTTTGAGGCATATTATGGATTATAAATAAAGAGATATGTATACCTAAACAAGTTAACAGCTGCCAGAAGTAAACTATTAAGAGACATGACTACCTGGCTCCTGGGATTTTCCAAGCCCTGATACAACATATACACTATATTCAGTAAGTCAGCTATAGTATTATTCTTACACTGATTAGCTGCATATACAGAATACCGAACAATTACTTCTCTGTGCAAAATCTGAGTATCATATAATTGAGAACTATTGGAAACACAGTAAATTTGCTTAAAGTTTTGTGAAACAGTAAATGTTCTGTGCATGCATATGTCAATATATACATTGCTATTACGCATTATACAACTTATACTGTATTAAACTTAATATATTACACACTTAGCATATTGTCACACTAGGGACCCTATTAAATTGTCAATATCACAATTACCGAAGCCCGTAATGTAGTGCGCAAAAGTTACTGATATTCAACTGGCCTCCTCTAGCTACCCGCAATCTATTTGCGAGCTACAGGCTGAAAATTCTTGTGGTTGTAAAAATTATAACTCCGACCCATCTAAGCCTTTGATCTTTCAAGCCCGCAAATGTTACAATTGCTAAAATGGCAAATTGAGATTTAATTGCAACAAACCCGTAAATGGCAAATGTAGCAAAAAATTCTATGAGTGCTAGGGAGGAATCTCAAGCACCTGTTCGTAACACTATAAAAGCCAATAAAAACACAATACTGGACATTAAAATACAGGGAAAGCGATGAAAGACATTAGAATTAATTGCACAACAGTCTCAAGCTCGCAAATCTGCAATAAATATATTTTTTTTTATATTTAATATCTGTGCTATATCAATCTCGGGAATCAAGGAGTTAATACATATCAGGCCATCCACATGGACTTTAAATTTCTTCATTAATTTTTTATTGATTTTGACATCAATGGATTGCGAGTCTGATCACATATTGGACGTCTAAACACTAATTGATTAAAGTATAAATGCCATGTTTTACTGATGTCATGAAGGTCTCATTTACTATTGGCTGTTTCTACATCTTTATTTACCTGCATGCTTAATTAATCATGATCCTGCCCTGAAATGCTACGTACGGTTACATGGTTTACGTATTTGGCTTTTGGCCATGTACTTGTTCAATTAAATTGATCTGTAACTGCTGCAATTCTCAAGCCCGCAGACTTACGGCCTGTATGAAGGCAACTGCAGGCTTTGTATATCACAGGCACACTATATATTTATCACACTCTGTACATTACACATATACAGTGTATCATACAGATAAGGTATATTTCACACTAAATTACACCAGGGACCTCTCTCGGTATGGGATCCAGAAGCAGGAGAAACAAATGAGCAAGAAATAACTGGGCTTCCCTAACAATCCTCCTCGCTCTGCTCCACAGTAGTGCTAAGGAAAGACTGGCTTCCTTGCACACTAGCAGCCTTATTAAATTGCGATTCGGCAAATTTAATAGGGCTCTATATAAGCACAGAGCAGATTTTTTTACAGAAGTTTTTAGTTAGTGAAGACCTTGCTTTTGGATAGAAGTTCATTAACTAAAAACTTCTGTAAAAAAAAAAAATATGCCGTGTGCTTATATAAAGCCCTTTTAAATTTGCTGAATCGCAATTTAATAAGGCTGTAGATGTTGCAGCAGGTGTTAAGAGCTGTTCTGTAGGATCCATAGGGGATACTGCGAAAGGATACAGCACGGAAGCTCAGATGAAAGAAGCAGAGGAAACACAGGAGACGACCATGAAGAGCAGTAGAAGTTTTTGTGTCCATGTGCAGTCCCATGCTCTTATATTTGTGAACTGTTTCTGTGTTCCAATATATAGTCCTGTGTTATATGCTATATGCTATATGTATGTTATATATAAACTAGCGACTTGCCCGGCAATAAAATGTGAAGCCTGACATTGCTGTTTGCCACGCAATGCGAGGCTCTCCCCCCTGTAACTTGCAGGCTTCGGGGTGAGTGCCTTCGGCTTCCTCTACTTTACGGGCCTTGCGACGAGCGCCTTCGCCGCACATTGCGGGCCTCGGTCAACCCACAACTTTCATTACCCGCAATGAGCGCCTTTGGGTGCTCATCGCAAGTCCCGCAATGGGTACTTTCGGTGCTCATAGGGAGCACCTCCCCCTCCTCTACTTTCCAAAGGTGGTCATCGCGAGCCATGCTCATTGCAGACCTTGGCCAACCGCCAACCGCAAGCTTATTGCGAGCTCTGTAATGAGCACCTTTGGCACTCATTGAGCCCCACAATGATCGCCTTTGGCACTCATTGCGATCCTCTCCCCCCTCTACTTTTCTGGCCTCCCAATGAGTGGCTTCGTTGCTCATTGTAGGCGTCAGCCAACCCGCAACTTTCAGGCCTCGCCTTTGGTGCTCATCGCGAGCTCCGCAATGAGCGTCTTTGAGGTGCCTCACCCCACTCTCTCCCTCCCATGTCTCTTCGTCCCCTCTCCCTCCCCTGTTTTTTTTTTCCCTTTTCTCCCTCCCCTGTGTCTCTTTCCACCCCTATATCATCCCTGTGTCTCCCCCCCCCCCCAATCCTTCCCCTTGTCTTTCTCACCCTCTCCCTCCACTGTGCTCCTGTTAGCATTTAGGGGTGTGAAACCATTTGCAGGCTTGGGAAATTGTTAATTTTCCCTAAGCCCGAAATGTGTTTCCAATCAAGGGCTTGAAAAAAAGTTACGGCTTAACGGTTGCCATTTTTTCCCTCGCCAATTAAATATCAAATTAGCTTGCAACCTGTACTTACAGGCTCCCTGCCTCTCCCCCTGGGCTTTGTGTGAGGTTGTAAGTTATTTTTTTTATTAATTGGTGTCTTTTGGCGGTCTTCTGATGGCTTCTGAGTTACGGGCTTGAAAATAAATTAAAACCATATATTTTTTTTAAGACTGTAAGCCCTAAGCATTTTGGAGCCCCCATCCCCCTCAAGCCAGTCCTATACAGGCCTCGCGATGAACGCCTTCCAGCGCTCATTGTGCATGCGCAAGCCCGTAACTTTTAACATAGCGTGACCGATAAATCGTAATTACGACAACTATATATGTGATATATATACACCATCTATATTCTGTGTTATTCTTATAGCACAGTAATGCTGTAATAAGTGGTATCACTTATAGTGCTTATAACTTTGAGATGCTTTTATATATCTGTCTGAAATTATGCATTTCTATGAGTGATTGGTACTGTGAGTTTTGTTACTGAAAGAGAACAGACAGCTCTTCAGAGAGGTGGATGAGAGAGAATTAGTGCTGTTAGTGCTGTTGGTACTTGAGAGATAGAGATTGTAGTGCACATAAGTGGTATAGCAGTAGACTTGAATGATAGAAACACTGTTGATAGACATAGCAGTGATATTGATACTAATGCAGTGGTTTTCGGAGTTGCTAAACTCTCAGGTTAGATCAAAATCTGCAAAACACAAGGGAATTACTGAAAGACGCCTCAAACAATTTGATGTAATGCATTTTTGTGTTTGTTTGCTTGTTCCTTGTTTCTGCACAGCTCCAATGTGAGGAATAGTTTGGGGCCAATCGGTGAACCTTTTTGATGGAGGTTGGTTGATATTTGTGGGCCTCTCAACTGCTCAAGCAGGAAATGTGTATTCAAAGGAAAAAGGATCGGCCTCGGCTATCCTAAAGAAATTAGCCACTCCAAATAAAATAAAATGTTGTTGGTTGATGTTCTGATTTTGTTAATCCCAACAGTATGATTTACTAGAAACAGCATGTCTATGTGTGTTGTCAGTTTTGTCGCAGTTGATGCAGTGCTAGTTTCAGGAGGTTATGAGGTCCCATCGATCCAGTCCACCATTTATCACTGATAGTTCGGATGTATTTGAGTGGTTCAGAGCCATGAATGTGGGGGAGAGATTGGGTGGAGGTCGTCACTTACTTTGAGTTCTTGAAGTGGATGGAAGATTTAACATGATTTTATCATTGAGTATGACAGCTGTTCTTTCCAATAAAATGGTTTTGGATGACCAATAGGCAAAGGAATACATGTTTTAGGAAATGTACAACCCCAGAGTAACAAAATAGGCTGCACCCCTGCAAGGGGCTAGCAGCATCAGCCATTCAATGACATTATATATTATAAAAGTCATTAATATCATTGGCCACAAAGTAAAACTGATAGACATGTACTTGGAATTTAAAGCTCCTCACTTTGATTGACTAGGGTATATTACATTCTCTGAATGAACCTCTGCTGTTACACATCTATTTATACTGACATGTATAGCCTACACCCTTATATTTAGCTATGGCTGTCTCCCAACACCTGTGCAGCAAGAGATGTTGAGTTGGTAAAACCGTTCACTGTCAGAGAGAAGTGATAATAGCTAATATTAGATGTACTTCTTAGATTAAGAGGAAGTGAACAAAAAGTCTGCAAATTTGTGTATGTTTTAAAGCAAAGGACAGACTTCTGTGAGAAACACTGACATAGTGCAATATTCTCAATATTAATATACTAGCAACTTGCCGGTCAAAAATGATGGGGCAATAACATTTGAA
The DNA here is from genome assembly GCA_027410445.1 of Discoglossus pictus. NCBI lineage: Eukaryota > Metazoa > Chordata > Amphibia > Anura > Alytidae > Discoglossus > Discoglossus pictus. Next base: position 291,352,365 of record CM050163.1, read on the forward strand.
GCCTTGGAAATGCTGTTTGAGACATAATTGAAACCGTTTTGTACTCTGAGGACCTTCGGCGCTCATTGCGAGGCTTGCGCTGAGTGCCTTTGGCTGAAGAGCTAACAATCTGTTTGTATTTTGTGCCTGCATAGAATATACATTGTGAGTGTTAGTGCCCTGCTTATAAAGTGTAATTAGTGTTTGAACTGTGCATTCTAAATAGGCTGCGTGCGCGAGGTAAAGCCGTTGGTTTATTGTGTAAAGCGGCATTGTATAGTCGTAATGTTATTAATGTGGTACGCGTCTCGTGAGCATTTTCCGGCTTTTGTAATAGTGTGTCTTTTAGGTTGTAGTGTGATGTGTATAGTGGTAAGCGGTTTGCAGTGTTTTTCGCGGTCCGTGAGCATTTTCCGGCTTTTGTAATAGAGTATCTTGTAGGTGGTAGTGTAATGTGTAAAGTGCTACGCGTTTTGCAGTGTTTCGCGCCATCCAGGGTCGTGTAGCTTCATTTTCTTCGGCGGACATTTTTTTCCTTGCTTAAGCGATTTTCGAGTGGTGAAAATCGTCTAAATCAAGTTAAATTTGCATTCCAGCTCACTCACAGACGTCCTGGCTGCTGCCCCATGCTGTCTGTGATGTTTTTGTAATTTTTGGGGGTGTATTTAGTGTATTTTTCGTGTTCTTCGTGTTTTTTGTTCGCCCGCTAATCTCGTACATTTTTGCGTCTCATATCTTTTTTTTTTTTTTTAAGTCCTACGTCTCGTATTTTTTTTGTATTTTATCGGTTCGCCTCGCTTTGCGAGGCTCGTATGGGCCAAGTGCTACGGTTTAACGGCTCGCTACCTGCAGCGCTCATCGCCTAAGTCGTATGCACCTCGCAAAGCGTGGCGACGTCTCGCAGTTTGACACCTATTATATGTGATGCTAATTGTGGGCTCAATTACATGGATTTGTAAGAACTCTCACAAGGCTGACTCCTAGCTATAGGGGTTCTTTTTAGATATATTAAGTAGCTATGAAATGGCTCCTGCAGGCTGATTTCAATAAGAGTAAGCCGATATGTAGCCAGGGGGTTTGTCAAGTAAGATAATTCACTTGCCAGTGCTCACAACAGTCCCTAGGTGATATGTAAGCAGCATAAAGATTGAATGTAAGAGTGAGGGCTAAGGACCTGCAGCTTTTCCAGTAAAGTGAAATAATGTCAGATCACATTGCAACATTGAGTCTATGTAAGCTTGTGTTTCCTGCTCTAACGTTGACTGTGCCATATTGCCCAAGCTAACCCACAGTTATTTTGGACAGAGAGAATAGGAGTTTGCCTTAGAAAGAATAGGATGTGTGTACTTTTTGTCTACATATTTTATTATATGTAAATTCACCTGTAAAATATTCATATAGTCTACATATGCCTGTATAATTACAATTAAATATACTTTTAGTAGGCCTTACCCTATCCTTATCCTATTTAGCCTATATCACATATCCACCCTTACACATACCCACCATATCCCAACACTTACACCACCCATACCTCCATAGCATACCCACTTACCAAATACTACCTGCCACATGCAAAACACCTATATTGCATACTACAGAGGCACAACTCATGCCCCTTCTACATACCCCAACCTATTACATTATTATCTGTGCACCCTACACAATTAGTTTATACATAAAAAAACACATAACACACCCATTTATATTTTTTCTAAATATTTACACATTTTTGTTCAGTTAATCACGAGTGGGTGGTGGTAGAGTGTTCTGCTAATGTGTTTGTGAGTGTATCTTTGAGTGAGTGTGACTGCGTTATTTGTTGGTTTGTCCGAGATGGAGAGAGGAGTGAGGGGAGAAGAGGAGAGTAGGAGAGACAGAGGGAGCCCAGGGAGGAGAGAGTGGGAGAGAGACTAAGTACAAGCCATGCTGTTGTCCACACACTAGGACCGGCATTCTTCTGAAAATGAATTATACTAATTACATTTATCATAATAATAATAAAATGACATGGCAATATGCTGAAGTCTACCCACCAAGGGGGCTTACTAAGCAAGAATGATAGGATTGTCACTGACTGAGGATCAATGGGACCAGATGATCTGCTTCTGATGGTTATCCAGAGCAAATATCCCATCAACATGGAGATCAGCATTAAGATACAAAGGCTCTTGTCAGCAGAGGGCCAAGCCAAAAAAGCAGGAGTTTGCTGGGCCATTGGGATTATGGAGTCCATGGGTTTACCCTGCAGTGTTCATCCCAAAAACTAACATTTTACACGATTCTGTGAGGATTGCTAGCAAATAAATGATTAAAATGCAATCACACATAGTATATGCCCCCACTGCAAAGATCCTAGACTGACTCCTTGCTGTCAGAATTCAGAGAACTAATAGCCCTATTCAGATCCCCTATATCACAAATTACACTGTGTTACGAGCAAAGTAAATCTCCCTATCTATTCTATTCCCCCACCACAGAATCATTGTAAGAGAACTACCCCTGATGAGCCACTAAATATGGCAAATATGGCATATTCTCCCATAGATTTTCCCCCATTAGGTATTTTATGAGTTGCTTGAGCTCCAAAAAACTATTTAATTCCAAATTACCTTTAATTACTTGGCTCTCGCAACTCCAAAAATCCCTGCTCTTGTAAAAAAAAAAATGTGAGTACATTTGCGCACTTGCAAAGGTATAAAAATGCCTTTACGACTGCTTTCCCCCACCCCAATTAAACTGTTAACCTCACTGCTCTTATAAGTTAACCCTTTCCATGGGGGTCCCCGCATATCCACCTTGATTGAACAGGTTATGGTCCTCTTCAGTCTTGACTGAAGCCCATAGTCATCATCTTCTAGGCCAGTAAAGGGCCTTCCATTAAAAAAAAAAAAAAACACAATTCAATCAGAGCAATCTGATTGGTCCAAATCGTTCACGATTGATTTTGAACTGGGTGACAATCAGAAAGCTCAAAACTTATTTAAGCCCTAGAAAGCATAGCAACCACCATTTGTCGGTGGGAGAGCACCTTCTAGGAGGACCGGAACCTCTTCAATCAAGTTGGATAACCTGCCTAGTCCAGGGCAGAAGATTGAGGACCAGGGAATCGATGATCATAGCTGGATGATCATCAGACATAATTAAGTATTATTAATTCATTTTATTTTACAGGTTTATTTTATTTTTTATTTTAAATTGTAATTATTTTTTTATTTCTTCTAATGTTTATTACTTTTTGTAAGTGTGTTTTTTTATTTTATATAAATTAGAGGTTTTTATTTTTTGTAATTTATTGAGTTTTTTGTAATTTAGGTATACTTTTATGTATTAGTTTATTTGGGGGGTAATTTATTTAGTGTACTGTTTTAGTTTAGTTAGAGTGTTATGGGGGTCCTGGTGGACCCCCATTGCACTTCATGTGTTCATTTAATATACCATGGGGGTCTGTATAGACCTCGATTGTAGATAGGGGGATAATTTGTATACCAAAAGTGTATAGAAAAACCTCAATGTTATGTAGGGTTAAATTAGTATACAGACCCCCATGATTAGGTACCTCAGGGGTACTTCTACAGCAGGAGTTAAATCTTTAGATACCATGTGGCATGGGGTTAATTATTTAAATACCAAGGGGGTCTGATCTGGACCACGGCAGCAAGAGTTAACTTATAGGTGCAACAGGGGTCATTTAAGGACTCCCTTTGCACAGGGTTTAGTTGTCATGGAGGTCTCTGTGGACCCCAATGGTTAAGTAGATGAAGATGATCGTGTAAGGTGATGGTGTTTGAGCGGGGAAGTTGGAGATCATGGAATGAGCGGGGAAGGGGAACCAGGTGGATTTCCTCTAGAGTGTGTATAAATTAAGGGAATGCCCAGGGATTCTCATTAGTTTAGGTTTCTTTGTGCTCAGTAATTTATATATTAATATGAGCTTTGTAATTTACTGCAAAGGCTTGTGTTTACCAGATGTGGCTGTACTCAGTAACATTATTGGTGTGAAGCTTTGAATAGGTGTGTGTAAGGTACTGGGAAAATCTCCTGCAGCAGGTTTTTTGAAGCAATGCTAATTACGTTGCTCGAAAAGAATAGGAATCTAAGTGTTCATCATCCAATACAGCAAGCCACTAAACTTTTGATAAACTATACTCAATCCTCCCTATACATAACTAACCAACTGAGGGGCACTGAAGTAAACACAGGTATCTAGAACATCGGATGAATCTGGAGAAAACGTTTTTTGGAGCACCGGCTTTCCAGACAAACAGAGACACAGATCTGGAACATGATGTATGTAAAACCCAAGGTACCTGGGAACATTCCATCTAGGCTCACACTGTGGCCTTGCTAAGGTATTTGTCTACACCACATAGAGCCTTCTTCAGAGAGAGTATATCGTGCTATTCAACTGATAACCATAAAAATAATGCAAGCCACGGTATATACTGCTTTGAATTTCAGGACCAAACCCTGAAAATTACCAGTAAGCAGAAAACATGAACCTACAAAAGGAGTATGTAATAGTATCTTAAGAATCTCAAGTACAAAGACACAGGTGTTCATACTCTTGGAGTTATGAGAGAACTTGCAAGTTAGCCAGGATTCCTTGCTGGGACTAGTCCTCATCTGTGACTCAGCCTGCCTAGCTACACTCTTTCTACTTCATAAGACTGTAAAAGTGCTTATATTAATAAAGTATGTGTTTTACTTGCTATATTTTTATGTTTAGTAATGCAAGGTACTTTCGTCTAAGAGTGAAATCTAACAAATGAGTAGCTAGTCCTACGGAATATGCTGCCATATTACAAACAAAGCATAATAATAATAAGAGTAAGAGAGAGGACTGCTCAGCAGTAAGAGTGAAATGTATATAAATAAGAGGATGGATATAAACGAGAAAACAGAGGAGTGAGCATAAGGAGACTCTGAACGTGTGGATACTGTATTGCACCATTAGTCATAAACAGGTGGAGAAGCTCTAAAATGTTTTCATTTAATGTTTTTTTCCCTATTTCATAATTGTTTAAAAGCTATCACATTGTCTAATTATCTTGGTATTATCTCCTTTTTAAATGTACTGACTTTAGGCCCTAATCTATTAGAATTCTTGCAAATGCCTCAAACTCGTACATTTGGCTGCAGGTTTTTTTTCTATCTAAATGTTTAGATGTATTCTATTGACTCAAGCTCGCAATTTACCCCCTTAAGCCTAAACTCGTAAACCCTGCCTTTTTAAGTAGGATTTCAGGGGACGTGATCATATGATCATACAATATTCAAGCAAGCCCGCCATTACTTCTTAGACACAGCCAATAGTAAATGAGACCACCATCATGACATCAGTAAAAGATGGAAGTTAGACATAATCTGCAATCAGAGGCTACAAATTAATTAGTGCCAATAAGTAATATTTGACGATCCGGCTCGCAATCTAGCACTCTATAAAATGCATTAGATCATCTGTTTTAGTCCATGTGGGCTTCATGATATATATTAACCCCTTGAGTCCAGAGATCGATATTACTTTGAAATTACAGTTAAAAATATTTTTTTAATTACATATTTATGGGGTTGAGACTGTTGTGCAATTAATTCTAATGTATTTCCATGCTTTCCCGTGCTTTTAAAGTACAGTATTGTGTAGAGCCATAATTGGTACTATGGCTCTAAAAAGTGTTTGAATAATGCCCTTGCGAGTCCTATTTAGTAGGACTCGCAAGTGATTGTGGGCGGGGAACTCCTAATCGGATTGAAAATAGTAAAGCTAATAGAATATGTGGCAATATTAAGGGTGATTTTAAGTGTGTAAATATTAACGAATTTGGCAATAGAATAAGTAGCCTTTATCAGTAGAAGAAGCTGTAAGCTCTCTGGTCCTCAAGTTGCAGTAAAAAAAATGTATGGGCATTTACTGGATGCTTGTGATTTTTTCGTCCTTTAGAAAAACTGCATATAGCGGTGCTCCATGGCAGTTGAGAAATAAGTTGTTCATATGAAAGCTCTTATAAAATAGTGAATTTGGATCCGTTTTAGAAAATCCTAAAGTTTTTTCCACTTAGTTTTCAGTGCTCTGATGAAGCGGCAAAACAAAGATAAGTTCCATGTCCCTTTAAGTGAAAGAGATAAGTGCATTTGAGCGATACAGAGAAGATTGTACTTGAGTGAGGGGGAAGCCTTGGCGGGGACGTACATGTGAAGAAGACAATGGAATGCGATCTGTTCTCTGGTGAGGGGGGATGCTTGAATTAGAAAAATGAGTTCACTTGAATGAGTTGCAGGTAGAAAGAGGTACGCTTGAGTAAAAGAGAAGCTGTGCATTTGAGTGAGTGAGCGAGTGAGTGAGTGAGAGCGGTTTTAAGCAAAGGAGAGAAAAAAGACATAAAGTAATGAGCACTTTATTTTATATCTATTCTGGGGCAATAAATAAAATGTAACTTTTAATGATCAACTAAATTCTTGATATAAAATAATAAATCCATATGATCTTTACTGAGTAGTAGTTAATTAATAGAGAACAAACAAATTCCAAATTGTTGGTAGTATAGTGTAATTCCAAGATAAATAGGGATTTTGTAAATAAATGATTTTCAGATAAAATCACTCTGGTTAGGGTTATTGCTCTGTGGGTGCTTCTACAAATGTGGGAAGCTAATGTTCAGAATTTTTAAATCTAAGTTTTATTTTTATCCATGAGCTCATACATTTGCTGGGATATAGAAGACAATCCAATATAAGTTCAGTGTTCCTTCCATGAGATGTATAATATTATAGGATGGCGATCAAATTTGGACTGGCTATATTACAATACCTTCTTTCCTTAGAAGGTTTATTTATTCACCAATTTAACACAATTTTCATATAACATTATTCAGATTATATTAATAATTGTAACTGAATATGATGTATTACTCAAACTTCCTATTCAACTTGGAATTGCACTATACTCCCAGCAATTCGGGATTTATTTTTGTTCTTTGTGCTACTACTCAGTAGAGATTATAGGGATTTATTATTTTAATCAAGATTGTAGTTGATTATTAAAAGTTAAGATTTATTTCTTCCCCATTGGATATATATATATATATATATATATATATATATATATATATATATATATAAAGTGCTCACTATTGTATGTATTTTGTTCTCCTTTACTTAACTTACAGTACTTAAAACTATTTATATCATACAATGAGGAATCTTTTTCTGACCAAGTGATTTTTTTATGAAAAGTACAAATATAATCTTCCTCTCTCAATACCTGAGAGAGAGAGGGAGAGAGAGAGAGAGAGAGAGAGGTGAGTAAGAGGATTTTGTACTTGTGAAGTGAGCTTTGGATGGGGCAGTGTATTTAAGGGAGAAAACATCATGCATGATAAAGATCCAATTTTATTTTCATTCCTAAATTTTCCACTGTATTCCTCCTTTTTCTCTCTTTACCTCCAAGCCAAATTTACACAAAACAATCTAACAGGGAGGAGGCACACTTATTAGATTGCTTTGAAGTGGGTGTGAATAGTTTGATCTGAGTCACCAGATTTCTCTACACAAAGGTGTTCAAGTTAAATTGTGACCTTTTTCATCAGTAATTGTAATCACACATTACCTTCCCACAAACTAAAAGCCCTGCCTTCATTACTTCACACTCCACCTTGACATTTTTACATTCCATGTTCACAATCACCTTCTCACTACTTCATCACTCCTCACACTCACTCATAGTTTTGTCTAATATATTAGGAGATTTAGGACAAAGGTTTAAGGGAAAACTTTCCAGATAAAAAGCAATACTAGAAGGAGAGATCATTTATAGTTGGAGGCTGGAAAATTAAGGAGTAATGTACACAGTAGAGTAGTTGATGACTGGGACAGCTTTTCAGTGGTTGGGCTAGAGACAAATACAATAAGATAATTCCCAAAGGCATGGGATATGTATGATAAGACTATACCAACATTAAAGAACCACTGTAGTTTGGTAAAAATGTCATATGCTTGTAAAGTATGTAACAAAATATCAAGGTTAGCAGGTATGCAAGATAGGAACGTAAAATCTATTGTCAAGGGGCTATACGCAGTGGTGGTCTTTTAACATAAATAGAGACAATATGAAACAACTGTTCCTCCCTCCCCTCCCAGGTTTCGAACCCTTTTAGGAACAAAGACAAAATATCTGTCGTCATTAAATGCTGTATATATGTATTTTAAACTGTGCAAAAACATTTTTAATTCAAGCTTTTCAAAAGAGCATGCTATCACTATGACACTTCAGTGGTCATTTAATCAGGCCTTTGCTTTTTTTGGTAGAGGGGAATGGACAGTGCCTTCATTGGTTCTAATTGTATATGTTTTCTAGCTCTTTAACTTATCTAAAGTCAAATTCTATCCTTACCTCTGCTCACACTCTCACACTCACCTGTACCCTCTATTTCCTCTTGTTTACCTGTATACCTGCCCTGCATTCTTCTCTCTGCCATGTACTCTCCTCTCTGTACCACCTCATATGAACACACTCATCACCTTCTCCTATATACAAGTGGTGTGCTTCTCCTTTGGATGACAACAACCAGGTCTAGAGTAGCAATTTTTCAGTGGGTAGGGGGCTGCCTCAATTTGTCGCTGCAAATCAATGGAATAGTGTGTGCTTCTGCACATATATGCCCATACGCAGTGATATTTCTATTTGTAGGTATAACAGACATTGATTGACATACTGTATATTTATTACCTTGCATTAATACTTCGCAGACCCACCACCCACCCATTCCCTTGCCTCACTCTAAACAGCCCCACACTGGTCTGTTATCACTCACATCACCTCTCATCCATATCCTGTTCAATTCACCAAATATGATGTCATATTCAATATAACATACCCTAATTCTATCACAGTTTCTCTTCCTTCACGTTCACACATCTCCTCTCTCACTCACCCATCTCCTTGCCTCCCCTCATATCTCTTGTAAGAATCACCTCTCACGTCTCCTCTTTAGCACTCACCCAGTAGTAGGATTTTTAGCTCCTTTCTGTCCCTCTTCTTCTGATCTTGCAGGATCCTGTCTATCTCTCTGTTCATAGCTAGTGCTGTCTTCTCATCTTCTGTCAAGTAGCAGGGGCAGGTACAGCAACAGAAGCAGCACCAAGGCATCTCAGTGGCAGAGCAAGGTATCCACTACTCCAGGTGTCCGGACACCCTATCACCCCAAGCCATCTCTAGTCTTACACAATGTCACTAGAAAGATCCCCTAATTTCCAGCCCTCAATCTCTGTTCGTCACAGGTTAGTGTGTGCCAATGACTCCAGGTCCTTCTCCTCTGCAACTAGAACCCCAAAGTATCCATATTATCCATCAGCATCTGAAATGAGGGATCCTGCCTTAGGATAAAACTTGTATTGAACAGCATGAAATGTTCCTTCAGGAGTGCAAGAAGATGAACACAGCAAAAAATATTATATATTCAGTCAAAAAATATATATATATGTGAAAAAAGGGACTTATCCAGTCAATATTCAGTGATCCTGTGTAATTGCACCTCTGTTCACCTGTCCAATATTTTAGCTGTGCTGAAAGATAGACTTTGGGTAGCAGTATATACCCATGCAGAAGAGGCATAGGGGAACAAGTTTTTCTAGCTGACAATTTTAAGCCGCACCTGTGATGTGGGTACCCCCTCCTTACAAGCCGGATGAACTGGTTATGAGTCGCACTGGGCTGGCTCTCACCCTCCCTGCTGGTAAAATCCAGACTATAAAAAAAAAAAAAAAACACCACATAAAATGAGGAAGAGGTTGTGTGAAGAAATCTCAGAGGTTTCCCTTAGTAGTGGAATAACTGAAACTTGCACTGTTTGCAGAGAAAGCTTAGCTTTCCTGCTGCATATGAATAAAAAAATAAAGTGACAAACAAAAAGGTAGAAGATGTGCGTGTATCACAGACTGGCTGTCATTGACTGTCACAACTTGCCTATTCTGTGTGTGTCACAACATCCTTGTCCTTTTTCTGTCGACTGTAAATATGGAGGCTATGTTTGATCTTTCCATCTTTTTATTATTCAGAATTAAACCAGATATTTACATCGGGCAGCGATAACCGCCCTGTCAACAAATCCTCAACTCTATAATACCTAAAGTTATAAATATACACCATACAAAATAAAAAATAAAAATAGTAATGTAAAGACATTTTGCTGGCTGATATAGTTTGTCATGGATATCCCACTTGTTTTGTTTTCTTGTCATGTACCCTTTCTCTAAATAGAGCTTCATGCCACAGCTCATAGCAGTTACAGCTAATTTTTAACATTTATCTTTGGCAAAGCATGTATGTGCAAGACATGGTCAAGCTGTCACTTCCTACTACAGAACTGTACACCACACTATTTGTCTTTATTAAACAAAGTTTTACTTTTGTTTTGGTACTAAACTTAATTGTAGCCCCGTAGCAATAGTAACCTTAATATACCCAAGTTGTTAGTCTGGTCTTACTGACTTATAAATGACAAAAATGTAAGCTATTTAAATGATTTTAAACTTGTCAACACCTTAACCATTGACCTGTATTTTTTAGAGTAGTGCCTTTCAACCTTTTGATTCAAACAGTGTGGTTACTTTCCACTACCTATACAATATTTTTGAGATCCAGAATATGTTTAACAGGGTGACACTACACATGACACCAGGGGCGGAGCTACCACCGGTGCAAGGCACAAGGGCCCTGAGCCTTTGAGGGGCCCAGTGCTGACCCTGCTGTGGCCCTCCTCAGCTCATTGCGGCCACCATGCCCCTGCTCGGCCCCCGCAGTTCCGGCGGCCCTCATCGGCCCCCAGCGGACCTCCTCTGCCCCCCATTGCACCTCACAGCCCCCAGCGGCCCTCCTTGATTCCTGCAGCCCGCTCAGCCCCTCTTCACCTCAGGCAGGTAAGAGAATAGTTTATGTATGTATGTGTGTATATATATATATATATATATATATATATATATATATATATATATATATATATATGTGTGTGTGTGTATATATATATAGTAAATAAGAGAATAGTTTATGTATGTATGTGTGTATATATATATATATATATATATATATGTGTGTGTGTGTGTATATATATATATAGTAAATAAATAGTACATCTGTGATCTCATTTGAATGTCTAAAACAAGTTAAAAACCTTCTTCGAGCTCAGAATTCAGAGAAAAACAGTTATTACACTGCATTCTGGGAAGCTGAGCAGGGAGATGCAAATGTGGCCACAAATGCCTCGCTCTTCAATCCATAGCCTGTTTTAAACATGGCTTCCTTTAAGCTTATGCCCGCTGCATTACACAGCCATTGTGCAAAGCCAAGGTTGTATTATACACAAACTGAGAATCCTAGTTCAAGCTTACTGGCTATCATCTCTATATAAATATGTGCCCCCACCCCCATAGCACATTTGTATCTAGCTTTCACATGAATTTGAGAAGAAATCATTTTAACTGCAGACATATTCATCAATAATCTTTCTATGACTAATGACAGTGGTATGGAAAAAGTGTGAGGCTCTTCTACTCCCTCTTGTATGTTAGGACCATAAGATAAGGTCTCAGGGATGGCATCAGTGCTACAACTGGCATTTGAGAGACACTATTTTAGAGGGCTGATGAATCACTTTGAGACATTCACCTCCAACAACACTGCCAGGAAGCTATTTCATTACATTTCCAATTTTTCTGTAAAGTAGGACTTCCTCATATTTCCTAAACCTACCAACCTCCAGCTTCTGAGCTCGTCTCTCAATAAGTGTGTTTTACCATCTATAGAAACCACAATAGAAGTGCACTGCTTTCACTACTATGGCAAAATGGTCTACTACCTGTGATTGGATTACAAAAAGGGTTCAACGTATTTACTTTTTCCATTTATTAGGAAGGAGCCCTTGAAGCACAGTCACACAAAGTAGATAAACAGAAAGTCATAGAAAGAGGAATGGTGTAATAGAAAAAGGATGTGAAAGAAGACTATAAGGAAGAGTAGTCATGTTTTGGTATTTGGTATTTTCTGAGGAAGCAGGATATTGTAAGGGGAAATTATAACATTAAGGTAAGGGAAGAAGAACTGAGATTATCCACAAGGTTTGTGGGTTCTTTCCAGCCTCAGATTTACTCATTGTCAATGTTTCTTCATTTTGAATCACTTGTTTGTGCAAAAATGTTTCAAGAATATTTCAAGAAAAAAACGAAGTAAAAAAAAAAACATCCAGAAAAAAAGAGGCAAAATTGGAGGAAAGATAGTGCCAAGAAACAGAGAAACAAATAGAAAGAGAAAGAGGAGAAAATAGAATGTATATTAATTAATTATTAATAAAAAAATCAATTGTTGATTAATAATTAATTAACAATTAATTAACAACTAAATAATTAATAACAAATTGCAGATCAGAGGAGATCTTAAAAGGTTGAACTTGATAGACTGAAAGTCTTATTTCAACCTCAATTACTATCAGCCTTATTAAATTGTGATTCAGTAAATTTAAAAGGGCTCTATTTAAGCACATAGCATATTTGTTTTACAGAAGTTTTTAGTTAGTGAACTTCTATCCAAAAGCAAGGTCATCACTAACTAAAAACTACAGTTAATAAAATATGCTGTGTGCTTATATAGAGCCCTTTTAAATTTACTGAATCGCAATTTAATAAGGCTGTTAGTTTATTGACACACTATCACATATATAGTTATCAGCAGCGCGGCCTTACCAAAATCTATTGGTAACGCAACGTTAAAACTACGGCTCCTTCCGCTGGTGGAGATGAGCGTCGTAGGACCCCTACGACTTAGGCGCTCACTTACAACCAAGTAAGGCTTAGGCAGGGAGCGCCGAAGGTGCTTACTGCGCTGGTGGGGGTGAGCTCCATAGTCGTTCATCACTACGAACCCGCACGACTTGTGCATCATACCTACAACCCGCAGAACTACACATCAACAGAAAACTCAAATACACAATTCACAGTGCGAGACCCATAGCACTTTGAAAAAAATCGGCTCAAAAAAATTACGGCCCTTAACACTTACAAAAGGAAACCACCACTTAGAACAACAAAATACGAGCCGCAAAAAATACGAACTTAACGGCCAAACCACGCACACAGCAAAAAACACGAAATACAAAAAAAAAATTATAAATCACACACAGCAAGGGGGACAGCCAGGACATCTGGGAGTGAGGTTACACATGAATTTAAGTCCAATTTCAAGACTTTTGCCACTCGAAAATCCCCTAAGCAAGAGAACAAATGGCCGACGAAAAAAACAAAAACAAGGCTACACGACCCCTAAGCACGCAAAACACCACCAGGCACATACACCTTTTACACAGACCCATATGAGCTACAAAATACACTATTAGGAAGGATGCAAAATGCTCTGTCTACATTGTATGCTGCAGGAACATCAAAACAGATTGTTAGCTGTTCAGCATATTGCTTCCTGCATATATTGATTACAAATAGGTAAAGTATATTCATTTATAATTTTATAAATTAATTATCATTAAAAAATACATAGACAGAAAAAGGCGATCAGCACAAACCTTGCAATGAGCGCCAACCAAGAGGCTCACAATGAGCATCGAAGGTACTCACACAACCAAAAGACTTCCTTTGTGTAGCATTACCTGCCTTACAATTGTATTGCCGTAATTTTTTGATGGGCAAGTCGCTAGTAATATATATAATACAACCCACATGAAAATTAGAATGGGAAAAGAACATAAACCAAATAAATTGCTAGTAAATACACTAGTGTATATAAACTAAAGTTACTACACTATATTGTGTCCCCAACTCTTTCTATTGTTTGACTATCTGCTCTCCTCTTGTACCCCTTTATTCTGGATTGTCATGTATATAATCCATTAGGAACTCTGTGAGCCAAAGGTCTGTTGGACATTTTTCTCTTCTTTCTCTGTAGAAGAAGTTACAGTAGTCTTTTGGGAAAATCAAGCCTGAGAAAAGATTTAACATTCCAGTACAATTAGGTCTTGTTCTCTTCTTTGTTACTTTATATTTTACTTAGAGGCATATCCAAGTTTCCTAGGTTATTACATTTTTGCACTCTATATGCAAAATACATCCTTACAACATTTTTGTTTTGTTAATATCAAAAAATCCCTCTAATGATTATGTTGACATCCCCAGGCCCCTGATCCCCACCCAATCAGCATGCAGCATTAAGGGACTAATTTTAACCCATTATTCACCTGCTGTGTCTTCCTCAGCCAATAGGAGAGCAGTGATGTCAGCTCCCAAGTCACTGCTGGGATATTACCCTCCCTGCTGCTTCCTGTCTGTGCTGTGTTCTGGGCTGCTGCCATAGCACCTTCTAACATGGACCAGACTACCTACCCCAGGCTGCTTTGCAGCACAAACAGGGACCCCAGAATTGTATTCAAATGTTTTCAGTTAACCTCTGCTTTCTCCTGATGGCCAAAACTACTTATGAATGTTATGCTAATTTAGCCTGGGTTTGGAGGGGGTGTTAACCCTACTTTTCAACTGTCAGAAATTGCAAGACATTTTGCTAACTTCAATGTAAGTGTTTAAATGTTCATTTTGGTATTTTTTCATGCAAAAAAATGTTTTCATACACTATTAATTCCTCTCTATCAGATGCATCCAGGAAACATGGATATGCCTTTAATTTTAGTATATACCTTATATTCGGACAGAGTTTATGTAAAATTGTAAACATGAAATTATGTTTTATTATGCTTAACAAAATGTATGTCATGCAAGCTATACTACTGATAAATATCAATACAATTTATATATTGTTCAAACAACTGAATACCTTCATTTCTCTCTTTCCTGTAATCAGCTTTGGCCCATTCTGTGTAAACTAAACTCTGGGTTTGAATGTTTTCATTCTCATTCATCTGGACTTTAACACAGTCCTGTAGCTGGTAATGAAGGATTTCGGTATCTGAGTGTTTGTACACAGTCAACATGTGATTTGTTTGTGAGATGACGCACAAAAAAAGTCAAGTTTCCCACCTCTTTCCTCTAGCAAGTTCTCATAGACAGAGGCTGGTCTACCACTGGTGCTGTTTAATTTCTTTTAAAATATTTGTACATGTATTTTTTTTATTTTGCATTGTAGGTGCCACCTGGGGCCCCCACCCTGGCCCAACCTTCCAAGGACCCCTTGGTACCCCCTGGGAGATGGGTTATGTGAGGGAGGAGCAAAGGAGATAGGAATGGGTGCTTTGTGAGGTGGGTGCTGAGAGGGTTTGAGTGCTGTGCATGGATGCATGCTGAGAGGGTATGGCTGCTGACAACGACTGGGTGCTATGTACGGATGGATGCTGTGACAAGACCAATCTCGCCACTGTACATTGGAGGAGCCTGGTTGCCCGCCTGGTGCCTTTTGACAATGGACCGGAATTTAAATACTTTATTTTCCTATGCAGAAAGACTTTGGTTCCATGGCCATTGAACTGTATGTTTGTGGTCTGAGCGCCATTCAGTAATAATGTGTGCTCAGACCTAAGCTATCTGCAGATATGTTCTGGGTTATAATATGTTGTGGTTACTTCTGTAAAAATATTGTATTGTGTGGTATGCAGTCAAATATCTTTGGTCTCATACACTTGGTCAGGAGTTGCCCATCTGCTTTCTTAATACTATCTGCTAAAACACACAAGAGATAGCTGAACAAAAGGGTTTTAGCAGACAAAATGGCACCATGAACAATGGGGGTAAGGACTCTTGAATAATGAGATGGCCTGGGGTTTCCCATACTCCCAGCAGGGGAGTAAGTGAGCCTAGGGATGTTACTCTCTCCACCGCCAGAGTTAGAATGAGCAGTTAGCCATGCCTAGTGGGTGGCTCCTGGGGGAGGGGACTCCAGGCTTCCATGCCTTAACCCTGTCTGATTGGCCAGAGTTAATTAGGGGTTGACCAAAGGTAGTCACTGCCCCTACTGTGTATGTGAAGTGTTTAAAAAAGTGTGTTGTTTTAAATAAAGGGAGTTCACTGCTTGACCGTCAAACACAGAGCTTATGTCTCGTTCTTGGGGGGATTCATGGTATGCTGTTACATTCTCACTGCCAGGAGTGTAAGCATCTTGGGGTGCTTTTCCTGTTCAGCTGCTAGCAGCTATTCATGAGGTTCCAGTTCCAGGCTTGGAGCATTTTCCCCTTGGATCCAGTTTGGGAGAACGGGTGTCCTGCAGTAGCTGTCCCTATATCACTGGACAGGAAGATCAACTAAAACGGCCTTGGCAACCCCTTATATGTGTGGGGGTACTGTTACAATTGGTAGCAAGCGGCGAGATTGTTCCCACAGCCAGAAGGACAGCTACAGGAGACACCATTCTGTGGATTTACAAGTTGGGGGCAACGCATGTCCCAGTACAGCGACCCTAAAAGCAGCAGAATGGAACCAGCAGTGCTATACGAGGATGAGGATCTGTATGGCCGGGATGCATTAAGGAAAGGCATCTGGTACCAGGCCCTGGATAATATAGAATACCAGAGGGGTGAGAGTCTCCCCAGTGAAGAGCAGCGGTTGCAGAAGCAAGTGGCCCTGCGGATGCCCTTCCTGGGAGAGCAGCCCCTGGAGGAATGGGTAAAGGAACTAGAGCACCGGGTATGGCAGGAGCTATGGCTGGAGAATGCCTGCCAGGCGCTCTGGTGGTATAGGGCACAGTATATACCCTGGACAGCCGAGCATGACAAGCCAGAGGGAGAGGAGTTTGATGGTCCTGGCTTGTTATGGGAGTCCTTTGCAGAGCCTGACTTCGGGAGCCCTGCGCAGACCAGACTTCAGGATATTTTCTATGAGAGGGAGGCTAGGCATGACTGGGACGACCCCCATGAGGTAGAGCAAGACCTGGTTCACCTAGCAACCCTGGAGTGGGAACTGGAGCAGGACTACCGAGATCTCTTCCACTCAATTGGGAAGGCTCAGCAGGACAGCAAGGTGACAGATCCAGACCCCTTCAGCTGGGAAGATATTGTAGAGATTTATGGGGAGGAACCCCATGCGGCAGGTGGAGATGGGACCGAGGTCTCTCCACCGGCCCTACAGGGATGCTGGGCGGCCAGCCCAGATCCCCAGCGGCAGATTGATTTGCATGGAATAGAGAGCCATGTCTCCTTTCCCCAGCACCAGTGTGGAGTGCAGGGAGTGGAGAGCATTGTCTTCCCTCCCCAGCGGCAGTGTACCTTGCAGGGAGAAGAGAGCAGCGTCCTCCCTCCCAGCGGCAGGGTGAGCTACAGGGATGCTGGGCGGTCGTCCCAGATCCCCAGCGGCAGAGTGATTTGCAGGGAATAGAGAGCAGTGTCTCCATTCCCCAGCGGCAGTGTACCTTGCAGGGAGAGGAGAGCAGCGTCCTCCCTCCCCAGCGGCAGGGTGAGCTACAGGGATGCTGGGCGGTTGGCCCAGATCCCCAGCGGCAGAGTGATATGCAGGGAATTGGGAGCCCCGTCTCCATTCCCCAGCAGCAGAGCAATGTACAGGGAATTGGGATCCTAGTCTCCATTTCCCAGCAACAGGCTGAGCTACCAGAGGCAGAGACGGTCGGTCCTGTCCTCCAGCAACAGGGCTGTTTAGCCAAAGGGGAGACCGTCGGTCTCCCCTCCAGCAGTAGATGTGTATCTAAAGGGGAGACAGTCGGTCTCCCCCTCCTACAACCAGGCTCTAAACAGGCTACTTTCATGGTAGCACTGGCACCAGGGCAGAGTACCGCTGGTCTCTGCCCACTCAGCAACCCACCAAGGCAGCTTACCAGTGCCCAGCACAGCCGTGGTGAGGCACCTGGACATGGACAAGTTTCTCCTCTACCCAGGTGTAGTAACCAGTTATTTTGGGTGGGCTGTACTGCTGATTGTGTTTTGTGGATGGGCTGCTGGACTAACCAGGGCACTGACCGGCAGGAGGTCAGATACCCTGTTAGTCTGTTTGGAAAAGGGGAGAGATGTGACGAGACCAATCTCGCCACTGTACATTGGAGGAGCCTGGTTGCCTCCTGGTGTCTTTTGACTATGGACCGGCATTTAAATACTTTATTTTCCTATGCAGAAAGACTTTGGTTCCATGGCCATTGAACTGTATGTATGTGGTCTGAGCGCCATTCAGTAATAATGTGTGCTCAGACCTAAGCTATCTGCAGATATGTTCTGGGTTATTATATGTTGTGGTTACTTCTGTAAAAATATTGTATTGTGTGGTATGCAGTCAAATATCTTTGGTCTCATACACTTGGTCAGGAGTTGCCCATCTGCTTTCTTAATACTATCTGCTAAAACACACAAGAGATAGCAGAACAAAAGGGTTTTAGCAGACAAGATGGCACCATGAACATTGGGGGTAAGGACTCTTGAATAATGAGATGGCCTGGGGTTTTCCCATACTCTCAGCAGGGGAGTAAGTGAGCCTAGGGATGTTACTCTCTCCACCGCCAGAGTTAGAATAAGCAGTTAGCCACGCCTAGTGGGTGGCTCAAGGGGGAGGGGACTCCTGGCTCCCATGCCTTAACCCTGTCTGATTGGCCAGAGGTAATTAGGGGTTGACCAAAGGTAGTCACTGCCCCTACTGTGTATGTGAAGTGTTTAAAAATGTGTGTTGTTTTCAATAAAGGGAGTTCACTGCTTGACCGTCAAACACAGAACTTATGTCTCGTTCTTGGGGGGATTCATGGTATGCTGTTACAGACTCACTGCCAGGAGTGTAAGCATCTTGGGGTGCTTTTCCTGTTCAGCTGCTAGCAGTTATTCGTGAGGTTCCAGTTCCAGGCTTGGAGCATTTTCCCCTTGGATCCAGTTTGGGGGAATGGGTGTCCTGTAGTAGCTGTCCCTATATCACTGGACGGGCAGATTAACTAAAACGGCCTTTGTAACCCCTTATATGTGTGGGGGTACCGTTACAGATGCTAAGAGGGGTGAGTGTTGTGTGGGGGTGATGTCGCAGGAAAGTGAATGGCATGCTACATCCTGGAGCTGTGCTACAGGCAGAAGCGCTTTGCATAGGCAGAAGCTAAGGGTAATGTAGTAGCTATGGAAAGGGGTGTTGGGGACAGAGTGTTGGGAAGAATTTTCTATTATAATAAGGGGTCTTTAGGAGGGGAGCAGTTGTGATTTGGTCCTGGTGGGGCATAGCGCAAAACATTTTTTACAACCCCTCAGGGGGCCCATAATTTTTTGCAATAGGGCCCTCCATTCTCTAGCTTCTCCACTGCTCCTAGAATTTTTCCCTCACAACAATAGAAACATAACATGCAATTTTTCAAATACAACGTCAATATTTCTTGCAACGGAACATATATCTAATTATGACATTCCAGAGTACTAGTTCATACCATTTCATCAAGTCACTACACGGTAAATGTACTTGTTCTTTTGCTTTTAAAAGGACTTGGAAGGTTTCTGAAATCTACTAGGAATATAATATATTTACTTTTTATTGTCCAGGATTGCTTAAAAGCTCTGACTTTTTTTCTCTCTAAAATCTTACAAATAGTTCTTAATTGGTTTCTCCCCTCTGCAGCTCATGAAGTCATAAAGTCAAACAAAGTTATGTGACATAAAAAAGGAAATGAAGATAAGATATTGGGATCAGTTACCCAGTACCTGCTCATGTGCCACAGAAACCTAGGCATGATATGTTGCCCTGTTCGGGTCACTTATAAGATTTGAAGTCCAATCTCTGCCCTTTGCTGCAGTCCATCTTCTCTATTAGCATCATGTACAGGATCCTGAGTTTTGGATGCCGAAGACGGAGCTGCTGCACCAAGTGGCCATCAGCACCTGCCCACCACCCAGACATATTCAGAGTACAAATACAGAGCATATATTAAATTTAGTGTAGTAACTTTAGTTTATTGACACACTATATAAATAAATAAAAAAAATCCACACAAAAAAAGCAGAAAAAGGACATATACCAAATAAATTGCTGAAAAATACACTAGTAAATATAAACTAAACTTACTGCACTATATTGTGTCCCCCATCTCTTTCTATTTGTTTCCACTATCAGCTTTGCCGTTGTACCTCTTTATTCTGGATTATCATGTATACAGGAAGAACTCTGTTTTCATTTGTCTTCTTTTACATGAAAAGCAAGTGTCTTTTCTGAATTAATGTAGTGTGCAACTCTCCCCTTCATTTAAACTATCAGCAAGATGTGTAATAAAATATGTGTGATGGGTGCTATGTAATCAACGGAAATTACTTCATGATTCATGCGAATTTCTTGTGGTTACAAAAGTGGATGGCCAGTATTCATGAATGGTGTTGTGCAAGGTGCTGCTAGTGAAACTGGTTAATTTTCTCAAAATTGTCAATTCTTTCTGGAGAACCGCATTATAAAGTAACAAAACTGGTTGCTCACACCAGCTGTCACTGGAATGATAGTTATGCAGGGGTGGCTGGTGCATAGGGGCAAATAGGCAAATGCCCTCCCAATATGAATGCACTGAGTTAATCCCCCATCACGTACTTAATTGTATCATTTATATAATAAAAAATAATTTTATCATGTTCAATTTTCAATTTTTTTAATAGCTGCTGCTGTCACTCTAAATCCCAAAACTCTTTGTGCTGCAGTTAAACACACGGATTTATCACATCTATCCCCCTTCTGGTGACTTGTCTAGTAGTACAGATCAGGGTGCATGTGAGAATTAAAAAAAACACATTAAAAATGCTATATTTTCCCGACTTGTGCTCTAACCCATAGGACTGAGCCTGTCTGTCAAGCGCAGCATCACCCAATCAGAATGGCCGGGAGGAATAAGTCCCAGATCCTGCAGGGGCAGCACCTCTCACAGTCCCCCCGCAAGTGAATACATCGGTGCAATCCTGACAATCTCAATAAATGTTATTGGGAAAAAAAACAACTCCCAGCTCACAGTGCATTCAGATAGAGGGAGCTGCGTGAAGAGCTTTAGTTTTCTCAAAACTCTGATTTTCTTATTGTTTCTGACTACCCTGCTCCACACACCAAGCTTGTGACCTGTCTGTCACCACCCTGGCCTATACCAAACAGAAGCAGCTGCAGAAGGTGAGTCTATATATCTCTCTGTGTCTTCTTGTTGTTGTTCAGTTGTGTCTGATTCTCAGTGACCACATGGATGCAGCACACTAGGTACATCAGTGATTTCCCTCTTCCCCTACGCATAAGATTGGCAGCAGCAGTGCCACCACTAACTGCTAGATGGCGCTGCCGATTTTGCAAATAGTGCTGCCCAATGCATATAAGGCGCGCCGACAGAAGAGTCCTTGAGCTATGAGAGGCGCGCCTGAGGCCCTCGAGGGCCGAGTGCCTGCGCCGAACATAGCGATGGCCTCGCTGTCGATTCAGCACCGTCGAGTTGCGTCATGTCTGAGGAGGGAATAATTATAGGCCTACCCTGAAACAGGACGACGACATCTAGCGGCTACTTTCTGGCACTGCAGATGTCAGTGCTGGCAAAATGTTTGTGCATAAACATCGGGATAGATCCGGTACATCTGTCTGTGTTTCGGGTTATGCTTATCCATATGGTTTTCATGGCAAAGATACTGGAGTGGGTTACCAGTTCCTACTCCAGTAGACTGCATTTTGCCTGACCTCTCTGAAATGACCTATCCATCTTGGGTGACCCATGATATAGCTCACAGCTTTGAGGTAACAAGCCCCTTCACCACGACAAGGTAGCGATCCAGAAGAAGTCCTGTGTCTTAGTCTCTCTCTATGTCCATATGTATTTATATAAATATTTTATAAGATCTCTTATTGTACGTGTATGATATATATAATGTGTGTGTGTGTGTGTATATATATATATATATATATATATATATATATATATATATATATATAGTAAATAAATAGTACATCCGTGTTCACATTTGAATGTCTAAAACAAGTTAAACAAACCTGCTTCCAGCTCAGAATTCCAACAAAAACAGTTATTACACTGCATTCTGGGAAGCTGAGCTGGGACATGCCAATGTGCCCACAAATGCCTCGCTCTTCAATCCATAGCCATTATCAAACATGGCTTCCTTTAAGATTATGCATGCTGTATTACACAGCTTTAATGCAAGCTGAGTATCCTATCCATGTACAGCTGTTTCAAGCTTACTGCCCATCATCAGCATGGAGAGGGATCTCAGCTTGGGTTGTGGACTTTATGAGTAGGTAGTTCACCACAACAATCATTTATATATATATATATGTGTGTGTGTATATAGATATATATTTTTGTTCTGTATATGTATTTTTTGATGATAATTAATCAATTAATGAAATGATAAATTAATATACTTTACCTATTTGTAATTATTATATGCTGCAAGCAATGTGCTGAAGAGCTAACAATCTGTTTTGATGTTCCTGCAGCATACAATGTAGATTTGCAGTGTTGCTGAGCTGAGGTGTAAGTGTCAGCAATGCGTGCAATGTGTAGTGTAAATCGGCTGCGTGCGCGAGGGGAAACCGTTAGTGTAGCTGTGTACTTCCCCATTCTGTAAGTTAGTGTTGTAAAATGGCGGTGAATGTGTATGTGGTATGTGTATGATTTAGCATCCTTGTTAATAGTGTATTTTGTACCTCGTACGGGTTTTTGTAAAAGTCATATGTGCTTGGCGGTGTTTTGTAGGGTTGTGTAGCCTTGTTTTCGGGGGGGGGGGGTTCGGCGGGCATTTTTCTCTCGCTTAGGGAATTTTCAAGTGTGTAAACTCTGCAAATTTGACTTAAATTGAGGTGTAACCTCACTTTCAGATGTCCTGGGTACCCCCCCCCCCTTGTTGTGGGTAAGGTTTTTATTTTATTTTTGTGTGTATTTAGTTTTTTTTTATGTTTTCCACTGTGCACAATTTGGCCGTTAAGGTCATATTTTTGCGAGTTCTTCATTTTTTTTTCTAGGTCCTGCGGGTCATATTTTTTTGTGTAAGTCCGTATTTAGTCATTGCGTGTTAGAAGTTTTTTCTCAAAGTCCCGCTTCAGTGGCTGTTTGTTTGACCGCTTGTGAGGCGTATTTTTGCTGCTATCATACTATCTGCTTGTATCATTATTGGTTCGTAAAATACCTGACCTAGGCCTAGAGGGATAGAGAGGGAGGAGGAAGAGGGGTAGAAGGAAAGATGGATAGAGAGGGAGAGAGAGGGATATAAGGAGAGGTATATAATCTCTCTCTCTATCTCTCTCTCTCTCTCTAACCCTCTCTTCCCCTCTCTATCATTCTCTCTCTATCCTCCTCTCTCACTATCCCTCTCTCTCTCCCTCTTTCTTTCTCTCTATCCCTGTCCCTCTCAATGGGATCACTTTTGTGAGTGGAGTCTGTGTCACTGGGCAGGGTCTATACAGGTAACATGTTGTGAAGGGTAGGGGTTTATACTGTTGGGTGGAGTAAGGGGTGGGGGCAGGTCACTGTCTTCCGCCCCACCAACTTGAAAAGTCACCAGCCGCCACTGCAGTTATGTTAGGGGTTTCAAAAATATAAGCTGCTGGAGATTTTTTTAAATTTTCTATAGAAGTGTACTAAAGGCCTGTAGGCCACCCCAGGCTCCCTGGGTTGGAAGGAAGGACCACTTGACCTGGTAGGATCGTGGGTACAGATAGGAGGTGGCTAGCTGGGGGCAGAGCCATGTATATATAGGCCTTGGCACCATTTTATATCAGGCACTAGACTGTAATGCTCGGAAGCGCGGGTTCAAGCCAGTAGTGTCTGGTAGTGAGCTAGGATTATGAGTGCATCTGATGGTCTGCTCTTAATGGGAAGTTCAGCTGCGCACCAACCATATTTTAGATTCACGGTATCCCCCATGGGTTTTCTATTGCGTAGGCGTCCTAGGGGTGTGCAAATACACGTCAGTGTCGCATGCACATCCCATGTCAGCGTCTAGCAAAAAAATATCTATGTTTGTTTATCCTTTCATATAAAACATAATTCCTGCTAAGAAGTAGTAGTTAGGAACCATTTATGTCAATATCCCATGGCGCCGCTTTATATAACTGGGGGCTAGCTTGCTCTCCCTTACCGTCTGGTAGAGTTTTTGTCCAAGGTAGACGCCCTCTACACCTCCCGGCTGGCTCCTGCCTGTTTGGGGGGGGGGGGGATTAGTTATTATATACACCCATTGTCTGGGCCTTGGTGGGTTCCAGTTCATTATTTGGTAGTAAGCTCCTGGGTCCCTGGGGTATCTTCGCTATGTTGTTCAGTGGGTGCTACTGCGCCCGGTCCCTCAGTCATAAGTCTCCAAACATTTTGTTTGGTAGATGCATATTTTTATAGTTAGATATTTTAGCCCAGCGGGCATCACCTGCCAGCTATGCGTAATCCTGGTTATTGCTCCATGGTGCAACAGTGCACAAGTTTGTGTTAAGTGTACTATTTCCTTCTATTTATCTGCTAACTCCTAGTCCCTTCTGTCTCAGGGTTTCCACCTGTACCCTGTTAACAGCTTCTATGGTCACGTGTCGGTCAATATGTATCAGGGAGTGTTTCTCGTGAGGTCTATATACTGATACTCAGAGAGATTCTTCCTTGCTTCATACCGTAGAAGCATCCTCTTATCGGCGGTATGTGGGTATAAAAGGGTAGAGTGGGCCTGCAGCTATCGAGTATTGTCTGATGGTACTCATCTATATAGGTCTTTTCTCGGGAACAGGAGTTTTCAGTTCATTCTTGGGCACATTCCTGGCGCGCTGGCCTATCTCGGTCATTGTCCGCGAGCGCTTTGCAGAGCCCTGATGGCTCAGTGGGTAATGCGTTAAAGTCTCTGCTCAGGTCTGTAGGTTCAGACCCTGCACCTACCTTCCTAGATGTACATGCTCAACTTTCCTTATCGGTGCGTCAGTGCACATGTTTATGTTGCATCCTATTCCTTCTTATTTTCCTTTCTGCCTCAGCCACCATGATTTTGGGGCATTTTCCAAACAGATTCCTGAACGGGGGTCTAGGTTAGGTGTGTGGTCATCCCAAAGGATAGTCGGAGGCTTCGGTTCTGTCATGCAGTTGAGCATTTGCACATATGTGTAATTTAGTCCATTGGTGTTCCCTTATCTGGTTCATTCTATATTAGTTCTGCTTTTGTAGCAGTCTTCTGGGGCGTTATGGTTTTCAGGGGTCTAGAATTTAATATTGTCCCCTCAACGCATTATTTGGGTAATTTCTGTTGCCAATGGTGTTATAGTACACCTATCTAGCACGTGCTCAGTGGTATAGTTTCTGGCTCTGTGGAATGTTCCACGGTTGTCATTCATGTATGTCATCAAGGTTAAGTGTTCAACATTGCAAGTAAGTGTTCTTGTGTCTCCTCACAATATATTGGGAGGCTCGCCATTTTATGGCTTTTATCATAGGATCTTTCATGCCATAGGTGCCTCGTTATCCGGTTGTTTGCTATTATCTATTTCCCTGGGAGCCATTCGTGGAGAAGTCCATTTTTCATTCAATAGTTTTATGTTCGGTAGTGGGTTCTGTACGGAGTCGTCGGATGGCATTCTGGAGCATACAGTGGCGGTTATAGCACATATGGGTACAATTTCCACTGTAGAGGATCAGGGTGAGTGGTATCCTCTTTCAGTCTTGCATGGGTATGTTTTTTGTTTTTGTTTTTTATTTGAAACATAAGATTTACCCATTTCACAAGTATATAGAACACTCAGTCTCCAATATACAAGTTGACAGAGTTACAATATTAAGCATTTTCAGAGCAACACAATTTTTGACTAAAATATACTTATAGCAAGACCAGACAAAAGAAAAAAAGAAGAAAAAGACAGAAAAGGAATAGAAGAAAAAAAAAAGAAAGAAAAATAATAAGAATAAGGAAAAGAAAAAGATAACATAATATATAAGGCAGTAGGGTGGAAAAGGACGAAATCCCAGATGTTCATTACCTATTGTTGAAATTGAGTGTCCCAGAGTTCCCATTTTTCCCCTCTGGTGATAGCTGAATGTATTCTCTATGTTCTCTTTCTAACTGTCTATTTCTATTTATTTCAACAAGAGGGTGGAGAGACTGGTGCAAGAGAATAAATCTTTGATTCCATGTGGGAATAGAACTTTTTTTCCATCTGATCACAATCTGCCTTTTGGCAGTCATAAAAATTTGAAACAAAATAGTTTTTTCTAATAGATTGATAGCACTAGGGAATATATGAAAAATAGACATCTCTATAAAGGGCTTGATCTGTTTATTTAGAATACTGGTGAGCTGGTTATAGCATTCTTTGCAAAATATTTGTAATTTTGGACATTCCCACCAAATATGATTGAAACTGCCTATCTGGCCGCAGTCTCTCCAGCATGTTCCCTGTTATGAGTTATCTCTGATAATCTTGAAGGTGTTAAATGCCATCTTTACGTGACCTTGAAGAAAAGTTCCCTATATGCAGTACATTTGATAAACGTTTCTGTATATTGGAAGCCCTGAAACCAGGCTTCTTTAGACCAGACAGTTCCCACTTCTTTTTCTTAGTCCTTTTTCCCAGTCCTTCATTTTCTCAGTTTTATCTATTTCTTTCTTAGATCTAAGAGTTTAGAAGCAACGAGAAATTAGATGTTGCTCTCCTCCCCTTATACAAATTAGTTCAGAATTAGTTAAGTTTCTATTTACTATATTTATAAACTTCATTTTATTCAGCTCTTGTTTAATCACATTGTATTCTTTCCATCTGCAGAGTGGTAGGCCAGGCTCTCATCAGGTAGTTTATCCTGGGCAGAATTGCCATTTTAACAGAGGAAATTCTACCTGCCCAGGATAGATTCCCAGATCTCCATTTTCTCATAGTTGCTTTAATTCCCTTACAAAGCTTATTATAGTTGGTTTTAATAATTACTTTTAATTCATCATGGAAAGAGATCCCCAGATGTGTTACTGAGTTCAATTTCAAGTTCAAAGCATATTTATATTCCAGGGAGTCTCTCTCCACTTTTGTTAAGTTTATCGTCAGGATTTCTGTCTTAGACCAGTTAACCTTATATTAACCTTATAATAGGATATCCTGCTAAATGTGTTTAATATATTATAGAGATGTTCTATTAAATTTTCAGGATTTGTCAAGGACAAGTGGACATCATCTGCAAATGCCATGGTTTTCTGAGTGATTTAAGCTTCTTTAAGCTCTATGCCTTTGATCTTTTCTGAAGCTCTAAGGGCTTCTAGCAGGGGTTCGATCATTAAATTAAAGATCAGTGGTGATTATGGGCATCCCTGACTTTTTTCCTACACTGATTTTGTGTGGCTCAATCCCTTTCCCTGACACAAAGGCAGAGGGGTTGGAATATAAGGATTTGATGGCTTTCATTCCAAAATCAATCAAGCCATATCTCCAAAGAGTTCTATCCATGTATTCCCACACCACTCTGTCAAAAGCTTTTTCAGCATCTAGAGACATGAGAAGGGTGGGAATTTTCCTCATTTTCACATATGATATCAAGTTCAAAAGTCTTCTTGTATTGTCTACTCCCTGTCTTTGGCTTATAAAGCCTGTCTGATCTATTGATATTAATTTGGGGGTAAGAGGAGCTAAACAAGTGGCCAATATTTTGGCATATAACTTGATATCAGTGTTGATCAGACATATGGGTCGGAAATGTCTACAGTCCAACAAATCCTTACTTTCTTTGGGTATCATAGATATTGGAGCCTCTAGAGTTTCCCAAGGTGCAGTGCCCAAAGATTCAAATTTAATTGACCAACCCTTTAAGGAATGGGGCCAGTTAGTTAGATAGTAGAAAACGCTTTGTAATAAACATTTATAAAACCATCTGGGCCTGGTGCTGTATGTGGCTGTAGTCCAGCTATTGTCTGACTAATTTCTTCCTCTGATATTTCTCTGTTTATATGCTCTTGTTCCTTATCTTAAATCCTAGGTAAGGTTAACTGGTCCAAGAAATCATCAATCTCTTGTGGTGTAGGTCTTTCAAAGTCCTTTGAGTTCTCTAAATTATGCAAGACGTTGTAGTACCTATAAAATACTTTACTTATATTTCCTGTTTTTTTTTAAATTAATCCATCCTTATCCCTTATATTTGTTATTCTTTTAGAAGATTCTCTTTTTGTTTATAGTGTTGGCTAAAGTTTTACTGACTCTATTAGTATCAATGATCATGAGAACAGTGAGGAATCAGCCCAGAACTACATGTGAGGATCTTGTTAATGATCTCAAGGCAGCTGGGACCATAGTCACCAAGAAAACAATTGGTAACACAGGAGTGAAATCCTGCAGCGCCCACAATGTCCTCATGCTCAAGAAAGCACATGTACAGGCCCGTCTGAAGTTTGCCAATGAACATCTGAATGATTCAGGGGAGAACTGGGTGAAAGTGGCATCAACTCAACTGAATGCTGCCTATGACGCCAAGAACACCATCCCCACCGTCAAACATGGAGGTGGAAACATTATGCTTTGGGAGTGTTTTTCTGCTAAGCGGACAGAACAACTGCACCGCATCAAAGGGACGATGGACAGGGCCATGTACAGTCAAATCTTGGGTGAGAACCTCCTTCACTCAGCCAGGGCATTGAAAATGGGTCGTGGATGGGTATCCCAGCATGACAATGACCCAAAACACACAGCCAAAGCAACAAAGGAGTGGCTCAAGCAGAAGGACATTAAAGTCCTGGATTAGCCTAGCCAGTCTCCACACCTTAATCCTATAGAAAATCTGTGGAGGGAGCTGAAGGTGCGAGTTGCTAAACATCAGCCTTGAAATCTTAATGACTTGGAGAGAATCTACAAAGAGGAGTGGAACAAAATCCCTCCTTAAACGTGTGCAAACCTGGTGGCCAACTACAAGAAACGTCTGACCTCTGTGATTGCCAACAAGGGTTTTGCCACCAAGTACTAAGTCGAAGGGGTCAAATACTTCTTTCCCTCATTGACCTGCAAAACAATTTATAACTTTTTTGACATGCGTTTTTCTTGTTTTTTTTTTTTTTGTTATTCTGTCTCTCACTGTTAAAATACACCTACCATTAAAATTATAGACTGATAATTTCTTTGTCAGTGGACAAAAATTCTAAATCAGCAGGGGATCAAATATTTTTTTCTCCCAATGTATGCCTCTCATGTACACGTTCTACAAGGTAGTCTTGGAGTCAATTGTGTTTGCATTCATTTAAAAAAATGCTTGAATTTCTTGCTGCATTAGGTCTTTGGAATTATCTGTTTCAAATAATAATTTATCAAGTCTATTGATCTTCCTATTGCGTGTTCTTTGAGTTAACAGGTCTACTAAAAAGTAATTAATTCTCATATAGGCCTGACGCCTGTATGAAAAAAAATGTATAGTCTCTTTCATTTTGGTGAAAGACATCATAAAGTTCAAATTTAACAATAGTATCTTAAAAACATCTAGAATTAGACTTATCAGGGAGGTTTTTTTTTTTACTTGACATTCGGTCTATTAAAGGGTCTAAGTGCATATTAAAGTACACCTTTCTAGCATGTGCTCAGTGGTATAGTTTCTTTTTTTTAAAACATTTTTATTATGAGAAAAGTAGGTTACAACGCATTTGAACGTGTCTTTATAATGAAAGAATATAAAACATTGTAGTATGACACTTTACAGCTTATAATAAACACATTTACTGAAACTCTTTCTCACTCTTTTCAATACAAATAAAAACATATATAAAAAGAAGAATGAAAGAAGAAAAAGAAGGAAAGATATTACCCTCTTTCAAGGTCCACATTCACCAACCTCATCGGCCAACTCTCAGCGTCCACATATCCCAGCAGGAGGCCCATCTCCTGTATCTTGCATCTATCACAGTAGATAAGACACTCATGGAACGAATAAACTCAATCTTCCATAGAACCACCTCAAAGGCTGGAACAGTTTTTTTCCAATGTTTTGCAAATTTGCTTCTAGTAGCCAGAAATGTCTGATTTGATAGAAATTGTGCATTTTTAGAAAGACCTGGGAGTGGTAAGCCTAATAATGCCTCTTCTGGTTTTTGAGGAAAAACTGTATCCCATAGTTTCTCCAGAGTATTATAGGTTGCAATCCAAATATGCTGAACTTTGGCACAATCCCATAACATATGTTTTTAAGAACCTATGGAGTTGCAACCTCTGGAGCAATTGCCATCCAACTGACTATTTGAACAGTTGAGTCTAGCTAGGGTAAGGTACCATCTCAAGATAGTTTTGTAAACATTTTCCTTCAATATAATGTTTAAAGAGGAGTTTGCTGTGTTTTTGTTAATTATACCCAATTGTTCATCATCTAGGCTAATATTGAGCTCAGCCACCCAGGAGGCCCTATAGAACAAATTATTAGGCGTGGCCTGTTCATTTAGGTAGTTATAGGTAAGAATAGTGAGGTGTTTTTTTTACCTTGAGTTGTGTATGCAACAATGCTCAAAGGGAGTTTTGCTAGCTAATTTTTTTTTGTTTTTTTTTGCAGTTTGTCCCATTTGTGTGCTAAACATCATCAGGTTAAGCCATTCTTTGTGTGGCAGTTGGTGATTTATGCTAAAGTCCGATGGAGACCAGTTTTGACATTCTAACAGTACATCTGCATCAATTTCTTATCTGACTTCTAATCCACCAAGTTAATTCAGTATTTTTATTGATTCATAAGTCTGCATGGGGTTGCCACAATGGCGTTAGCCATGAGCCATTTTGTAGTAGAGGAGTTCTCCTGTTGATTTGCTTCCATAGTACGATGGAGTGATTTTAAATGAATACACTGATGGATGCTTAGCCATAGTATTTGGCTCAGGAGAATATTTTGGTCCCATAAAACTTGACGTTCTATCTTCACCCAAACTGGGGGAGCTCTCTTAATATACCCTTTAGCCATTTGGGCTAATCTCGCCACCTTATAGTATCATAGAAGGTCAGGAGTTGCTAAGCCTCCTTTCTGTTTTGATGCTGTCATGGTCGCCCTATTTATTCTAGGTTTCTTATTGCCCCAGATGAATTTAAATATTGCTTTTTGTAATGTTGCTATGTCTTTAAGATTTATCAGTGATGGTATAGTCCTAAAAAGGTATAGCAGTTTAGGGAGGGTGTTCATTTTGATGGAGTGTATTTTACCAAACCACGAAATATTTAATGAAGACCAGGTGCGAAGATCTGAATATATTTCTTTAAAGATAATGGGGTAATTGGCATCATATATCTGTTTAGTACATTTAGGGATATGAATACCTAGGTACTTTATATGATGCGAGGAACATTAAAAGGGATAGTTTAAGGTCAGCAAATTTTCCATTTGCTTGGGCAATGAAACATTAAGAGCTTCACTTTTATTTGTGTTAATTTTAAACCCTGATATATGGCCAAAATTGTTTTAAATAGGCTAGGTAAGCTAATTAATGGGTTAGTAACTGTGAGGAGAATATCATCCCCAAATAGGCTTAGCTTATATTCTTTATCGTCTAACTTGATTCCTCTAACATCTGGAGCTTCCCTTAATGCTATTGCTAGTGCTTCTAAACATAGAGCAAAAAGTAAAGGCGATAAAGGACACCCCTGTCTTGTTCCCCGATCTATCTTAAATAATCGAGACTTGAAACCCTGATAGGAAATATGGCCTATAGGGGCAGAATATAATGTCATGATGCTTCCTACAAAGTTTTCACTAAGGCCAAATTTTAGCAACCCAATTAATCCTATCAAACGCTTTCTCTGCATCTGTCGTTAGTAGCATAAGTGGTAATTTTTGTCTGAAACGAATAAAGCCCACCTGGTCTGGATGAATCATGGTCTGCAACAAAGAGGCCAATCTATTTGCTATGATCTTGGAGTATAATTTGATATCATTGTTTATTAAAGATATGGGTCTATAACTGCTGCACTGCTTCGAGTCTTTGCCTTCTTTATGTATTACTATAATTTTTGCCTCCAGAAATTCAGCTTATAGTTTTGTCCGAGAGGAAAATAGATGTTGGAGGTAAGGTAACAAAGTTTCCATGAATTGCTTGTAATGGTAATTAGTGAATCCATCCGGACCAGGTGCCTTATGAGGCTTAGTAGCCCCTATTGCTCTTCTAATTTCCTCTTCAGAGATAGGGGATGTGAGAGAATCTACTTTATTTTTTATCAAATTGGGGTATCGTAATGGATGACAAAAAAGACAGGCATTGAGTACAGCTCAGTATAAAATTGTTGAAATGCCTGGTGTGGTTGGTATACCATGCCATTTTCTTTAGTGAGTAATTTAGGAATAAAAGAGTTTGCTCTTTGTTGTTTAAGTCTTCTAGCTAACATTGTATCTAATTTGTTGGAGAATCGAAAAAATGTATATTGTGTACGCTGCAATATAGTCACCATTTTCTTTCGCAGGTGAATTCTGAACAGCGACCAGTCTATGAAGGTCTGAATTTTTTTTGTTCAAATTGTTTATCTGAGACTGATCTAATTTTTTTTGCTATTGAGCCAAGTTGTATGCAAACCCCTCACAATACTGCCTTATGGGCGGCCCAGACTCCCATCCCATCTACTTCACCACCGCTATTCAGTGCAAAGTAGTCCACCAAAGCCTTATTAATCTTATCTTTTGTCAGAGGGTCATTAAGAAGTGCCGGGTTTAATGTCCAAGATGGGGAGCGACCTTTTGGGAGCAAATCACACAGTGACACACTTACAAGGTCGTGGTCAGACGACGAGATAGGATGAATTGTTGCGTCAATCAAATTAGAAGCCATTTGTTGTTGTAGCAATATATAGTCAATGCGTGATTGGGATTTATGAATGGCTGAGTAAAAGGTAAAGTCCTTCCCTGTCAGATTGATCCCCCTCCATGTGTCAAATAAGCAATTTTGGCTCAGAATTTATTTAAAAACCTTAGTAGAGGTGGGGATTTGTGTTGGGGTAGAGGGTCCAGATCTATCTCTGAGTGGAACTAGAACTGCATTCATATCTCCTCATATAACCCAAATGTTTCCAATTAGAAATTAGATTTGAGATTCTGCGAAAGAAAGTGGACTGGTCTGAATTTGGTGCATAGACATTGAGAAGTGATACTGAGCTATCGTTAATAATTCCATGAACTGCAATATATCTGCCTTCAACGTCTTTTTGAGTGTTAGTGTGTTGAAAATTAAGTATTTTGTGAAACAAAATCGAAACACCTTTTGTTTTATCTGTAGCAGATGCATGATATGATTGTGAGTATGTTTTCCCCAGTATTTCGGTATTGAGGTTTTTTTTTTATGGGTTTCCTGTATCATGACAATATCTGCTCCCAGTCTATGGTATTCCTGGAGGGCTATCTCCCTTTTAACAGGCTCATTTAAGCCTTGTGCATTATGTGAAATAATTTTAATGTCCATGACTCACCTGGTGCTGAGATAGAGGAAAGAGACTGAGGATATCAACTAATCAGTCAGGCTTTTTACTAGACTGAAGCAAGATGACCTCCTGGCTGGGACACGAGGAGCAAGAGACTGAGATCTGTTAATTAAGGGTCGATTCCCTGAGAAATTAAGAGCCGATTACCTGAGAAAAATATGGATATGGAAAAAAAGACAAAAAGAAGTCAGAGCAGGATAAACCAGACTTAGACAATTTATGCGACAATGTTGTGATCTAAAATGAGATTCGTAGTTAACTAGCTTACTAGTACCTCAAAGATAGGAAATTTCATTATAGTAACTACGTAAGTGAGTATAGATATATTGCTATGATACACTAGGGAAGAGAAAGAAAAGGAAGAAAAAGAGAAAAAAAGAAAAAGTAGAAATATCAGTAAATTACTTAGAGGAGAGCAAAAGCTTTGCTCTTAGCTTTAATCGTTGAGCCAATTAATATACAGAACAATGAATACTGAGAAGGTTCACCTAAAAGTTAAACTATATTTATGCTGTATAGGGGCACTTTTTAAATATTTGGTAAGCACTTCAGGGTACTTCCAATATGTAGACCAATATGCTTAAGTGAAGTCCCCTAGTATTGATATGTCCGTTAGACAAATAATAAGAGGCATATATAGGTTGTTGTAGTGGCTTGGCTTCTCAGACCTCGCCTGTGTTGCAGGGTTGATCCAGGAGGAGGGTTGACATTTCCTGGTAGCTGAATGTTCCATGAAGAGAGAAGTGTAACTCCTTCTTCAAAAGATTGAATGGTGTACAATTTCCCCTCCTTGGAGATGTTCAGCCGGAAAGGAAAGCCCCAGGTGTATTTTCAACCTCTGGCTAGTACAAGTTCCAGAACGGGTTTTAGCGTCTTCCTCTTAAATAGGGTTGTTGCAGAAAAATCTGAGTAGGCAGCCTTCTACTTCAGGGATACCGGTTCTAGCTGCTCTCATAAATTTGTCTTTGGTGGAGAAATAATGGAACCACGCTATAACATCTCTTAGTCGATCTGAGTTGGATGACCGACCTTCCAGTGCTCTGTGCACTCTGTCCACTCTATATTCCGCTTTGCACGCCTGGCAGAAGAAATTTGCATAATTCAATCAAATATTGCGGGAGATCTCTCACTGACTCAGGTAGGTTCCTTATGCAGACATTTTATCTACGGGATCTGTTCTCTAAATCTTCTTGGAAAGATTGTTCCTCCTTCATTAGGACCATCTCCTCCTCAAGTAGCCTATGTGAACGAAGATCATTGTAATTGTCCTCCAGTAGCATTGTTTTGGAGTCTACTGCCTTTATCTCTGTAGACAATCCGCTGCCACCTTTTGAATTTCCAACTTGATCTCCGTTCTAAAGGAGGATATCAGTTCCTTCAGGTCTTGAATGTCCGCCCTCTTACTTGGGGCGGATGCCTCCATTTTTGATGAAGTGGTATTCTTAGTTGGCGTAGAGGCTTGTTGAGGCATTTGTAGAGTTTTTCTTGGTGTACAATAAGTTTGTACGTCTTTGGTGTTGCATCTTGTTGATACACCTACCATCTCCTACGACCAAAATGTCTTCAGGGTTCTGAGTTTACTTCATATATATGTCACTTTGCTTATGAAAGTGCTCTCACATAGGGAGGGGGTAGTGTTTTTTTACATAGTAATGAGCAAAACAAGTCCACTTAAAAATAGCCCCGACCACCAATGGTGACAGTTCCTGGAAAATGTATTTATATGGATGTATATTATTCCTTTGGATAATCAAGTTTTCTTGAGTTGTTGCTTTATTTCAGTTTCTGTGGTCAGAGGTAACCAACCAGATCAGTATTGCTTGAAAGATGTAAAAATAGTCATTGAGAAGTGGAACAACTGTTCTAACAATATGGACAGAGGGTATTGAGCTCAATATTCACAGCCCCACAGCTTGGGTAACATGCACTTTCGTCACTGTTGAGGCTTGATAGCATGTATTTCCACTCCCAGCCAATAGATGGCGCTGTTGGGTCTAGGAACTGCACTCTCAGCCAATAGATGGCGCTGTAGGGCTTGGTAATATAGTTCAATAGCAATAGATGGCTCTGTTGAGTCTAAGAACTGTTGTTTTTACATGCAACGGCAAGGTGGAGTACCAAGCCAATAGATGACGCTAATGAGCTTTGTAAGTATAGGTAGTTCCTTTCTGTGTAGCAGGCAATAATCAGAAAATTATTTACACAGTTTATTGATTGCCTGATTTATCAGGATAATAAAAGTTGTGGTTTTGCAAGGAAAGTCAATGATGCTTTATTATGAGAAGCTGTTATTGGTTTTGTAAAGCTTATTCCAGTAAAGATCTCTATTAACTGAGCCTTGCAGGAAGCTCTCACATACCCTTGCATTAGGGAAATAAAGGAGTCCCCCTCCACTCAATCCCCAGTACCTGTATATAGGGTTTTTGCTTCAATGGCACTTGGAGCAGGTCTCCTACCGCTGAATCATCCAAACAGAAAAACAAGTTGTAACAATGTCCTGCAACAGGCTTTAAAGATGTCTGTCTCTTGCCCCCAAAACTATTTCTCCTGCTTCAACACATAGATGTCAAATATGTGTTGTGTTTGGGGTCTGATTCAGATTGTTCCTTCATGTATATCCATCCAGTACCTTTTAGTCCAGTAGATTATTTAAATCTGCTGTTAAAGTGAAGTCCAAAAGTTGCTGCACAGCTCCAGACCAATCCAGACTGTTCATTCACTGTAATCTGATCTTGTAGAATAAATATGACCCAAATTGCTTGGTATTTTCATTTTTTTTAAGCCTTATTGCACGGAGCTCTTTTTTTTTTTGCTTCCTCTCTGTTTGCTGTCAGCCACACCCCTCTCAGTGGTATAGTTTCTGGCTCTGTGGAATGTCCCGCAGTGGTTATTCATGTATGTCGTCAAGGTTAAGTGTTCAACATTGCAAGTAAGTGTTCTTGTGTCTCCTCACAAAATGTTGTGAGGCTCGCCATTTTATAGCTTTTATCATAGGATCTTTCATTCCATGCCTCGTTATCCGGTTGTTTGCTATTATCTATTTTCTTGGGACCCATTCGTGGAGTAGTCAGTTTTTCATTCAATAGTTTTATGTTCGTTAGTAGGTTACATACGGAGTCGTTGGACGGCATTCCGGAGCATACAGTGGCAGTTATAGCACGTATGGGTCCAATTTCCGCTGCAGAGGGTCAGGGTGAGTGGTATCCTCTTTCGGTCTTGCACAGGTATGTTGATAATCCTCAGAGGATGAATAATACAGGACCGAATCAGTGGTGGCCATGATGAGGTTCAGCA
Source organism: Discoglossus pictus (assembly GCA_027410445.1). NCBI lineage: Eukaryota > Metazoa > Chordata > Amphibia > Anura > Alytidae > Discoglossus > Discoglossus pictus. The sequence continues at coordinate 291,388,914 of CM050163.1, forward strand.
ATGTTGGTGACTGGCAGGCAGTCTTGGGGCCTAGTACACCCGGAACTTGGTGCCCACTCGCTTAGGGAAATATAACAGCCACTTAAACAGCCCGATGGGCTTTTGAAGTACGTTGCTTGGAAAATTGGAAGGTCGGGTACCTTGATGGTAGACCATGGGCTATTCATATTCTGAACATGAAGGCGCTTTGCCTCAGCTGCCACTCCATGGCCACAGCTGGGCATGGCCCAGGTTCAGATGGAAGTACAATCGGTTGCTACAGAGATGGGAAATGGCATCAGTCGGTGGAGCGGGTAGCGAGTGGTGCTACCCACTTCCTACCTTGGTATCAATCCAAGTGGTAGTAACGTCCCCGATAATACACACCGTCAAGCAGCAGGTTTATCGGAGGTTAAAAAGGATTAGGCATGGTCGTATTTGTCTCATCTGCAAGCTAACCAACTATGGCCTGCAAGAAGCATACAGAGGCTGGCTTTGCCTCGCTCTGCAGTAGTTTTCTCAAACAAAGCGTAGCGCAAGGGCTCTGAGACTAACATTTTCTGTTCATAGACGGGATCAATTTCAGGAGAGGATATGGAGCTTGCAGTGCTGGTGTTTTAGGAGAGGAGGCGACTGGCCATGGTGTTTTTTGGGGGAGGGGTCTTATACCACATAAGGTATTCTGCAGCATTCTTCATGGTAAGTGGTGAGGGGAGTCGCCGGGCCCGTGGTAAAAACGGTGAGATTCTACCCTACGGTGGTACGGCTCTTCCATCACGATAGGCGCTGGACGAGGGTCCAGGGCGTGGGGCCTACTGTCTCTGGCCAGGCTCCTCCCCTCACGTGATGATGTTTATTTTCGGTTATTGGTATTATGTAATTTGTGTTTCCCAATAAATGATGTGGCTGGTTTTCTCCCAAGAAGTGGTCTGTGTCTAATTATTATAGTTAATATGTGATTAGTGTCAAAATCCTGATGCTCACATACTCAAATGGGACTTGCCTAGGTCAAGCATTGTACAGACCCACTTGCTGAAGTATGAAAAAGGATATTGTATAGTATTCAGGTGGAAGGCATGAGTATCAATCCAGTACGTTTTTTTATATTTAATTCTATAAGCCTGGAGACACGGAAGATATATATTGTCCTGCTCTGCATATCTTCTGATTACTGACAGAATCTAGCTGTCCAAATAAAGAACTTTGAAGCAAAATCCTCAACCTCAACCTCCCTCCTCATCCTCAACCCCCTCCTCAACCTCCCTCCTCAACCCCCTCCTCAAACCCCCCATCCTCCACCCTCCTTACTCAACCCCCCTCCTCAACCTCAACCCCCTCCTCATCCTCCCTCCTCATCCTCAACCCCCCTCCTCATCCTCAACCCCCTCCTCATCCTCCCTCCTCATCTTCCCTCCTCAACCCCCCCATCCTTAAATCCCCTCAACCCCCCAATCCTCATCCTCCTTCCTCAACCCCCATATCCTCAACCCCCCTCCAGAACCTCCCTCCTAATCCTCAACCCCCCACCTCATCCTCAACCTCCCTCCTCCTCCCTCCTCAACCTCCCCATCCTCAACCTCCCTCCTCAAACCCCCTCCTCACCCCCCCATCCTCATCCTCCCTCTTCAACCCCCCTATCCTCAACCCCCTCCTCAACCTCAACCACTTATCCTCAACCTCCCTCCTAATTCTAAACCCCCCTCCGCATTCTAACTCCCCCTCCTCAACCTAAACCCCCCGTCCTCAACTTCCATCCTCAAACCCCCTCCTCAACCCCCCCATCCTCAACCCCCCTATCCTCAACCCCTCTATCCTCAACCCCCTCCTCAACATCCACCGCTATCCTCAATGCCCCTCCTCAACCTCCCTCCTCATTCTAAACCTCCCTCCGCATTCTAACCCCCATCCTCAACCTAAGCCCCCCTCCTCAACCCCCCTCCTCATCCTCCCTCCTCATCCTCAACCCCCCTCCTCATCCTCAACCCCCTCCTCAACCTCCCCATCCTCAAATCCCCTCAACCCCCCTCCTCAACCCCCCAATCCTCATCCTCCTTCCTCAACCCCCCTATCCTCAACCCCCCTCCTCAACCTCCCTCATAAACCTTAACCCCCCACCTCATCCTCAACCTCCCTCCTCATCCCCCTCCTAATCCTCCCTCCTCAACCTCCCCATCCTCAACCTCCTTCCTCAAACCCCCTCCTCACCCCCCCATCCTCATCCTCCCTCCTCAACCCCCCTATCCTCAACCCCCTCCTCAACCTCAACCCCCTATCCTCAACCCCCGTCCTCAACCTGCCTCCTCATCCTAAACCCCCCTCCGCATTCTAACCCCCCCTCCTCAACCTAAACCCCCCCTCCTCAACCCCCATCCTCAAACCCCCTCCTCAACCCCCCCATCCTCATCCTCCCTCCTCAACCCCCCTATCCTCAACCCCCTCCTCAACCTCCACCCCTATCCTCAACCCCCCTCCTCAACCTCCCTCCTCATTCTAAACCTCCCTCCGCATTCTAACCCCCCCTCCTCAACCTAAGCCCCCCTCCTCCTCAACCCCCCGTATTTACCTGCTTCTGCTCCGGCCTCCGCTCCTTGACCAGGTGACGTCACATGTGCGCCAGCGCGCCACGTCATTAGCATATACCGGGTGCCGCCGCTGGCGCACATGTGACGTCACTGGGTCAAGGAGCGGAGCGGAGATGAAGCAGGTAAGTGAGGGGGAGGTATTTAGGGGGGTTTAGGTTGAGGAGGGGGGTTTAGGTTGAGGAGGGGGGTTAGAATGCGGAGGGGGTTTAGAGTGAGGAGGGAGGTTGAGGATGAGGAGGGGGGAGGGAATATCGGCGTATAACACGCACCTATCATTTGCCCCCTATTTTCAGGGAGAAAAAGTGCGTGTTATACGCCGATAAATACGGTATATATATATCAGTGAATTCAAGCACACATCAAACCAATGAAGAAATATGTGGAGCATTGAATTCATAAATAAGTATCAATATATTTATTTTAGCTGCTATAGACCAATTATGACAGGTCTGCCAATCCTACCGGGCTGGTGATAAATTCCTTCTCTGAAAAATGGTTATCCCCCATGGGGGAGAAAATTCAGCACCAAGTGGTGTATAAAGTCCCACATGGGTCTGAAGAAACTCCTCTCCTTTAAATTTTTATAATCATTGCTTATTACTTTCACCAAGTCAATGGATCTTAATACTTGACTGATTGTGGGCCTTTTGTAAGGAAGCAAACTTTTGGCATAGGCTAATTAACATAGCCTCAATGTTGGTTAGCTAATGTCTCACTTTTCTAATTGTCTGTTTTTGTGAATTTTTTGAGGGGAAAGTATGGACGCTCAGGCCCGTGTATGTAGTTAAACTGGGTACAGATGTGCTGTTCTCTCTATGATGCACCCACCTGGTCACATCAGTCGATAATATAAGCCTGCTTGCATTACCCCTAAAAGAGGCTATTTGATGTTTGATGTGTAGAAGATTTTTGGATCATGAAAAAAGTAATTTACTTTTTTTGACGCTATTAGTCCATCACATCTTCCAGAGAAGAACTGAATATCTCTGCGTAGTGTGCATCAGAGTCTTCTCTAAGGAATCCTGCCTTCTCATGATATGGCCAAAATATTTGAACTTCAGCCTCATGATCATACCCTCCAGTGAAAAGTTTGTCTTGATTACCTGAAGTACTGATTTATTGGATCTTCTTGAAGTCCAAGGGACTCTAAGCTATTTTCTCCACCACCACAATTAAAAGGGATCGATTCTATGGTGCTCAGACTTCTTTATGGTCCAGCTCTCACATCCATATGTTACTACTAGGAATACCATAGTTCAAACTATGATACTACTTTGATGGCTGAAAGTGAGGAGGAACTGAAAGACCTATTGATGAGGGTAAAAGAAGAGAGAGCAAAAGCCTACTGCTCCATGTTAAAAAGACGAAGATCATGGCAAACGGCAATCTCAGTTCCTGGCAAATAAATGGGTAAGAAATGGAGTCAGTGACAAATTTTCTGGGATCCAAGATCTCTTCAAATGGTGACTGTAGCCATGAAATTTAAATACTTCTCGAGAGGAAAGCTATGGCAAGCTTGGACAAACTACTCAAAAGTAAAGATATTAAACTATCAACAAAGATCTGAAGTTAGAACTATGGTATTCCCAGTAGTAACTATATACGGATGTGAGAACTGGACCATAAAGAAGTCTGAGCACCAGAGAACTGACGACTTTGAATTGTGGTGTTTGTGAAAACTGCGTAGAGTCCCTTGGACTGCAAGAAGATCCAATAATTATGTACTTCAGGAAATCAACACAAACTGTCCATGGGAAGGTATGATCATGAGCCTGAAGCTCAAATATTTCGGCCATATCATGAGATGTCAGGATTCCCTAGAGAAGACTCTTATGCTGGGAAAGATTGAAGGTACAAGAAGAAGGGGATGACAGAGGCAGAAATGGATAGACGAGGTCACTGAAGCAAGGAACATGAACTTGATGGAGCTCAGGAGGCAGTAACTGAGAGATATACCTGGTGTGCAAGAACAATAGCAATCTCCCTGATCCGTCACCTAGTGTTTGGGGATGTAAGAAGATATATCTGTAGAGCTGCTGTCTCCATATGGGATGGAAGCTGATGCAATGATGGCTCCTTGGAATATAAAAGGACAAGAGAAGGCTACAGTGCTGAACATCGGGGGGAGAAGCAATCTGGATGAACAGCACCTCTGGTCCGCAGTCTCCTCAGCATGTGCAGTCCTCAGGATGTCCCACCCTTGTCCCACCACATCTGCTTGGAATCTTAATCTGACTATCTCCAAAATGCCCTGTATTGACAAGTCCATAATAATAAGATAAGTGTATTTCAGCTGGCAGGAGAAAGCAGGTATAAAAAAAAGGCCAAAAACACAGACAAGACAGCAGGGTAGATTCCTCAAGCATCTCCTCTCTTCATTCTTTATACTCCATCCACTGACTTTTACCATCCAAAACGTACGAACTACTATTGGACTGCCACACCTAAGGTTAATATGCCTAACTCTACCCAGATATTTCACTTCATTGGCTAATTAATCTTATTTTAGCATTGCATTATGTTATGTACAGACTAAATATTGTGTCTATCTGTGCTGATAATCAACTAAGGTCTCACTGCAAGGTAACATTTAGGACTTGTATTTGTACAGTCACTTTTTAAAAAGGATTATGTACAGTTTCATTTCAGTATAATTGTATTCTTTCCCATGTGCACCTGCAATTAGTATATCATCATTTAGTTTGCATAAAATATGTAGCAACACAATAACCATAATTAAAGTTATACGGCTTTGCTTTACTAAGTCTAATAAATGTTTTATACTTCATTGAGTAGATCATAGCAGAACACTGTATATAATTATAAAGGTATGAAGCAATTTCTATATATTTAAGATTGACCAAATTTTGGCATGTTTCATAGTTTACCTAAAGCACTTTGTGAAAACATCGGTCAGGCCGCTGCCAATAACTTGTATCACCGGATCAACCACACAACAGGAAACCTGCCAGTGCAAGCAAGAAACCACTGTGATAACAAGGGAAGGACAAATTATACAATTTAAAAAAAAAAAAAAAGTTTCAGTGATTATCATCAGCATATCTGAGGTTGTTGATATTTCCTTCAGCAATATTGATTCCGGCTTTGGATTCATCCAGTCCAGCCTTACGCATGATGAGTATGAGGTGACAATATACAACCTTGTCACACTCCTTGTCCGATCTTGAACCATTCTGTTGTTGCATATTCATGTGTAACTGTGACTTCCTGGTCCATATACAGATTCCTTAGGACGCAAATGAGATGATCTGGTACTCCGATCTCTTTAAGAACTTAACAGAAAAAAAGATTATATGTAATCCTCTATGGTGGCTTGTCATAGAAATTCTACATTTTAAGCAATATTAACCATATTGCTATTCTATACTATTTGATATTATTGTTCTAGGTAAGTGTAAAAACAATGTTAGTGTAAATTTATATAAAGTAATCACCAAGTATTATACCATAAAACAATACATGGTATAATACTTGATTACTTTTTAACAATTTACACCTATAAATTGGTATTTATTATTATCACATTTGTGGGCACATTTGCATGTCCCAGCTCAACTTCCCAGAATGCAGTGTAATAACTGTTTTTCTCGGAATTCTGAGCTGGAAGCAGTTTTTTAACTTGCTTTAGACGTTCAGATGTGAACACAGATGTACTATTTATTTACTATCACATATATAGTTGTGGATCTTGCGATGTTGGTAATGCACTTGCGGCCCTCACCAAGCGAGGGCTGCCTGCAAGCCTCGCAAAGTGAGGCGAGCCGTTAAGGCTCGCAGGACTTAGGCTGTAATGAGCGCACTTTGCCAATGACCGCGAGGAGCGCAGTTTGATAATTTAATGGCCAAGCGCGTAACTCGAAAAACCCTAAAAACAAGGAAATAATAAAAAAAGTAGAAAATTAAAACACACACACAGCACAGGGGGAGAGCCAGGAAGCCTGGGAGTGAGGTTACAAGCGAATTTGAGCCATATTTTACGTTTTTCGGCAATTGAAAATCTGCTAAGCAAGAAAAAAAATGGCAGATGAAAAACATAAAAAATCTGAAACAGGATGAAAACAAAGCTGAGCTAAGCCAGGCACACGGCACTTAGAAAATACATGACGGCAAAGACAGTAACACTTACACCAACAATGCCAGGCACGCAAGACTTTGAAAATAAAACCAACGGCAGTCACCGCGCGCCACGCAAACATTCAGCTGACACAGAGGAGAAATACACAGGGAAGGGACAGGGGGGAGATACTGGAAAGAAACACATGGCATCCCAAGCATAAAACTTGCAGGTTAGCGAACCCTGCAATGAGCAGCCCATGCAGTAGGCGGAAAGAAAGGCTCGCAATGAGCGCCAAATGTGCTCATTGCGAATCACGCAATGAGTGCCAAAGGCGCTCATCGCAGGGTTCGCAATGAGCACCGTGAGCAGGTGAGGCTTGCAATGAGCGCCAAAGGTGCTCATTACAAAAGCAGGAAAGTTGAAGTACACAGGAGGGAGAGGCTCGCAATGAGCACCAAAGGCGCTCAACGCAGGGCGCGCTATAAACGCTGAAGGTGCTCAGAGAAGCAAAAGCCCCACATTGTGTGGCAAACAGCATTGCCAGCCTTACAATTTTATTCCTGTCATTTTTTACAGGAAAGTACCTAGTAATATTATAATTGTTCTGTATTAATTGTTAATATTTTCAATAGTTAATATATTGCACTTTTTGCACTTACATAATTATTACATTTTAACTCCTAAGAATACCCATATTGACATTATTGTACAAGTTTATAAAAGCACATATTGAGGTATTTGACAAGGTAGTATTGTAGTAATTTAATGAGTTTATATGTTCGTAAAAACTTTTTTAAATTTGTGGTTTTTAAAAATATTTTTATAAAAAGTTATGTCTAAATGAATTTATAATCCAGATCTGATTTTTCTCCTATGAATATATTTATGAGGGTGGCTATATACAGAAAATTGTGTATTTTCTCTCTAAAACGTAACTATTTAACAACTTGCCACATTTTGTTATGATCCACAGTCAAATGCTTTAGTATATGAAGTAAATGTTTTCCTGGAACTCTATACTATCCAGTGGACATTGGCAATTTGATCTCTTGTGCCTCTTCCTCTGCAGAACCCGGCTTGCACGTCTGGTAGTTCCCGGTCCATATATTGTTGCAGTCGAGCTTGTAGAATCTTAAGCATTCCCTTGCTGGCATGTGAAATGAGTGCAATTGTTCCATAATTGGAGAACCTTTTCCAGTCTATTGGCCATTGTTGAGTTTTCCAAATGTGTTGGCATAAGGAAAGCAAAACTTTCACAGCATCATGCTGTAGAATTGTGAATAGTTCAATTGCGATTTCATCATCTCCTCGACCCTTTTTATCAGAAAGACATCAGCAGATCGCAATTCACTCTCCAAGATGTCTGGCTCCAGCTTTTAAGTACATAGTTTATTTTGATATTAAAAACATGTAAGCTCTCAGATCTTCATTACATAGTTATAGTAAAAAAAATAAAATAAAAACTTTTAGTTAATCAAGTTTAACCTTTTTAGATCCCCTCTGATCTTTGTAATATGTGGGACAATTGTTAATTGTTCCATAGGAAAAAAAACAGGAAAAACCCTGAATGCCTTTTTTATTAAAAAAAATATATCCAATGCCTTTTTAAGGATATCTATCTAAGCCACTGTCACTACCTCCTTTGGAAGAGAATTCCACAGATTAACCACACTTACAGTGAAGAACCTTTACCTATTTTTAAGGTGAAATCTTTTTCCTTCTCACTTCAAAAGGGATGCCCTCTTGTCAGTTGAAAATATCTTAGCATAAAAGTTCACTTGACAGACTTGACCCTGGATGTATTTATACAAGGTAATCATATCTCTTCTTAGACACCTTTTTTCTAGAGAAAATACGTTTGATTTGGTTAGTCTTGCTTCATAACTTAGCCCCTCCATTTCCCTTATTAGTTTTGTTGCCCTTCTCTGTACTTTTTCCAGCTATAAAATGTTTTTATGAAGTGGTGCCCAAAATTGTACTCCATATTCCAAATGAGGGCGTACTAGAGATTTGTATAGTGGCAGAATTATATTTGCTTCCCTTGCTTCTATACCCTTCTTAATACATGCTAATATTTTATTTGCCTTTGCAGGTGCTGCTTGGCTTTGAGCACGGTTACCTAGGAGGTTGTCCACAAGTACTACCAAATCCCTTTTAATATCTGATACCCCTAGATTTGCTTCATTAAGATTATAAAAATTGCATGGCTATTCTTCCTTACCAAACGTATAACTTTACATTCATTCATATTAAAATCTCATCTGCCATTTAGTTGCCAATTTCTCTAATTTAAGCAAATCCCTTTGGAGGGAAGTTACAATATAACCACTTTTACGCACTATTTAAGCTCCCACACATACTATAACTGCACTTGCACTATAACCTTTCACTATCTCCCAAGTTTGCGCCTTCCTCTGTTTTATTTAGATTCCGACTTCTCACAGGCACACTGACGTCTGCACACAGTACAGGAAACACCCTTTAGTCTTCAGTAGGAATTTACAGAACAGATGCAATCAGAGGACATACTAGTCATAGGGCCTCATTCAAATGCGATTTGGTCAATTTAATAGGGCTCTTTATAAGCACATAGCTTATTTATTTTACAGAAGTTTTTAGTTCGTGAACTTCTATCCAAAAGCAAGGTCTTCACTAAACTCCTGTAAATAAACATGCTATGTGCTAATATAGAGCCCTATTCAATTGGCCAAATCGCATTTGAATGAGGCCCTTACACTGATATAAGTTTACAATGTAAACTCTTCCTGTGTCCACAGATGTAGAACAATTCCAACTGCAGTACGTTTATGTGTAAAATACAAGACAACATTTCATTTCAGTAGTAGTTTGATATCCCGTGCTCAGATCAGCATAATTGATTTATTACTTCATGGACAGGATATTTAACAGAGCAATGTGTCCGTTGTTTTGGCACAGGATCAGTCACAGGCGATATTTGATTTAGATTTGATCCTTCTAATGCTACATCATTAAAGCAAACACTTTACAGGGTTAGATGGAAGTGTAAACCCCAGTAGAATCACCCTCCAGACAGCAAGGACATTTCTAAAGGTCCAATATGTAGCCATCAGACACAAGCAGTGGCTGCTGAAATTAACATTTTCGCCTAACTATTTTTAAGGCCATGGGTTAAAATAATTAGCTGCTAATATTTAGTCACAAAATGTGAAGTTTTACACAACCGCCCCCAAAGAAAGAAAAAAAAACCTGAACCTTAAATACTACATTTTTTGATGAACTAGGACATTTATTACCGATTAATAGCCAACAATTAGTTGCAGGGCATTACAGTGGCTCTATAAAACCTGCCATATTGTACATTGAGCATGCAATACAAAATGTCACATATCACTCTGTGCTAATGTAAAAATCTAATGAGCAGTGATAAATGTAAAAAAAAAAAAAAAAAGTCACACAAAAACTATTTATAGGAACAAATTTTATTCCAATTTCAAACAATTTATTTCAAGGAGCAAGATATGAAAATCAAATTCCAGTGTGCATTTAGGTAATAGGGGGAGATAGGTCAGCACGGGAGGACAGGGAAGCAATTTGTTTTAAAAAGTAAAATAAACCATTAAAAAGTAAGAACAAAAACACATAATTAACCCAGTGCCCAGATGTCAGGGAAACAGATTGCATGGGTGGAGGGAAATAACGTGAGCTGGAAATGTAATGTCAATTTCTAGCAGACCTCAAACTTTCAGGAACGCACCGTGCAACGTGAGCAAGCCGTGGAATAAAAGCAGTGCCCAACACACACTTTCACTTTTTTTTCCTTGAAGACAAATCAAAGGTGAATCCCCCACCTCAATAATGGCCATATACCTTACTCCCTTCCTTATGGACGGTCAGAGTTAAAGATCTCACAAAAGTGACCCTGCTAAATACATTAAAAAAATAAAAAAATAAAAGGCATACTGAAGTAATTTTGGTCCCCTGATTGTGTAGATTTTGAAACCCTTAATATAAAGTTGTTTACAGTTAAAAAAAAAAAAAAAAGTTGTTTTTGGGATCTAAAATAGGAGTCAAAGCATAAGCACCAAATTGAGGAAATGGGGGATTAACATATTATGTATATACGGACAAAAATCTATTTTTTATATTTCCTCTGCAATATATATATAAAAAAAAAAATATGCAACAACATGTTCAATTTCACTGCCACCCACCCACCCTGTTATTATAGTTAGATCTTGCTCTATATGGTTCATGATCGGCTTCTTACAAAAGGAACACTTATCCCAAATACAAAGTGAGCTCATATTATAGAGCATTAAATGGCCTACCATTGTGCAAGCACTTTAATTCCAATTTACATGATGTGTCAGATACACTTGTGTCTGTGTGTCTCTGTATGATAATGTGTAGAATCCATGTGCCATGTGCTTTTTTTTAAGTTTATAGGAAGGGGCCTAATGGCATGATTAACAGGTAGATTAGGTCTGTGACCACACAAACAAAAATAGTTCACAGTCCCAAAATACACACAGAGCTGCACAGTATCATATATGAGCCACAATAATTATGAATAGCAAACAAATGGCCAATGCAATAATTTTGAGATTCTATATATTCTTCTCCAAAAGTAAGCAGTACATTCATTTTTATACTATGAGGACCCATGTAGTTAAAAAGGGACACAAGTTACCGTAATTGTATTTTTCACACCACATTAACATTTTCTATATATTGTACTGGCTATTTTTTAAGTTTCACATACAGTGTCCTGTATACTCTTGGTCTACCCCTTGTTACAGTTAGGTCCCCTTCCCAACATTAATAACGCACAGAGAAAAATAATTTAGTTTAGGGAGAAATTGATAGCACAGTGTATGCCGCCATTGTTTTGGAGATGGTCGTCCCTCTCTCTCGGATTATAAAATACCATAATGCAAAATATATTACAGAAAATAAAATACACAGTTTACTTTTCTCTGCTCATATTCAAAACCCTTTGCTGTCACAAGCGTCAGCAAGAGGGCCAACTTTATACATTGCTAAAAACTAATTGGATGCATTGCGGATTGTGCAAAAAAAATAATATAACAATAAAACACTCTTGATTATTAAACAATAAAAATTATTTAGTTATAGCATGTGAGATTGTTTAAAGGACACAGGAAAAATAGCTAGTTACTTGGCTTCCAGCATGCTATGTACATAGGCTTGTACTTTATAGTGGCAGTTGCCCCTAATGACTAAATGTAAGGGAATAAAATCATATTTTCAGCTTGTATTCTTGTTTAGTTTACCTAGAGTTGTTGATGTATGTGGTAGTAGGTACAAATGTAACTCCTGTAATCATAACCACTTTGGCACTTTGATTACAGAACATGCGTTATAGGGATGAACTGGCACAACTCAAAGGCGGCTACTAAAAAAAAAATTCTATGTTGACAGGCAGAGGGAGGCAAGTTTATAACTAAAGGCAGAAAGAAAGAGAAAGAAACAAATGTTTCTGCAAAATGATCTTCTACTTTTGCAATGATGCAAGAAAGAAGATAAAAACCCTCTGACAGTTTCACCATTGAGGGATAGAATAAACAAAAGACAAGGATGGCATGGAAGCCTTGGTGTGTCTTAGGCTAGGGCCTTAGCAGAAGAAGCTTGGCTAAGAAGAATAGCTGTATTCATTTTACACAGTGCAACATGAAATTGGCAATGTGGGGGACAGAGAGGGCAACACAATCACAAAAGCATATTTAAAAAATATATATATTATTGATAATATACATCATATAAAACAGGAGAAATAAAACACACATAAAAATGCAACCGGTGATAAGACTGGGGTGTGTTGTCCCTATAAAGCAGAGAATGAATTTCCAAAAAAATAGATTTAAAAAAAAAAAGTAGATTTGGATAAAGGATGATTGTCACTGTTACAAGTAAAAAGAATTGCCATCCAAATTCTAAGTGAGTGAAATCAAGATGTACCCAATTCATGCCTTCTAAAATCTGACCACACAGTTTTCTTGCCTGGTACTATGGATCGCAATGAAGGGTGTTATGCTGGGCACAGAGTGGCCCATGGCTTGTCTAGCCTTTTATCCCCAATGAGCACGCCATCTACAGGCTGATAAAAATGCCTGTATATAATCAGGAATACCTTAACTGAAGATAATTGTTCTGAGACCATCATATAAAATATACATGTGGTTAAAGAACAAAACAATGATTTGAAAGAATGTAATTGTCTTTATAAAAAAAGGGTCTTCTATGTCCAAGACATGAGAAATACTGACAAAGCCAAAAGGACCTGAAAGCCATCTCAGGAGACTAAGAATCTGAGACTATTCATAAAAAGATCAACTCTAAGAAGAAATGCAAGCACTACTTGATAAGAGAATGATTCATAAGACAGCCAATATGGTCTGACTTCGGTACAGTACGGAAACAGTGCCCCATAATAGTCTATACACAAAGAATACCTTTAAATCAACTCCTATATATTGGATGGCACCCATTGCAAACACAGGTAACAAGTGTTTAAGTAATAGAATGTAGTGTAGTTCATAATTAATGAGCATATAAAAAGGCACCGCTATGATCATTTCTTTAACACATTACAGAGTGTGAGAAGTGGCCTGGGTGTACCTTATTTGTACGTGAAAATGCTGGATTAAAATGTAGTGTGAGAATACACAAACATAAATTTGTTTTCCTCACTATTTAGGATTATAGGTCTCACACTGTAAATCCCAATATTAAAAATGGAGCTTTGTCGGACAGTGACACCCAGTGGCCATGCTCCAAATGGCACATGTTCTAGTATCCTTAGAAACAAAAAGCAACGTATCTGCAGATGGTTCCTTTCCCTTTTTGTAAAAAAGAGGTCAAATGTAATTAATCACAAAATGGAGTCTAGGGAAAGCCTAATTAAGATATTCTGTCTGGGAGTTGCACACAATACAGAAATCATCTACATCCCAATTCACCCTAAACTGGATGCTTAAAAGGTTTAGTTTGTACTTGTAGCTTGGCTGATGAGTTTTAATGGATTTAAAGAAAAAAAAGTGGTGGGTATCCACTGGGTGTCACTGTCACACCACACTGTTTGCATTACAAAGAGTTTAACCTTCTCCATGTTAAAGCCCATCTACCAATGGAATGATTGAAAGGCAGCAAGTTATGTATACAACCCTTCACTGCCAGACCTTCAAAGAAGTTTATACAACAAGATAAATCGCAGTTAATTCAAAGACAAAAAGTATGAGAACTTCAGACCAGGAGTCCAGACAATATGAAACAACACTCAAACAAGTATAATCATTTGGGGGATTAGCTTTCTTAGTTTCTATCTAAAGATGCAACCGACCTGCTAAATTGGCATTCGACTGATGTGCGGTGCAGGCTTTTAAAACCATAGGATACTTATTATAAATACATATAGACAGACTTGTCATGGTAATTAAGTTGTAGTGTATCTCCTTGCTTAGCGTTTTGTCTGTGCTGGTAAACTCATTTTTTGAGGATCTACAAACCCATCTCAAAAAGAGGGATAAAAAAAATTGGATTGTTAGATATCCCTTTTTGTGTTAAGGAACTTTAAAACGGAATACACTGCCTTCCTAGGTGACCTCTCGCTCAGCTCGTCTGTATCTGAACACACTGATAGGTAACAAACATACATGAAGGATCCTTTAGTGCACCAAAGAATTTGAGGATGACAAGGGAGGGCAGCAGAGATTCAGTCCAAAAAAAAAAAAAAGAAAAAAAAAACGCTGCATATTTTGCAATAAAAAGTCAGACTGCAAATTAACCGCTTACTTGCCAGAGGGGTACAAGACTTTGCGGTAATGAAAGTATAAACAGACCATGCTACTGTCTCACCTTACAGAAGATAAAAAGGAATATATTTCCACGTTAAACATTTCTGTACATAGCAAAGGAACATGAAATATGGCATCTAGTCAAACACCAAAAGGGGGAGGAGAGCGGAGCCTCCCCGCAGGAGTTTCGAAACACTGCTTTTTTTTCTGCCCACCAATCAGTGAGGTTAAGGGCAAATAACATACCTCAGATTCACTCTGGCATTTTTTGGCCCCCACCTGAACTTACTCCTAAATGCCACTTGGAGGTAGCCGCAATCATTTTTAGGGTGGGCAGCTCAGAAAAAGGGGCTTGGCAGGGGAAGATATGTGAGGAACTGATATAAATCACCCCCAAAAAAATAATACAGATTTATAGCCCTGTCATTTATATTATAATCTGTTAAAACATGCAACGCTGCTCAACAAAACAATAGAATTATTGGAGGGAAATAGGGGTGTTTGTGGTGTAACCACGTGGCAACCAAACTGGTAGCAAGAGATAATTCAGACCATAGGCTGTCACCTTGTCCAAAACTCAAGACAAACTTAGATGGGAGGGAGCAGAGTGAACACAAGACCTCCCGCCTCACCGCTTCCCCTAACCCCTCCACTTCTAACAACTAAAGCAAATATTTTTTGTAGAAACTATTTAAAAATAAAAACAAAACACATGATTTTAAAGACTCATATCCAAGGCAGGTGGGCAGCACCACGCTGCACCTTCACTAATTTGGCAAAAAAATCATCCCGTTTTAAAATAAACAAAAAGATATTAAAACAAATGTCGGACCGGAGGCCCCTCCTTCCCACACCCATGCTAGTGCTTAGCTTTTTTTAAGCAGGTTTGCGCTGGCACAGGTGAGAAAAAAGGAGGAGACAAGGAGGGGAAGCCTGGTCACACCAGGTTGTACTCTTTCAGGTTGAGTTGTAGGATGGTGTCTTTGACAGCAGCGAAGACGAAGCGGATGTTTTCCGTGTCTGTGGCGCAGGTGAAATGAGAGTAGATTATCTTGTCGCTATCTGGGTTCAGGTCCACAAACATCTTCAGTATGAACTCACGAGCAGTTGTGGCATCCCGTTGAGGGCCTAAGGAACAGAGGTGCAAGAATTTAAAGAACAGATTACTTGGGCCTACATTTAAAAAAATCGATAAAAGATAAGGAGGAAATCCAAATATCCGTTCCTTCCTAAAAACAGGTGGGTGTAGTGCATGTTTATCTACAATAGACGTCAGTTATAATCAGTCCAAAATGTTTCAGGGATAAAATTGCTGCAACATATTATGCTCTAAAGTCATTCGTGGAGACACTTGGGAGAGGAGGAAACAGGCAGAAGCCACAGAGTCTTTGTTTGATAAATGGTTCAGAAGCAGGTTGTTGCATCAACAGATGCATCTACAGCTCTCTAGAAATGTAAACAAAACAAGCAGCCACACACCTTTTTTGTTTGAAAAGGGTCCAGTTGATGTGATATTTTCTCTCTACAGTACATGGTATCCTCTAAAGAGCTATATCTGCTGTCTAATTTGCATGGCAATTTGCAAGGTAGGAAATTATTTTGTTTTTAGTATTATTAAGTTTTTATATCACATACAATTCAAGCAACAACCAGTCTTTTACAGTCTGCGATCAAACTGCAGACTTGACCACCTGCCACACACTCACCGTCAAACTCTGGAAAGTAGTCTACGAGGTGGGAGTACATGATCTTATCCTCCAGCAAGTCCTTCTTGTTCAGGAACAGGATGACAGAGGAGTTCAGGAACCAGGGGTATGTTATTATGGTCCTGAAAAGAGCCTTGCTCTCCTCCATTCGGTTCTGCAAAAACATTAGTAGATCAAAATCTGCACTTTAAGAAGAATTAATGCTCGTAAACTCTTGTGCTACCAAAAGTATCAAATAGAATAGATTTCAGTTCCATCTGACACCAAGGCCTCAACACACACATCCAACTGATTTGATATTTACAAAGCATAAATGCTATGCAATGGCTTGCTGGCTATAATGCAGCCTTAACTAGGAACTCTACGAAAATTAAAAAAGTCTAACTCATGTCTAACCTCCTCTGTTATTGACGTGAACAATGATTCTCAATATCAGCTCTGGGGCAATTATCCTCACAGTGCCTCAGATGATCTATAGTTAGACTGTCAGTTCTGCAGGGGAAAATTGGAAAGAAATTATAAACATAAGTTCTAATGCGATCAATCCTTACACTAAAGAGTTAAGCAAGCTTTCTGAAACTAGAATTGTTTATAACAAAAAAAAAAAAAGAAAATATGGAATAAGCCTTTATCAGTAATACCAGCAAAACTGGTCAAGAGGGGAACTAACCTCATTATCAGACTCCACAAGAACCTGGTCATATTCGCTAAGAGCTACAAGGAACATGATGGACGTGACATTCTCGAAGCAGTGAATCCATTTCCTCCGCTCTGACCTCTGCCCTCCAACATCCACCATTCTGAAGAGTCATAAAGTACCACAATTTTATAAACAAGGTTAATGGATTTGCATGCAATATGCTTGTAACAGAGCTTTAGTTCTGAAAGGTTCATTTTACAATAATTAGTTTATACTACATGCTTTAAGCACAGAAGCACCTGCGCATAATACAGACTATCAATTAATTAAAAAAATTACAACTGTGGGTTATTTGTGCTTTGCATATATAGTCCTGCATAAATCTACTGCACAAACTAGAATCCACCTCGGACTGATAATAGCCAATAGCTTGAAACCGTTATGTATGTGAATGATTCTTGGATTGTGCAAAACCCAACCCCATGCTTCGCTTAAAAGCGGTTTGATATAGCTAGTATGTGCTTTAAGTGAGCAATGTATAAAATTGCTTTTTTTGGAGTGAAAGAGGACGTAGATTGTATTCTAATTTGCATGTCACACACAAGACATTTTTTATATTTTGCAGTGTCCTGATCTCATCTTAAAGTTAAAGTTTTTTTTTACTAGCGCACCAACACCTAACCAGAGTATCCATAGGTTTTTATGTTCTGAATTCTCTTATGTTCAAGAAACTGATCTGAAATGGTACAGACAGTAAAGAAAGGACAGACTTGGTGAAACACGCAGCTTTTAACCGCTGGAATATTCTCTATTTCTTACACTTTTCATTCTCACTCAAAACCTTCAGACACCGAATGTCCTCACAAATCCTAGCTTTGTCTGTATGACCTATTTTGTAGGGAACATAATTGTGTTCTGGGTCAAAGCTTTGAAAAATCAAGGAGAGGGACTCACTCGGCAATTAGCCCGAGTACTCTGTGTTTCAAAGAATGTTAAAGGTTCAGTCCCACATGTGAGTAATAATATCTGTATAAATATATACATGTCCAACATTAACCCTTCCTTTGTGGAACTGCTTTCCCCAGATAACACCATTTTTAATATAACCAGATTGCAAACCTGACCACATATTTACAAAAAGCACTCTACAGAATAATACTTTTTTTCAATTCTGCCGTACTAGCATCCGAATAGGACCTCTTATTCCATTAGGACTTTGATAGAGGCACCCCGGATATGGGAATCTTGTCCACAGTATGATAAACTAGGACTGTGTCAATTCCAATATAAAAAATTATAAAGACTGCGTTGCAGTGCTATCACAGTGCTTAAGGTCTTTTATACATTTTTTGCTGTAAACAATCCATTAACATACAATCTGTTCAAACTTTATTGCAAGACTAATGTCAATTGCCTCAGACTGTCATATTTTATATTTAACCAGACAATGTTGCACCCACCTGAAGATTATGTTCTCCAGGTCAAAAGGATACTCTATGATACCAGTGGTTGGCACTCTGACGCGCAGCACATCCTGTTGCGTGGGAAGGTACCCAGGCATGGATATACGGTCCACATCGGATAGATAACTGAAAGGAGTAAAAGGAAATATTACTGCACAGTCCCCCAATACAGTAAGAATTTGTTCAAGTGTTTTGCTTTTTCTTCTTCCAGGATATGAAGAAAGAGGATTCTTAAGTCTGTGAGCTAACAGGAAGCCATCCTTGCCTAAACCATTTTTACATCTTTGAAATAAGTTACACAGAACTTGATGAGCTCCTGTTTTAAACATGATTAGATGCCCAACTTGTTGGGACAGGTAACATATCTTTCAAAATGCATGCTCCTCTGTACAGTTTCATATTTGCACACATTCATGATATAGAATTAATGTTACCAATCCAAGGGTCACAGACTCCAATACAGAACTTAGAGTTTAAGAGTAGACCACCAACAATGCAGACAAATTGTGCACGGAGAAGTACAAGAACGTATGTAAAAGTTGTCAAAAAAAAATTGTCATTTAATTTGTTTTCTTCCGGCTATTAGTTAGTCAGGAATCAGATTACAGCGAACTACCTCACCTAACAACGGTTCCAAACTAGTGTGTGCAAAGGCTGCAGCTATAGAGGAGGTATTGACAAAATACTGAAAAAGGCAAGAACATAAGCCCCAAATCTATACTGTTAATGAAAATGTGGAGACGGGAGGAAGAGGAAATGGAGATATGGTCATTGGTTTTCAAAAAAACTCAAGGCTTTTTAGGAGAAGGACAAAAGTAGCACATGGAGAGTCCACCTACTTCCATGGATAGAAAAGGAGGTCAAGATTTAAAAAAAAGAAATGCTCCCTGCAGGGAGCAAAGTCAAATATATATATATATATATATATATATATATATATATATATATATATATATATATATATATATATATATATATATATATATATATATATATATATATAAATCTCCATGCACTAATGTATATTAGAACAGTTTGTATATAGGTAGTATGGCTTGTTTACATAATATGCCTTGGCTGCAATGTGTCATACGGTTTAGGACTTGTAAACTATCTGCAAGGTTGTTTTCTAGTAAACTGCACACTAGATGAAAGATGCATTGTTTGTTTTGAGGCTGAGTGGCGTGCATCTATATTATGGGGAAGTTTACTTATATGGTACTTCAGTCTTCTGTTGTAGCAAACCGTTTACTCACTACTTGGTGGAGTCAGATAACTGGTACTCCCTCCGCCGGTCGTAGCACTCCTGGATCCCAGGATCGTTCCACAGATTCTTGACAGCGGTCACATATGGCTGCTCGAAGGAACACACCTTTTCCACATCAACTTCTCGCAGCAGCAGAGCATTGCCCTGAGGAAAGAGATGTGAAAACGTCTTAAACATTCTTAGGAGAAGCTCACACTACCAAACACTTTTAGAGCCAGATAGATTTTATAGGAGCCAGACAGGCTTCTTCTAGGAGCCTAGAAGAAAGCTCTCATTGGTAATGCATCACACTGTGGAAAAATATTTAGGAGCCAGCAGTGCAGACTTTAGGAGCACTGGCTCCTGGGAAATTTCAAACCCTGGCAAAAAAGAACTATAATTATTATTTATAAAAGCTACAAAACTGCAGGCTGCTCGCTTTCAAGCGCAAGTTGGCTTAGGATTCTAATCATTCTTACAACATAGATCTGAAAGCAAGGACTTCATCCGCACTGTACGGCGTGTTAGTGAGAGAGTGGAGCCACCATAAGCAGATCCGCTCAATCCACAAGGATCCGCTCGATCCACACTCAAATACACCAGTTTGCAAGGGATCCTAAGCAGGCAAGCGGGTACCCCCACATAAGTCCTCAATTGAGTTCCTACATTTCTTACCTTGTTCTGCTCAAACTTGTAAAGGATTTTCAGTGTCTCCATGGCACGGATCATAGACTGCATGGAAGTGAAGATATTCTGATACACCAGCTTAGTGAAGCCCCGCTTATCTTCCTCTGAATACCCCGAGCCATGGATTATCCTCATCTGTTTAATGAATGTGCTTTTCCCACTCTCTCCTGTGCCTGAAGGGAAAAAAATGCAAGCCTTCAGAATGCAAGACAACATATTTATGTATATGGCTAGTGTCTGTGCAACATTATCAATTACTATTTAAGTATTAATAGATCATTCTTAGGAGAAGCTCACACTTGTTCTTAAATCTATTTTCAAACATGTCTTAAAAGTTTTGCATCTGTTCTGCATGGAAGGTGCTAAAAAAAAAAAAAAAAAAAAAAAAAAAAATATATCATTTAGTCATTTTTTCTGAATGTCTAACCAACAACGTAAACATTTTATTAAGATGTGACAAAGCTCCTTTTAACTTTCATTGAACAGGCCAAGGCTTTAGGAGCTGCAAACCGTTCTCTTGTCAGCTTTCAATGCCACCAAAGTCCTATGGCTGCACTGATACAGAAGGAAACAAATTGCTTTTGGGTGGAGAATAGTTTTAGGTAAAACAGGTTAAAAAAAAAAAAAAAAAGGTGTTTGTTTATTAAGTACAGTGGATACAAAAACACCTTTTCATCCTTACTGAAATTGCAGGTTTTTGTGCTATAAAGTTAGAAAAATCAAAATAAATTGTGTCACACAAAAAAAATTAAAGAGAAGAAAAAATAAAAAAAATGATAAAGTATTTGCTATTAATGAAACCTACAATATCCTGATTGCTTAAGTGTGCATATCCCTTTTATAATGGGGGCTGTAGCAGTGTTCAGTTAACCAATTAAATTCAAAATCATGTCCGAAAAGAAGCACACACCTGCCATCAAAGAAAGTAATTCTGATTAACTCCAAATAAAAATCAGTTGTTCCCGTAGGATTTTTTTGAAACTGTCCAATGCATCGCAGGTTGATAACGCATCGCATGTACCAAGGAGCATTGTGAACGCCATCATGAATAGGTGGCGATAATGTGGAACCACAGGTACCCTCCAAAGTTGATGAAAGAACAAGGAGGAGAACTTATCAGGGAGGCTACCAAGAGGAATTGCAGGAATTCCTGGCAGGTATTTGTCCAACTCTACCAAGGAATGGCTTCAGAAAAGTCATGGAAGGATCCAATCAGACCACACACCTCAATCCCATAGAAACCCAGTGTAATTACCAAGAGCTGTATCCTGGAGATCCCCTGGATATTTGAAGGGGCTTTAATGGTTTTTCAATGAGGAGTAGGATAAAATTGCAAAGTCTGGGTGTGCAATGTTAATAGAGACTTCTCCACAAAGACTTAATTCTGTAATAAATGCAAAATGTACTTCCACAGGACATTAGTTGGTGGTGCACACTTATGCAACAAGGGTGTTGTAGGGATTTTTTTTCCATTTTTTGTACCTAATAATCTTCTATTTGTTTGGGTTTTTTCATGAATTGTATTTGATGCAAGTTCACAAAGATGGAAAAAATGTCAGACATGACATCTTAATTTCTGCCTGTGCACAAAAACCAACGATTTCATGAACTGTGTGCAGACTTTTTATATCCACTGTAGGTAACAAAACTAACAACATTCCCTGCTGTATAAGCCATGAAAACAAACTGTTTTGGGGTTCAAACAAAAAAACTAATTTTGTGAAGACTGTTTGAGTAAAAGACTCAAGGTAGAGGGCAGATTTGTTCGATAATTAGATCAAACTGAAATTGACCCCTTACCTCTCACAGGCCCAGAAGCAAATGGCTTGCACTAGAAAATGCAACTTTTGCTGCCCAGAAATATAATGTGCTTCTAACACACCACTACCAGCACCATACCATGGATGGCTCCAAATCCAGCAAGGTCTCACTTTCTTTTTTCGAATTAAACAAATACCTCAATGATATTTCCCCTACTTAATTATGTTCCTAGTTAGATGTTTTCAAACATATTTTTCGTTCTACGGTGTGTTTTCTCTTCTGATAAAAATTTGGCAGATAAACTGCACTTTAAATATGATAAATTAAAAGTGGCCATATGTGCCAATTTTAAATAGTAGCACATTTCAGGAAAACGAAAATTCGTGAAATATGTAACATCAGCAGCTGTGTAAGCCAGAGGTTAACCAGTTAGGAAAGAAAGAAAAAAAAAAAAGACACACACACACACACTGCATCCTCTAGTTCTTCTCCCCAAAACTTTGCATTTATGCCCCTTCCTCCCACAAACTAAATCATTGTCCTCCATATTCTCTTCATTAGATGTTTTTGAATTTGATAAACACCCTATTCCTGCACATCCTCTTAAGCAGGCCGTTTGCTTTAAGACGACTTCAAGCCCTGTCCTGCAGAAATGAAAATATCCAACACATTTCAAAGTGCAATGGATGCCTTCAGGGACCAACAGAGGCATCAACATTTATTGTTTTGCTTTATCACATTTTTCCTGCCTAATGATGCTTACAGTCTTCTTAAAGCAATGTGATTAGTCAGATTTATCACATTGCAAAATACTCAGAACCAAACAAATAAATATGTAGAAAATGTTTCATATCTTTGTAATCTAGAGTAGTTATATTAAAAAAGTACCAGTTCTATTTTGTGTGGTTGTTAATGCTTGTTATAATGTGTTTGAAATGTATTAATAATGATTGTTATATTACATTTATAAATTATATTCTGTATGGTTGCTCATAATTGTTATAAAAATGTTATTAATGACAAATGGCATGATAAAAAACTGATAGAGAATGTTTGTAAATTAACTGGTTTTGGTTCATTTTTTTTTAAAGACAACATCAGTATCTTAAGATGCATAACAGAATATCTGGGCTTTCCATGGCCCTCATTCAATTGCAATTTTGCCAATTGAATAGGGGTCTAAATAAGCACATAACATATATTTTTTAAAGAAGTTTTTAGTTATTAAGTATCTATCCAAAAGCAAGGTTTTCACTAACTAAAAACTTCTTTAAAAAATATATATTATGTGCTTATTTAGAGCCCTATTCAATTGGCAAAATCGCAATTGAATGAGGGCCCATGTACCTTTACCTATTGTATAAAAAGGGGATAGGGCAGTCTGGTGTAGCAACAAGTCCATCTAAATTCCCTATTTTCCCTCACTTCCGGATGTCTAAGGCTGTACCGGGGTTAAAGATAATACAAAAGTGCCTGTGAAAGAAAATGGAATTGGCATCTACAAGGGGGGTAAAGAAAAGCACCTTATTTGGAGAACACAAAGGGGCTTGGCAAGACATGGAACTTGGCAATTGACTCTTGGCACATAATTGAGAGCAATTATACCACAGTCAATTGAAACCTTTTTTTGAGGTTTGAGGGCAAGCAATGCTGGGAACATGGAGGCTCCCCTGGTACAAGCATTCAATATAAAACACAAAAGCTTTTTGATAAATTGGTAAAGCAATCGATGGCACACAGACAATGACCCTGCACACTGTGCTGCATATTAACACGACTAGTGCATCACATCATACTAAGGTCAAATAATGTAACGGAGTTTTCCTGAATAGCAGAAAAAATGGTGAGGTGCCTCCAGGGGACGCGGGATGTGGTTTTAGAAGTATGGTATGCTTGTATGTGTATTAGACACCTGGAGTGTGGGGGTGCCTGATGAACACACACATTGTGCTCTACCACCTTACACAATATCTGTCTTCTGGTTCCTACTCAAGATGGGAGAAACAGAGCCACTGTAACAAGGTTATTAAAGGGTCAGTCCCACCGGGAGCAAATGAGAACACCATATTCTTGCAATGCTATGCAGTGTTGTGTCTCTTACCAAGGAGGCCAGAAGACAAATGTTTAATATACTGGTATTTGTTTAGGCCTGGTTCCTGTAAGCAACTCTATGTACATATGGGAGTGGAAGTTTGTTAATTTATATGATGTGTTCAGGTCAAACTGACATGTTCTTATAAAGGTGAAAGTTTTAAGTTGGTCCTTAAAATTGGTCACAGTTTTAGGACCATTGTATACCATACTATTCTCAAAACAACAACAAAAACTACAGTTAAAAATATGAAGTGTTTTAAAGAATGTTTAAATATGGACATTTATAATCAGTTATGCTATAGTGAATTCTGCTATTTTGGTCCAAAAGTGGGAAGAGACTTTTGAGTGCAAAGAATTTTAATCTACATAGAGGGAATGTGGTGCCTACAACTGCCAGAGCTTCAAAATAACTAATGGTAATCAAGAGTTTACTACCTCCTTGGGTGGTTTTGCTCTGGTATGCATGATCAGCTAAGAGAAAGATGGACCCCTGCAGTAAAGTTAAGGAGTTTAAAATGCAGACTTTATATTTTTTTTTCTCTTTCTAGAACCAGATTTGCCCCTTATAAAGTTTAGCTATTCAAAAAGGCCATATAGATAAAAATGTGACTTAAAACAAATTTAAATGGTAAACTAGAAAAAGATTTAAGGCTCTGTAAAACACATCTCTTATTTCATGAAAGGAAAACATAAAAATAAATCAGCAAAAATGTAATTTTACAACTCTAGAAATGCAGCTTTGCAGTAAAGGCAAGTCCCCTAGCACTGCTTTGACCGATTTCTCTGTATATCTCCGTAAATGTTACTTCCTTTTTTAAAAAGGACATCCTGACACTGTTACAAAAGCAGTTTGCACATATGAGAGGACCACTGCATAATGGGAAAAACATTTATTTTTTTTAAACGGAGTCTGACAACATATTTAGTCAAAAAAAAAAAAAAAAAACAGCCACTGATTAGTAAAAAAATATGTATGTACTTACAAATTAATAGGCTGGGTAATGTTATCTGCAATTGCACACCACTAGGGGGATTACATAACAGTGGGTACATATTGTAGAGCATCTGGGTATAGGTTAGGACTTCCAGGAGGAAATGCTGCCAGTCACATGGTTGCTGGGGTCACAGCTTATTTCTCTCTGACTGTCTCCTTGTGGGAAATGTAAACATCACCAACAGTGATAAAGGAAACAGATAAGCTGAAGGTGTAATCTAGTGTTAATGTACTGCACAGATTGGCACATGTTAGAAAGTACTATTTATTTGTATATGATTCTGACTACATATCCCAAGCTGCTTTGCAGCACAGACAGCAACCCCAAGTGTTTCAGCATCTGCTTACTCCTGATTGGCCAAAATAATTTTTCAAATTAATACAAATTTTTAAAATTAATACTAATTTAGACTGGGTTTGAAGAGGGTGATAACCCTGTTTTTCAACCGTCAGAAATTACAAGACATTTTGCTAACTTAAAAGGCAAGTGTTCAAATGTTTATTTTGGTATTAAAAAATAAATTAAAAAAATGTTTACATACACTACCAATTCTCCTCATTCATAATCCAGGAAACATATGTATGCTTTTAAGAAACAAAGTACAATTTCTTAGCTTTGAATGGAAGCTATACAGTGGCCATTGCTTATCAAGTCAGTTTTAAAGTTAATAAATAGCTTTATTAGAGGAAACTTAACAAAACCATTCCCTTCTGGATTGCTACGTTGTTATGGTGAAGGGGCTTGTGTGCTTCAATGAAGCTGGAAGCTACACCATGTAGGTCCAAAGATTGGCAGGTAATAGCCGAGAGGTCAGACACATCAGAGTCCACTGAAGAAGGAACTGGCAACCCACTCCAGTGCCTTTATCCATACATTTTTTTTATCTTGGCAAACATAACTATAGATGTGCCTGGTGTGTTGTGGTCCATAGGGTCAGAGAGAGTCTGACATGACTGAATGCCTAAACAAAAAACATGGAATTAGAGCAAATTCCACGAGCCAGGGAACCTCAGCTCATAGAAATGTATTTATGGCTGCTATGGACATATGTTTTTTTTATTCTACATATCTGTATACATATACAATTCCCAGGTTCTGAGAAAAGTGTGGCTGGCTTCTCAATTTTATAGTAAATACTGGATGTCATAACTACAGGCACCTCATGTTTGTACTGCAAAGTCTTCAGGCCTAAAGTCCTTGCAACTAAAAAGTCACAAAGGTATTTAAGTTTTTTTTTGCTTGTTTTTATTTTTATTACAGTTTGAAGAGAAACCTTTAGAAAATGTGTGACCGAGTTAGAATAAGAGATGTATTTACCAATTTACTAATCATCTGATCTACAGTAACTAACAAAGAAAATCTTACAGATTGCCCTGACTTTTTGCCATAAATTTCTGCTTGATAAAAGGCTAGCATCCACTGATCACACGTGATGGCTTGGTGCAGGAGACCACATGAAAGTTGGATACAAAGCATGTAGGGCCCATAATTTGGCACAAAACTGGTTAATATGGATATAAAAGGATAACCATTGCAAAGCTCTAATTAACATAAAATCACAATTATCCAATTTCCTTTGTAGACTGCATGGACTCCCTTTGCAAATGTTATTTTTCTAAACAATTTTCAAAAGGCAACATACATGTTTTCGAAATGGTGCTTAGGAGCTAGAATTCCTGTTACATAGGTACATTGCTTTAGAGGCCACAAAGAGAAAGCAATGCCTAGGTACATTAAAAAGTCCCATACCACATCGAAATGTATACCTATAGGTACAGAGGTCATAAGGACCAATGATTTAAAAATGCTCAGCCTTAGACACAACTCAGGGTTGCTAATACTTTTCTGTGTTGGTATGGATGAAGAGTTGATGCATAGTGTACATTAACATTTTGTTAAATGACTAACACATTCCAGGTAGAATGATCATGAGTGTTACAGGTCTTCTAAATAGAAGATGCAACAAAAGCACCAGCTTAAGGATAGAACTTCTATAAATACACAAAAACTATTTTTATTGGTGCTTGACACATTATTGTAATCAATAATATGCAATAAAACTTAACCTTTATTGAACCAAGAGATAAATAAATAATGGAGCTGCTGGATGAGTTGATGATTGTTAAATGTGTTAATCCAGACAGTTTATCCTGATATTTAGATGTTTGCTTGTTTCACTCATACACCTACACATTGATATTTTACACACACATACTATTACCACATCCCTAGCAAATTGATAGAACCCATTCTGCATAAATAATATTTGAAATATTACCCATTTGTAATTGAATGATTGGGTTTCACATAGAATAGTAAATCCACCACAGAAATATGAGCCCCATCAGGAGTAACATTTCCAGCAGACATTGTAACCATCACATATATAGTGGTCAGTGTTCATCCCGTTGTGATGTTGGTCACGCAATGTCAAATAATTGGGACCCTCGCAAAGTGAGCAGTTGACGCCCCCTGGACTTATGGACCGGGAACTACCAGATGTGCAAGCCGGTTCCACAGAGCTTCATAGACTATTCTAAAGCCTTTGACTTTATGGATCACAACAAAATGTGGTCATTTGTAATAGAGAGATGGGAGTACCAGATCCTCCTAAAGAATCTGTATGTCGACCAAGAAGCCATGGTCAGAACAGAACATAGGATAACAGAATGGTTCAAGATCGGAAAAGAAGTGCGACAGGGTTGTATATTGTCACCTTATATGCAGAGTACATCATGCGTAAGGCCGGAGTGGATGAGTCCAAAGCCGGAATCAATATTGCTGGGAGATATTAACAAAATCAGATACGCAGATAACACTCTAGCTGAAAACTAGGTGGAAGCTAAGGACTCATTGATGAGGGTGAATAAAGAGACAGCAAAAGCTGACCGCTGCTCAATGTTAAAAAGACAAAGATCATGGCAAATAGATGGGAAAGAAGTGGAGACTGTGACAGATTTTATTTTCCCGAGATCCAAAATATCTGCAGATGGTGACTGCAGCCCTGAAATTAAAAGTAATTTGCTTCTGGGGAAGAAAGCTATGGCAAGTCTGGACAAGCTAGTAAAGAATAAAGATATTACATTATCAACAAAGGTCTGCATAGTTCAAACTATGATATTCCCAGTAGTAACATACGGATGTGAGAGCTGGGCCATGAAGAAGTCTGAGCACCGTAGAATTGACGCCTTTGAATTGTGGTGTTGGAGAAGACTGCTTAGAGTCCCATACAGAGTCAGAGATGGATAGATGTGGTCATTGAAGCAATGAACATGAGCTTAATGGGCCTCAGAGGGGCAGTAGCTGGTAGATGTGCCTGGCGTACTGTAATCCATATGGTCACAGAGTCAGACACGAATGAACAAAACAATAAAAATAGGTTCACTGAATACATAGAGAAGTATCTAGAGAATATATATCTATAAATTGCCCTGTAGAAAGGGAGCATCGTTTTTGGGACTATTTATCCGAATATTTATATTGGAATATTTTAAGTGGAAACCAGATGTCTCCATGCAAAACAAAGCCTAGTGAAACCAGATGCCATTGAATAAGTCCTACACCTATTACATGTTTCTCCTGTTCAAATAATCCCTGGGTATATTAGAACAAAAAAAGTGTTAATTTTGGATAGGACAAGACTTATTAACTACAGCACAGTTTAAGGATTTTTTGTTCATCCCTTCTTCAGGAAAGGGTGACCAATTTCTAATGCCAGGAAAAGAAAAGATGACTGTATATGCCTACCTGCATGACTTTGCTACAAAAACAAACAAATCCTATTACTGCAGGGCTTTGCAAATCCCAGGAGCCATTGAGTCATGGCTCCTAAAATTCTGCCCATGGCTCCTAACTTTTTAGATATTCTACATATATACATAATGCATAATTTGGCTACTAAATATTGTTTGGCTGGTTCCTAACATGACTGGCTTCTAAGTTTCATTTAAAATTAACAATTCAAAGAAAAATCTGAATTCCACATCCAGGACATCAAGTCCTACCAGAAATGGTAAATTTTTTCATGAGCTTGTTGAACTCTCAATGAATTTCAGATTTCAGTCTTGTACATACCTGAAATAGACACAGTGCCAAAACATTCCTCCACAGAATTACTGTAACACGTTCTGTAGCAGAAAACAAGATTGCTATATAAGGTACGCTTAGAACAATAAATTAAGCAATATATTTATTATGCCAGTTTAACACCGGGATGGATGGCCCTTAAAAGAGCAGGCACACTATCAAAACTATGACCACACTGACTATATGTTTTTTTTTTATTATTTCTTCATCTCCTACCAACATCTAGCTGGGCTTAACACACATTATGTGTACCAACACAAACCACAACATATAAAATACAGACTTCAGACTTAAACAGACTACGGGGAGACAGAAATTGGGCACACACAAAGACAAAGCAACATCATATACTTATTTCTGAAAAATAAATTTAGCCTGCCTATCCACAAGGGTTAAACAGTAATAGGATGACAACACCAATCACCTTCATTTTACAAATGCACATTAGGTAGCCTGGATGGAAATTTCTAAAGATCCTGGACGTCAATTATGTTTTTTGTTTTTTGTCAGAAATAGTGTATTTCTAATTTATCCTCCCCTGGTGCTAGAACAGCTTGGGCCATAAGTGCTATACATTTTGTCTACATATGAAGGCAGCTGTTAATTTCTTTGCAAAATGATTATCTTTTATTTGTAATGCGCCAACATATTACGTAGCGCTGTACAGGGGATAGGAAGAGGAAATATACATTATATAGTAAGTCATACCAGTCTTTATTAAAAGGAAGAGCATAAATATTGAGGTGCCTTTTACAAATATTTGCAATTATTTGGCTGATCTTCCTAACACTTACTTGCACAATCGGAATGTGGCATTTAACATTAAAAGTGCTGTCAATAGAAGGATCAATAATTTAAAAAAGGACACACACTCATGCAAAAGTATCTCAACCAGCAAAACAAATGTGTTTATACAAGTTAACATCCTAACGGTTTGTTTTGTTTTCTTTCTAACATTTTGCCAGTTATCAAGCTTTGCCATTTAAAATAGCATGAAGTCCGGGGAGATGCAACCATATGTATCTCGCTGCAGGATAACTGGGAGCCCAGTGCTGAGCAGGCCTTTATTATTCTTATACTGGATGGTGTATGGTTTAGAATAGGGAGGCAGAGGACAAACATCCCCAGGAATATAAACTAAAAGGAAAACCAATAAGACTTTAATAAGGTGTCAGGTGCACCACCAATCCACTTATACAGCTATTGGAGTATGGCAGCTATTAAGTAATCCCATCTTCGATAATAGGATTGGCTCAAAACAGCATAACAGCTCGGAAAGGAAGTGAAACACCACAAGGGGGGTGGAAGGGGTAAATGCAAGTAAGAAAGAAAGCTGTTGTGGTTGCACATGATCACAGAAGGTTTCCTTGTTAGAGCAAACCACATTAACCAGAAGAGCCCCACACTCAGACATCACTTGACACTAGAGACTGCTACAAGGGTGCACTAAAGTCACACTTATTTGATCACAAAAGTGCTTGAAAAATTAGTGCTCTATAGCTTAGAAGGGGAAACACTGGCATGGTTTGCTGCACCTCGTCAGGCCCTGCTAATTCATTGCTGCACAATGAACACAAAACAATATTGGTTTGAAAACAGAGATTAACTAAGAGCAAAAAAGCAGGAAAATTCAAAAGCTAGTTTTTAATTAGAAACAAAATAAATGTTGAAGCCTGTACTAGGCCCAGGGAGAATCCATGATATGAGATAGATAGATGTTTTGGAGATATATGGTTGCATTTCCCGAAGCAAGGAGATTACTTCTGAGGAACTACTCATATCATCATACGGAGCTAGATCTCATTTCATAGTTACCTTTTCCACAGTTAAAATGTGGTATCTACATAAAGAGAACCATACATTAACCAGCAAATATAGTTATTGTGCGGTTATGGTTGGCCATTATTATTATTATTAAAGTGTATTTTAATGACATGTCTCTGGACCCAGGACTTTCGCTTAATTTTAAATACATAACAATATAGTTTATGCCTTCATTATTGTAATTCTTCTCTTTTCTATTCTTTTCCTGCAGAGCTTATCTAAGACTTATCTAAAATTAAATTTGACTTTTTGCAAAAAGGGAAAGAAAAGATTAGCGTGAGTCACAAACAAAAATAAATGAACGTATAAATGTACAGTAAGGATGATGGGCTACATTCATTGAATTAAAGGGACAGGGCAGAGGTTCAAAATGCATACTAGTGTTAATATAAAAAAAATTGTATTTACAATAAGCTTACATTGACTGATTTCTTTAACAGGGTGGTTGACAATTCGTAATTACACAGAAAGGGTAATTAACTTCAGTGCAAGTTCACTATAATAAAATGTATTATATTATCATTTAACGTTCCAACATTCTGTAGCACTAGAAGATTTTTATAGTTTTCAATTAGGTACTTGTCATTACTTATAGTTTTAAAAATGAAACCACATTTAGAAATTCCACTGCACCACTTTGAAAATAAAATATTACTAAAATACACATTTTAATATAGCCAATATATTTTTAAGAGTGTATGTAAAATTTGAAGAAAAACAAAAAACAAAACAAACGGTATCTTATTATATTTTTTTTTCAGAGCACTTACT
This sequence comes from Discoglossus pictus, assembly GCA_027410445.1. NCBI lineage: Eukaryota > Metazoa > Chordata > Amphibia > Anura > Alytidae > Discoglossus > Discoglossus pictus. Next base: position 291,420,622 of record CM050163.1, read on the forward strand.
AGAGAATAGATTTCATCTCCATGGCTTTGCCACTGTACACTTTTAAGTGGCTTGTATTGTATACTATGAAGCCTTATCTTACACAAATACATCTTACTAGGCACCACTGCAATCAATACAACCCTGCGGTTTATACTTTTAAACAAAAAAAAAAACAATGTTTTATATTTTTCACACCAAGCAATCACTAACTATTTCAAAATGTATATGAAGAAAATACATGAGTGGAGATACACAATGCAGTCTGATTTATTATTGGCTTTGATTTTAAATTATACGGTAAGAAGTTCTGTTGGTATGAATTTCTATGCCTGGAGTACTTTTAGGCAGCCTCTACTTGATATAGGTAACACACAGACTTGCTAAATAAATAGGATTTCTCTAAAGAACAACACATATACATAGGGTTCTGTAGCTAAACCTAAAATTTGGACAAATGTAGTTCTGTAAAATACCTGGATAAAAAATATTAATCCTTATGTGAACCTGAAGCTTTTTAAATTTGAGTTGTCTGCTTTTATACCTTACAAGTGTATTTATTCTGGTAGTTTTAGTAAATAGAAATAAAAACATTGTGAGAAATATAGCCCTGTCACATCAAGGCAGAAAAGCACAACTCCATTATAATTCAGCAGCTAAACTATAAAGAACCAGTAGAAGTGCTTTTCAAGCAAAAAATTATTTTCTGTGTTTAGTTTGTAAAAATACAGGTGCAAACTGCAGCAAAGACGGGTTTACCCAGAAAATACAACTTACGGAAACTCCCCTCAATAATGGCCACTTCTGCAGTTCCCCCTTCATGTCCTGAGCAGCCTAGAAGACTAAATTCAACTTTAAATTAATTTTGCAGGCTAGATAACATGAAGCATGCAAGATGGCTGTAACTCCATAACCATCTTCCATGCTCCCAAGTTATCTGGCCTGCATAATGAATGTAATCTATATTGAATAGTTTGTCTTATAAACAATAGTGTCTAAGACATGGAGGGAGGTGTCGGAGGAGTGCAGCAACCATTATTCAGGGGAACAGAGACTTTAAAATATATGTTGTGGTCAAAGCTTTTTTTTTTTTGCTTCCGTTTTATAATTACGTATAACACGCACTTTTTCTCCCTGAAAATAGGGAGAATATTATAGGTGCGTGTTATACGCCGATATTCCCTCCCCCTCCTCAACCTAACCCCCCCCCCCCCCCAGCTCAACCTAAACCCCCCTAAATAACTCCCCCTCACTTACCTGCTTCTGTTCCAGCCTCCACTCCCTGACCCGGCGCGCATGTGACGTCACATGTGCGCCACGTCATTAGCATATACCAGGTGTTTTTTGTGAACTTGGGCGCTGATCTAGACCACATTTGCAGGATGTTCCCGAGTGAACACAAGGGTTAGTAAATCAAAATGACTGAGCCCCCAAGCATCCACATAAAAATCTGCTTTAAGTCAGTCCACCATGTTCACATTTGGTAATACTGGGCTGGTATTTGGTTTTGCTACAAGATATAAGACCACTGTGTTCATGTTTTTTTTTCCCCCCAATGTGGTCCTGATAATAATAACTAAAGATGACTCTGGACATTTTTTTTTATTTTAACTAAAATATAAATAAACAACTTTTACTATGTGTAACTTTGATATAAAATGATGAATTACTGCAATATTCCAGTCTTTTGTTTGTCAATTCTGTCTGACACTCTCTCAGGAGGCTGTGTCATAAGCCTATGAGTCCTGCTGAAAGCATTGCCAGTATTAAATGCCACATTCATCACATTATTACAATTAGACTTTTTAATGGAGGTACGGACTATGGCCTTGCTAGATGATGCAATGTTTTAGCCACTAAAGAGCGTGTGTTATAATCTATACAGTTACCTTTATATGGTATACATTTATATGGGCAAAATAAATACACAGCACCACGATAATCAGTAGGTGTGCAAATAAAGATGAATATTGACCAATTCTGACAAAATATACAAAGAGAAAGCATTAGGATAGCACACTAAGCTCGGAGGAGGAAAAAAAAAAAGTAACCACAGGTAAGTGATTTACAAGTTCTTAATCATATAAGTGAATTAGGGAAAGCTCTATGTAGGTTTGATTTTAATGGTCAAATACAGGGCCATCCATTCTTTGCAATGTGTTAATATTTTATTTTGCCTCCATATGGCGCTACAAAATATGCTGGTGCTTCACAAATAAAAAAAAGTGGAGGTTGCTTTCAGTTTCTGAAATTGTATGCAACAAGACCCACATTTATCATCATAGGTTTAAAACACTGTTTTATTCATCACATAGAATAGTTGTCAAACTACGAAACATCGTCACTCTTTGCGAGCTCGCAAGAACTGTGTCCCTCGCGGTTACAAACACCCACAGAAGCCAAACCGCGCACAACAGAAAAAAACAGTAAAATAAGCACTTAACACACAAAAAAATGAAAAGACAAAACCTTACACACAGCAAGGGGGGGGGGGGGGGCATGCAGGACCTCTGCAATTGAACGTACACCTCAATTTAAGTCAAAATTACTGAGTTTAGAAACTCGAAAAATCCCCTAAGTGAGGAAGAAAAAGAAAAAAAAAAAGAAAAAAAAACACAAGGCTACACGACCCCTAAACCGGCAAAACACCATCAAGCACAGACGACTTTTACAAACAGCCATACGAGGTACAAGATACACTATTAGCAAGGACGCTAAATCATCCACACCCACGTACCACATACACATTCGCCGCCATTTTACAACACTAACTTACACAATGCAGAAATACACAACTACACTAACGGCTACTTCTTGCGCACGCAGCCTATTTACACTACACACATTGCTGACACTTACACCTCAGCTCCACAACACTGCAAATCTACATTGTATGCTGCAGGAACATCAAATCAGATTGTTAGCTCTTCAGCACATTGCTTGCTGCATATATTACTTAGAAATAAGTATATTAATTTAATGAAATCATAAATTATCATAAAAAACTAAATATACACAAAAAAAACAAAAAACCACACACCACTGTATCGCAATAAAACGGCGAAGCCCTTCACCGCGCGCCTCACAAGAAGCACCAACGTTGCTCATAGGACACAAAGAACACCAGGGGAGACACTTGCAACAAGCGCAAAAAGGAGATCAGCGCGGACCTTACAATGACAGCAAAAGCGTCTTTGATAACAAAAAAAATACACCGAGAGGCTCGAAATGAGCACCGATGGATCTCAGACGACCAAAACACTTAGGTCCTCATTCAATTGCGATTTGGCCAATTGAATAGAGCTCTAAATAAGCACATAACATATATTTTTTTTAAATAAGTTTTTAGTTAGTGAAAACCTTGCTTTTGGATAGATGTTTACCAACTAAAAACTTATTTAAAAAATATATGCTATGTGCTTAGAGCCCTATTCAATTGGCCAAATCGCAATTGAATGAGGCCCTTACTGTCTGTGGCAAACAGCATTACCTGCCTTACAATTTTATTGCCCCGTCATTTTTGACGGGCAAGTCGCTAGATACATATAATTAGTGCTAAAATACACAAAAACCTTGAAGAAGAAAGTGCTTCATTTGGCTCAGACTGATATGTGAACTGAAACAAACTTGAAATTAAGTTTTATTTAGGTTTAAGTCGATTTCTTTAGTTTGCTCAGCTAGTTACATGTTTTAAAAAGAACAGTAACAAATCAAAACCAAGTAAAAATAATAGATTCCCACAACTTCATGTCACTCAGTATCACTTAAAACAGAGATCCCAAAGGGAAGATCAGAATCTAATAGAGCCACAAGATACGCATGGTCAATCTGCACAAAGATTTAGAAGAACCCTTAAATGTCTTTTATAAAAGGCTGATAAAAATTTGAAAAAAAACTACATGCAACTATGTGCAAAATGTTTTTAGAAAGTTTAATAAGAGGTCCAAAACGGATTATCCGCCATTGGCTAATCTGACACCTCCTTTTATACAGACATATTTAAAGTTAGCACAAGTTTAGTTTCATTGATTTATCAATAAAAAGCCAGTTTTGTAAATAGATGATGCTTTCATTAAACCTGCCTTAAACTGCTGGATCAAAGGAACACTTTAACTTAATTCCTCTGGTCCGGCAAAATCACTAATCCGGAAAAGCTTTGGAACGGACGATGCTGTATAAAAAAAAAAAAACGGTGGCAGGCCTATATTAGTAAAGCATTTCACTACTGTATTATTTTTTGTTTAATGCCAACAGACAGAGTGTTACGTAGCTGCTGATGTTAGTCTGGGAGAACATTCAGTTTATAATGGTCATTTATCATATAGTTACAAGAAAATGGCATCCAAATTTGTTGTGAGAGAAAAAGGTTTATATGGGATGGCAAGATGGCAGATATCGTTAAGATGATTACCACAAAAGTGAGTCCAATGTCAAAATAAGCACAACAATTGAAAACATCCAGGTCTCATGTTATTGTAAGTTTTCTACCCTATAGACCACTCATTGCTCAAAAAAAGGCTTGTGATGACTTGTTTCCAGTTTCTTTTTTTGTAAGTGTTACAGTCTGGATATTCAGTATCCCTTTAAAGCAGGTAGTGAAAACTAATGCAGTTCAAGAAAAAGACACTTGTTTGTCAAGTATGTGCAACAATAAAATAAAAAAGTTTGATTTTCTGAAGACCTGTATAGGAGTAAACAAATCCATTTTGTGTTTGCTACATCACATTCAGAGAACTGGATGGTGGGTAAGTTTCTTTGTATTAGCAGTGGAGGAAAAAGGGGCGTTAAGGAGAGAACAGGCTGAGTCCAGATGGGATTGATATTGACAACACAACCTTTCCCCCTCACTGGCCCAGCTGCAGACACCTTGCATCACCCAATGCAACCACAGCTTTCTAGAAATGTAAATACCCCTCTCACACACAGCTTCCACCAACGTATCATGCACCACTCCTGAATCCTGCAGAGCCATCAATTTATTTATTTTTATAAATAAAAAAACTAGCTATATGTCTTTTTCCTCCTTAAGTCATTAGTCAGTCATTTTAAACATGTTTCCATTGTGCAGTGGTCCTTTAACCAGATCTAATCTTCAATGGCTCATGAAATGTGCAGGTTAAAAATGTATTTAAACAAAACTCGTGAATGTTTTTATCACTCTGCCTGATTTGACACCTATCTATTAAAGTGACTTGTGTGAGGTACTCATAAAAATATGCAATGTGTGTGTTACCGCATTAGTGTGGAATTCGGAAATGAGTTTTATCTTTACATTTCTGAACATGTTTCAGAGTTTTCCCTTCTGAACTACAAGTTCAGCATCATGACTTTTATATAGACAAAAACAGGTAAAATGTTCTTTTGTCAGTTTGTTCCATGCACTAAAAGGACTAAGAAAGAAGATGCAACTCCGTGGTTTACAAAAACCTGGTGACCAGACTGCTTAGCATTTCAATAATAAAACAGCATTGCGTTATTGACTTAATTTAGTTTTCTAAGTTGTAATTCAGCACTGTATACCAATCAATTTTCAAGGGCCTCTCCTAATTATAGAGATCTTAACTAAGCTGCCTGACCATGCAAATATTTAATAATTTGAAGGTGGTTCTATCCTTTGCTTTCTAAAAATGTTAAACAATACAAACAGTAAGTTTTATGTTTACAGCATGTTTTTTAGAAGAATTAAGTACATTAAAATATTGATGCCTTGTTGCCCCTAAATAAGAGTTAAAAAAAAAATGCCCTAGAAAAGGAAGATGGCCCAGGTCTTCTGCTGGACGCCACATGTATTCCCAGGTTTAGTGCACATGGGAAAGAAGTCCTATGCAGGTGCAAGCTGTGGGAGAAAAGCAACAGCAGGTTGGGAGAGAGAAATCTAGATATGAGATGAGGCTCTTATCTGTGATTATGTTCTAGGTTTCTAGCCGAGATCAGTGCAACCAGAAGCTTTTACAAGACCTACAGATGCACAAGTCTACGCCGTTGCTGTGTGATAAATACTACAGAGCCCGCTAATACAAGGTGCTTGCTAGTTACCAGATTAAAATGGTTAATTAACAGCCCAGTTAGCTGTTCAGGCAGAAGTTTACCTCGTACAGAACATTCCAGTATTATTGCTGCACCCCAGGCTCTAGAAGGATTAAATCAGATACAATCTTCATGACCCGCAGCTTATACTCAAACTGTATCCTTTACTTCGGCACCAGTACCATGTACAGCCACAACTTTGCAGGATGGGGAGGCAAATATAAAACAAAGGAAGCGTAGAGAATTTTATGGAGCCATGGTGGTAACATTTACCTATAGGAGTAGACATGTCTTGGGAGCTTGGGTTCTTAAATAATTTCCCCACAGTATAATGCATCTCCATGAAGGGCTTCCTTCCAGGGTCCTAAATATAGCCTGTCAAACTCCTATAAAGTCTGCATGGTTACGAATTGTTCTGTATTTTAGTCACTCCATTTTATGAACATTAAAGGTTTTAATAACATTCAAGAACCAAAGAAAGACAAAGTAGTAGATATCTGATGGATAAACAAACAAGATCACAATGAAAAAGAGAGAAAAAATGTAAAGAGAGACTTTCTAGTTTTGAACATCTCTGTTTTTTTGCCATGTGCTTTTGTTTTTACTTTGAATATTAGCTTTTTTGGCTATAAAAAGTCATTTAAGATCAGAAAAAAGATGCCTGTCTTGCAGTCCATAGCCCCTCCATTAGATTTGGCAAACTGGCTTCTTTAGCAGTCAATCAGAACCTGTGTAGAGGTATTTTTTTTTTTTTTTATTGTTGGCAATGTTGTGAAGAAATAGTTTGTGCTACAGATACACACACACAAAAAAAAAAAAAGATTTAAGGAGTAGATTACTCATCCTCTGCCAGAAGAATGCCTTTCACAATGCCTGGTACATGGTGCTATATGCACTAAATGGTAAAGGATTGGAGAACATATCAAATCTTTCAACATATGGCCTTAAAAGGATAAACTAAAAAGTAGTGAGGTTATCGAATATTTTACAATTTAAACACATATGACATGCACTCAATTGCTGGCAGTTTTGAGAAATATTTGCCACGTGCACCTTCTAATGTAAAGTATTCAAAGAAATCAGTTATTTGGGAGGAGACTTATATTAAAAAACAGCTAAGATGCAATTCAGTTGAAATGAACTACAACCTAATCGTCTTATTAAATTATTTCATAGACAACCTACATTTCAAAATCTTCCTCTTTAGCTACAATCCTGTGGAAGTAGGTGAACTAGATTCAAAAGTCAGACTAATAACAGATAATCCTATGGGATGGGCCAACACAGGTACATAAGAGGTTACATTGGAGCAGCATATGTTGCAGTGAATAGATGTCTGACTAATTCAGCCCCTTAGCTGACAGACTTACAGGGCTCTTCATTCCACATTACCTTTATGAGGATTAATGTCTATGTTTTAGGAAAAATAAATAGTACCACTTACGGGCAGCAGTAAACTTATGACTGTGGGAGACCTTATTACCCAGCACCAATACATTAGACATAGCTGCAGCATTAAAAAGAAAAACAAAAAAACTTAGGAGCCAGACATGTTAGTTAGGAGATAACCAGAATGTTTTAGGAACCATGGTAAGAATTATATATTTATAAAAATATTTAAACCACAAAAAAGTTAGGAGCCAGCAGTAACCATTTAGGAGCGGACTCGCTATCATCCATGGTTTATCAAATCTTGACTTAAAGGCAATGCCCAATACCCACCTAGGACCCGGTTTTCTCCTACAATCAGAGTTAAGGACTAGAGTAAAAACACTTGAGTATATACTCCATTCATCCATGAGACGTTGCTCAGCCGGATAAGCAGGCGCATGCAACACTACCATACACACAGACAAGGTGCACATTATATGACGTACCCCTGTTTCACAAATACATCATGCTATTTCCATGTGCAAGAGGAACAACATGCTCTTAATGTTGGATACAGATAACAACCAACACTGCATACATGTGTTATGAATCTGCTTATTTGTGAAACTTCTTACATCCAAACTAAAGAGCTAGATGTATCCCAAATTCACATAGAGTGTGCACATCTGGTCTATCAGAAGTCTGGATCAGCAGGTGCTCATTGATTTTACAGACCAGTACGAGTACATAAAACATATCAAAATGTACTGATGCCGGGGGAGTTGCAATATATAAAGATATGATTATATCAACCGGGAAGGCTGATGAATGACTGAAGATGGTATGGTTTGCAACAAGAAGGTGGGATGTAAGGAAGTATTTGAAGGAGAAATATAGTATAGCTCTGGATCCCTGGGAGTATGGTCAAAAGCATGGAATGGGTCTAATCATAGGTTCTGAGTGCTATCAATATATTTATAGCACTTATACTCATTCCTAATATCGTCTAGCAAAGGTTATATGTGATTTATGTATATAAGGTTAATCTCCAAGCAACCACATCATTAGGGTCATACAGCCCTTTAATTGTGGTCAGTAAACAAGAGAACCCCCATCATTGCCAGACTTACTTTTACATCACACCACTTACCCACAGATTGCTGTCCATATACAACAAGATACCTTCAACTGAACTATCCATTTGGAAACAGGAGAATCCTGCCTTGTGTATATGGACCCCACAGTCTACTTCTAATGTTATGTTGTATACTGCTTGATGGAAAATGACATCTGACTGAGCTGCACTATTTTTCTTCCCCCATACCCATCAATTCTAGTCATGGGATGTCTGGAGGATCAATAACTATATAAATTCTAGGTGTAATGCCTTGTGTGGTTTGGATGAGTGAAACATGTATTTCTTTAAAAAATAATGTATAACATGCAGTGGACTAGTGACCTTTACCCCCTTACTAATGAGCTTCCAAGAAGATCAAGCGCTAGTGCACCTTAATATAGTAAAGTGCCCCTATCCACAGGGTCCATGTTTGTATGATATAGACACAGTTGTGACAAGCCATTGGTCACTACCAGCCATGCAATCTCTGTGCACATACATAAGGACTGCACTGGGAATAAAGTCTATATTTTGGTAATGTAATCAAGAATTGCCATCTGTTGGCGGTGACAAGTTGTCTCACTTGTCCATGGATGGGCACTCTCACTGATACCCTATGTATACCCTGCCCCCCTCCTTGCTTCAGGTAACACCCCTTCCTCCCCCATTTCCTCTAGGTGACCCCCCGTCCTCCAGGTGACCCCCTTCTTTCGGGTGAGCCCCCCTTCCTCCAGGTGACCCCCATGCTGGTCACACTCCTCTCCTCCTGTCAGCCCTAGGCCTGGCCCACGGTGACACACCCTCAGCCGCTCCCCTGTTAATGGCCGCACCCCGTGGCCAGTTTCTCACCTGTCCTCACCCTCCTGTCCCTTGTTATTGCCCCTGATGTATCAGCCCCCGCCCTATACTACGGTCACATACCGAGCAGCAGCAGCTTGAGCTCCCGCCTCGCGTCCCTCTTGTCCCGCTTGAGTTGCTTCTCGATCTCAGCATTGATCCTCTTGGACTCCTTCACCTCCTCACTCAGGCAGCAGGCCATCATGGAGTCCAGAGTCATCCCTTCCCCCCGGCACCGTGGCCCGCACCGGGGGCCTCTCCCACCCGGGAGGGGAGACACCGACAGCCGCGGCCTTTCGGCTCCTTACAGAGCACCAGGCATCCAGCCGTGAGTGAGGGAGGGGGGTGGACACTGAACTCTTCCCCTCCCTGCCTGGATGTGTCCGGGGATTCCGCTCCTTCAGTCCCGGAGCCGCCACAACCTAACCCAGCTGCTAGAAAACAATCCCTGACAGACAACCCAGCCAGCCTATCGTAAGCTGCCACGTCACGTGATGCCGGCTGGGAGGAGCCAATGACGGAGCAGGGTTGGTTGCCCCATTCCCGTTGAGGCCGGGGCGTGGCGCTGGGAATTGTGGGTAGGCGTAGGGAGGGGAGCGGTCCACTTATGGTTACCAAGGAAACAGAGGCCTAGCACTCAGGCCCAGCCTAGGCAGCAGGCCTGTTATAAATCAGTGCAACCCATGTACATTTGTTATCCTAACATAGGTAGATATTTGGGACGATTGAACCAAAAGCCTGGTTTGGATTTTAAAGGGCTCCTGTCACCCCCAAGGGGAAGTTGTTTTAAATTTAAAGAGCATTAGAGACTGGCTATACATTGTACTAGCAGCTTTTTCTGTGCAATACATACTTTCTCAAATATTTAGAATTCATGTTGCTACTCCTGATTGATGAGTGCTTCAGTGTGGTAATGTGCAGCTCAATATAATAATGGTCTGGCTAAGGGTATGAGAGGGGTGTAACTGCCAGATAGCATTCAGGGTCTTTATTTTAACCACTACAGAGACAGACAAGCAGACTGTAATCCTAATTAACACAGCAAAACAGCTAATTAATATGCACAAGACACTCATTTGCCTATAAATACAAAATACCAAAATAGAGGCAGTCAGTCAGAGAACAAACTAACCTTAATATGTTAGTTCTGTGGACATGATATTCCACTCTGATAGCAACCTATTTTAGCTCACTTATGCCCTTGACAGGGAGCAATATCCTGTAGTATATCAGTCTGGTCCCACTCACTAGAGTGGTCCAGCCCCGAAATACCAGGCAATTCTATCCTGAACAGGCGAAACAGCAAACCCCAGACATATGTTTTGGCCTTTATTGGGCCTCATCAGTGAGGTGTAGCTGAGCAAGGGGTCCTCGTCTGGATTACCCTACCACTCTTACTTAGGGAGACTTTATTTAGGGCGGATGTTTTTTTAACATGTGGCTCTTTAAATTTCAAGCATATTGTGCATAGGAGTACATGCCTTAGACCTTCAATCCACTTCCCCCTCCACTGGCAGATCCCTGAAGTGGTCTGTCCCATGTCCGATCTGACAGCCCCAGCACACTCAGGAGAGAGCATCACATATAATAGTTGTAAATATACAGGCCGTTGGTCCTGCTTTGTGAGCCTCGCAAAGCGAGTCGTTGACGGCTGCAGCACGCAGGACTTAGGCTGCAATGAGCGAAGTGAGGCGAGCAGTTGAGGCACCCAGGACTTAGGCTGCAATGAGCGCCAAAGGCGCTCATTGCACTGCAAGCTTCATAAAGCGAGGTGAGCAGTTGAGGCACACAAGACTTAGGCTGCTCAGTAGGACTTTGCGCACCAAAAGTTGAAACACGCGGGACTTGGCTGCAATGACTTAGCGACAGCCGCAAAATTACGGCCCGTATGACTTAGGACCCGAAGCATGTAGATGGACTGCGGGGCTTGCAAAAATAAGACTTAAACCACCAAAATGAAAATACCTTCCAAGACACACAAATATGCCTCAAATGAGCTTACACACACACACAGCACAGGGGTAGAGCCAGGGAGCCAGTGAGTGAGGTTGCAAGTTAATTTGAGGCATATTTTGACGAAAAAACGTAAACAACACGAAAACGAGGCCGAAGGATGTAAAAAGACCCCGAAGGCGAAGGACATAAATACGAACCCTAAGCACTATGACAACGCAAACCAGTAACACTTAATACAAGGCAGTAACATTTAACTCAAGCCAATAAGACTTAACCCAAGGCAGTAACACTTAACCCAAGGCACTAACTCTTAACCCAAGGTAGTATGGGGGAAGAGGCTCACAATGAGAGGCAAAAGGACCAGAGGGCCCATATCCTCGCATTGTATGGCAAACAGCATTGCCAGGCTTACAATTTTACTCCTGTCATTTTTGACGGGCAAATTGCTAGTCTGACATAGGCTTTGTTCGTTCTCTGACTGAGCACCTCTATTTTGGTATTTTGTCTATAAATACAGCAACCACAACATGGAATTTCCCAGGATTGATTCACTTTAAAATAATGCATAACACAACATATAGCCAGATTTTCATGCTCTTTAAGAATAACTTAAAATGGATTTTGGGATGACAAAGTCTATTTAAGTTGATGATTTGTTTTGGCTATAGTCATATACATAGTTACATAGACCCTCATTCATTTGCGATTTTGCCAATTGAATAGGGTTCTAAATAAGCACATAATATATATTTTTTAAAGAAGTTTTTAGTTAGTGAAAACCTTGCTTTTGGATAGATGCTTAATAACTAAAAACTTTTTTACAAAATATATGTGATGTGCTTATTTACACCCCTATTTAATTGGCAAAATTGCAATTGAATGAGGGCCATAGTACATAGTTACATAGGCCCTCATTCAATTGCGATTTGGCCAATTGAATAGGGCTCTAAATAAGCACATAGCATATTTTTTTACAGAAGTTTTTAGTTAGTGAACTTTTATCCAAAAGCAAATTCTTTCAGAACTAAAAACTTCTATAAAAAAATGGTGCTATGTGCTTATTTAGAGCCCTATTCAATTGGCCAAATCGCAATTGAATGAGGCCCATAGTATTTAAGGTTGAAAAAAGACTTTCAGTCCATGAAGTTCAACCTTTTAAGATCTCCTCTGATCTGCAATATGCGGATTAACTATTAATTAATTAGTTGTATATAAAAATAAAAAAAATCAATTCCCTCCTGATCCCAGACACTGGCGACCGGACTTATCCCTGGATCAATACTGCCTCTCTAATTATCCATGATAACCCTGAATTCCATTTTTAATTATAAATAAATCCAGTCCCCTTTTAAAGTTATCTATCGAATCCACTGTCACCACCTCCTCTCGTAGAGAATCCACAGATTAACCACCCTTACTGTGAAGAACCCTTTTCTTTCTTTAAGGTGGAATCTTTTTACTTCTAACCTAAAGGGATGTCCTCTTGTCAGTTGAAAACCTCTTGGCACAAAAAGCTCCCTTGACAAATCTTTATACTGAGCCTGGATGTTTTTATATAAGGTAATCATATCTCCTCTTAGACGCCTTTTTTCTAGAGAAAACAAGTTTAATTTGGTTAGTCTTTCTTCATAACTTAGCCCCTCCATTCCCCTTATTAGTTTTGTTGCCCTCCTCTGTACCTTTTCCAGCTCTAAAATGTCCTTTTTATGAAGTGGCGCCCAAAATTGTACTCCATATTCCAAATGAGGGCATACTAGAGATTTGTATAGTGGTAGAATTATATTTGCTTCCCTTGCTTCTATACCCTTCTTAATACATGCTAATATTTTATTTGCCTTTGCAGCTGCTGCTTGGCTTTGAGCACTGTTACCTAGTTGGTTGTCTACAAGTACACCCAATATCCGATACACCTAGATTTGCTCCATTAAGATTATAAATTGCATGGCTATTTTTCCTTCCCAGATGCATAACTTTACATTTTTTTTTGTTTTGTTTATTGTTCATAAAACATACATACATCATAATAAAAAAAGAAATTATTTTCACAGCAGATACAAAACACACAGGTACAGCATAGCAATCCGTGACCGAAAAAGACAGTCCATAGACACAATAGACCAATATTTAATTCTAAAGAGAATAAGCAATATGAATTTTTTTTTTCCTTATCTCTGGACTAAATAACAATGTTTGTAGATCTAGCCATCGTCAATAACCATCGACTACGATTATTTCTCTATCCATGTTCCCCATTTAATATTTGTCCATATATTGCTCCCAGATAGTCCAATTGATAGTGTTTATTTTCTTGGATTTTTCGTTAATATTTTCTTTCATCAAATCTTTATTGTAATTGATTTTATTGATAACCTCTTTCCACTTAGGAATTTCCAATTTATTCCAATATTTAACTACCATTGCTTTAATGATCAGTAATATATGGGATATCAATAATTTATTGCTGGGGAAAAAAAATTCTATCCCTATATGGAACAATATTAACTCAAGGGAACACGGACATCTTGTCCCTGCAATTATAGTCAAGTGTCCACAACATTCTTCCCTGAATTTTCTTATCTTATCACATTTCCACCAGATATGTTGTGCATTGCATTCTTTACCACAGCCTTTGCAGCATAGTGATGAATTTTGGGAATCAATCTTTTTCATAGTTGCTGGAACCATATACCACTTTTGTGTCAATTTAAAATACACCTCTCTATACATGGTATTAATAGAGGATTTCTTTATTAACCTAAAGGCCCTTAACCATTCTTGCTCATTATAGTCTATATTAAGGTTATATTCCCAATCTTTTATACTCTTTGTTTTCCCAAATTTCATAAGTTTAATCCTACTTTTACTAATTTTAGATATCAGATGATTCACCTGACCTTTAATCATGATTGCTTCCAGGTCGTACAGTTTATCTATTTTATCACATATAAATCCCTTTTGTTTCATTTTTTCTAGCTTTATTCCATATTTTATCCATGAGAAGGATTTTGAGACACCTTTCTCCTGAAGTTGCCTTTGCTTTAATAAGCTGCCTGCTGGATATAGATCAGCTATATACAAAATTGAAACTTTTTCCAGTAAATTCACTTCTATATTAAATGATTTATCTCTTAGTATTTCTATAGGTATAGAAGCGGAAGGTATATGAAATAACTCTGCTCTAATTTTGCTTTTCCCCCAGAATTTTATAATAGGTCTAATACCTTCTGGTAATTTCTCCCATATTGCTTCTTTTCCATTACATTTCCCCAGCAATGTTCTTATTGGAATAGTTCCCACAAGCTCTTCCTCAATGTTTTTCCATCCTATTATCCTATGTTGTAAATTCATATTAATTATGTGAGATATTGCTATATTTTCACTGATCGTTTTCATATCTGGAGATCCCATACCTCCCAGATCGAACTTTCTATTTGTTATAGTTTTTTTAATTCTCACTTTTTTCCCTGCATATATAAATTTATCTATTATTTGCTGAATTATTTTAATGATATATTCCGGAACTTTTTCCGGGACACATCTAAGTAAGTATGTTATTTTGGGGATGATACTCATATTAACTATGGCTATTCTGGCCGACCATGAAAATCTTGTTGTATTCCAATCATTGTTTCCTATTTTTATACCTTTGATATTTTCAGCTTTCCTTATTAATGAGGCCAATGGTTCCATAAATAACAGAAAAAGCAATGGGGAAAGGGGGCATCCCTGTCGTGTACCATTACTAATCCCAAACCTCTCTGTTTCGAAGTTTGTACCTACAATATAAGCTGTTGTATCCTTATAGATAGCTTTAATTGTTTTAGAAGCGAAATTGGCAAACCCGAACTTCTGTAATACTGCATCTAAGAATTCCCAACTAACCCTGTCAAATGCTTTTTCTGCATCCAATGACAGGATTAGTGTGGGGATCCTTCTTTTCCGAATGGAGAACATTAAATCAATTAGATGTCTGGTATTGTCTGGTGCCTGACGGCCTTGAATAAAAGCCCGATTGATCGAAATGTATCAACTTTGGTATAATTTTATTTAATCTGTTTGCCATGATGTTTGTAAATATTTTTAGATCTATATTAATAAGTGAAATAGGACGATAACTAGTTACTTCTTCTGGATTTTTCCCAGGTTTTAGGATATTGATTATTTTAGCTTCTGATAGTTCTGACGGCATTTTCCCATAATTTTTAATCTCATTAAACATATTTTGCAGATGTTCACCAATTTCTTTTTGAAACATTTTATAATATAGATGGTCAAAGCCGTCTGGACCTGGGGCTTTATTAACTTTTGCTTTATTAATTACATCCTCTATTTCTTCCAAGGAGATATCTTGGTCTAAAAATCTTTGATCTTCTTCTTGTAATTTTGGTAGAGTCACTTTGCTCAGAAATGTATTTATCTCTTCTTTACTAGGTTTTTTAAATGTAGAATTACTATTTAAATTATATAATGAGCTGTAGAACGTCTTCATAATTTCACTTATTTTATCAGGATGAGTATTCAGAACATTATCAGGTCCTATATATTTTATTTTGATTTTTTTGTCTTTTTCAATTTATTGGCCAGGTATTTACCTGTTTTATTACCCATTAAAAAATTGGATTGTTGAAATTTCCAAATCAGAGAATCAACCTGATTTTGTAAAATTTTATTTATTTGGGCTTTCTTTTTAGCAATCAACTCTGATCTTTCCACCAATGGGTTCGCTCTATTTTCTCTTATTTGTTTCTCCAATTCTATATACAGTAATCTCAAGGGTTTCCACCCTTTCCCCATGCATCACTGCCATCCGTGAAATCATTTGACCTCTTATAACTGATTTATATGCACACCAGAGCATGGATGGTGAGTCTACGGTATTTTTATTAATTTTAAAAAATTCCTTTGTTTCCTTTTTTAGGAATTCCAAAGTATGTTCATTCTTTAATAGGATCGAGTCTAACTTCCATTTTTTTTATTTTTACTTATCTTTTCTTCTTTTAAATTAATACATACCATTGAATGATCTGACCATGTAGCAGTAGTTATTTCTATATCCTTAATCTGTCTTGTTGTATGTATATCTGTTAGAAAATAGTCTAATCTTGAGTAGGAATTAAAACGATTTGAAAAAAATGTAAAATCGTTCTCATATGGATGTAATAATCTCCATGCATCAAAAAGATCATCATTAGATGTTATTTTGTCAAAATCTTTAGAGGTCTTTTTAATCTGATTTTCAGAATTTTTTTTTATTGTTCCTATTCTGTCTTTTACCGGATCCAACACCATATTAAAATCCCCTCCAATTATTAATTGTCCCTTTCTATTTTTTTTTATTTCTTTCAGTATCTTTTTGAAATAACTAGTTTGTTGACATTATGAGTTATTATTTTAACCATTGTTTACAATTATTGCATTTGCCTTCATCTTTTGTATTTTTTGTAGTCTCTTTTTAATATATCTAATTCTGTCTCGCCTCTCGCCATTAATTGTACCTCTATAAACTGTACCCCTGGGAAATTCATTAATTCGTACTTTCTTACAAACCTTGGGCATGTTCTTCTTTGGACTTGAACTAGGTCCAAGTTTACTTATTTTCATATTTTTACCCTCCTTTTTTATAATATTTTTTAGGGCTATTATGCCAATTTTAGGAAATGTTAGGAGTTTTAATAAACTTACTAGTTTATTAGTTGGGAGATCATGTATTCTTATTTCCCTATTATTTTCCATTCTTGATTATTATAACTTTTTATATTAATTTTAATTTTCCACTTGCTCTCGTTTACCCCTCTTATCTTCCTTTGATCTTTTGCCCAACTACAACTCTATAGGGCAGTATGAAAAATAGGGAAATAATTCCTTAGCCTCAGGGACCGAAATATTCCCCTATATTATATTTTATATGATACCAACCTTCAAATATATAACTTTTTAAATATATTTAGTATTATGTTCAGCTAACCTTGTAATTATATATATATATATATATATATATATATTTTTTTTTATTTTTTTATTTTTTTATTTATTTATTGTTTCTCTTTTCCTTTCGTCCCTGGACTAGACCCATCTATCCTAACTCCTCCATCCTCATCCCCCTCATATCTCTCAAAAAATAAATACCTTTACTTCTCTTCTTTAATCAATTTCTGTCTGGACTTTAACCAAATAGAGTTATTTAAATTTTTATAAATTACCCTTTAACCTTTTACCATAGAATAACGGAATACCTAAATTTCCCCCTATATAGCTATATCCGAGAGGAGGTCCATACCATTTACTCTAGATATTGTAGTCAACTCAAACTAAGACTTTGCTGTTTAGCAGTAATCCTAACAGTAATATTTTCAAATCCCCCTTTTTTTCTGTTTTTTTTTTCCCCCTCTCTTTCCCTCCTATACTCCCAGAGGAATGATATGGACTCCCTTCGTTACAGATAGCTTTCAATATACAAACATAAATATAAAAAGAAAAAAAAAGATTGTATTTCCATATCATGCTAATTATCTAATCTTAAGATTGTATTACTTTATGTGTTTTAAAGTGTTTAATAATCTATTAAATATTTCTATGTGTCTATAAAGTGCATATCAATAAAGTGCTTAATTTTCCCCCCGTTACATCCGTGTTCTCTCAAAAAAATTTACATCGTAACTATCATTTTATATTAGCGATAATCTCAATTCTACAAGGTATTAATAGTTCATTCTAAATTCTCAAAATTCATATTATTATTCTTTCTACAACCTTTTATTTACCACTAGTGAATCTATCCAATCTTCAATTTTTTACTCCTTTATGTATTTAAGGTGCTTCAAGTTCTATTTTTAAATTTCTATATCTCTATAAAGTGCAAACAAATAAAGTGCTTATATTTCGTCACCATAATATAGATTTTTTACTCCTTTATGTAATTAATTAAGGTGCTTCATATTCTATTATTTAACTTCTATATTTCTATAAAGTGCATACTAATAAAGTGCTTAAAATTAGTCACCATATTATTGGTAATCTCTTGGGGTATGTTTGTATCCTTTCCCCTATATACTATAACCATCACTACTAATCCAATTATGTGTGTAAACCAGCCCAAAAGGGGGATTTATAAAAAAAAACAGTAAAAAATTTGTCAATATGTAGTCCACATTTCTTATGGGGTCTTTTCCTCTCTTCCTTGACCTCTATTATTTTACAACCCATTCAGGGTTCTTTAAGTTTAATTCGGTGTAAATTTTAGGAAGAGTAGAGAAGTCCACTTCTATATTCCATTTTTGTAGCAGCTAGAGTCCTTCTTTAACCGAGTCTATTTTGTTCCAAATATTATCTTTCATTATATATAGTCCCGTGGGATATTTCCATCTGTATTTGATTTCTGCTTTCCTAAAACTTTGTGTTATTGCCATATATTCTCTTCTTTTGTTCAAAGTGTATTTAGACAGATCCGGAAATATTTTTATTTTATCATATGGAGCATCCATCGGTCTTTTTATGGAATTAGCTTTGATTATTCCATCTCTAAAAAAAAGGGATTGAAGATTGACTATAACGTCTCTAGGTATATTTTTGTCTAGTCCTCTAGGGAGAGGAATCCTGTGGATATTTTCTATTTTGGCGTCATCTTTAGAAGTTTGGGGTGTTAAATTATTAAATAGGTCTTTAATGTATCCTGGTAGATCTTTTTCCAGTATATTTTCATTTATTCCCCTTATTCTTATATTTTTTTTCCTTGATCTATCTTCCATAAGATTTATCTTCATATTTAATTCTTCAATTTTATATTCCAAATTGTTTGTGTATTTTAGTAATGCATTATTATCCATGAATAATTTATCACATTTAATTTCCAGTTCATTTATTCTTTTACTTATTTCTTTAACTGAATTTGTGTTTTCTAACATCTGTTTTGTTAATTCCATCGTAATCTTTTCTTGGAAATCATATAGAAGGTCTTTCATTTTTAAATATGTTAATGGTTCCTCTTGTGATTTTTCAATATCTTCAAGGGGAGATTGTACTATTTTCTTCGGGGAAGAAATTACGGATTGTTCCAAAAAAGATGATTCTGATTGTGTTATTTCTAGTGTACTCATTTTTTGTTTTGGCGAAAAAAATTGATTTGTTTCTGGAGCACCTGTCTTCTTCTCCTTACTTTTTATTTTCATAGCATTTGGGGGTTTCTTATTTGCCATCTTGTGGTATTCCACTTCCGGTACCGCCCTCTCCATTATTCTGCCCGTATCTGTACTCCAAGTATACTCAGTTCTGAACGACTATCAATTAAATACAGTGCGTCGTGGAAGCCTTCTGTGATTCTATAATATTCACATAACTTTACATTTATTCATATTAAATCTCATCTGCCATTTAGATGCCCATTCCTCAATTTTATGTAAATCCCTTTGGAGGGAAAGCACATCACTATCTGACAACTTCGTGTCATCAGCGAAAATGGAGACAACACACTCCAATCCTAATACAGTTTCTCCATGGTTGGTATTTTTCAACTAACGACTTACCCGTCAAAAATGACGGCATAAAAATTTGAAGCCTCGCAATGCTGTTGTTTGCCACACAATGCTATGCATGGCTTCTCTTACTCTCTTTCCCTTGTTCTGTGTTTTCTTTTTTCCTATTCTCTCCTCTCTGCGAGCCTTGAAATGAGTGCCTTCAGCAGCCATTGCAGGCCTCGCAATGAGCGCCATTGGGCTAATATTTATTTTTTCTCTCCCCCCTGTGTCTTTTCCGCCACTCCCTCACCTGTGTCTCTTTCCGCCCTCTCTCCCCTGTGTCTCTTTCCACCCTCTCTCCCCTGTCTCTTTCCCCCCTCTCTCCCCTGTGCCTCTTTCCCCCACTCTCCCTCCCCTGTGTCTCTTTCCCCCAATCTCTCTCCCCTGTGTCACTTTAGGAAGGGTAGTCCTTTCACAAAGATCACCAAACAATACACAAATTACACAATACAGTATTTTAACTGCTCTGCAATATGGTTTATCAGATAACATAAAGAATGAGCTGACCAATTAAGATATCCCAAAGTTCGGGAGTGAATGATATGTCTATGCTTGAGATTGACTGTAATTACACAGCTATACATTTTGACCCTGTTCTCCAGGTTCTACCCCTTGGCCTGTATTCTCTTCTTACAAAAAAAAAAGTATGTGAATGCCAATCTAATGTATCTCACTGAAAAGAAAATATGTTGATAAGAAACTGGTCCTATTGCCTTTGCAGCTATTAAACACCAGGGAAAGAAATAATTACATGGTCCAACTAGGCCTTCCTCATTATTTGGTGGTCCACCAAGACCCTCAACAGCTTATTAGCGGTCCCTTGAAAAAAAAGTTTGGGAGCCATTGTCTCACTGCATAGTTTTTTTTACAAAGAAGTATAATATCCCTCAAAGAGGCAAGACAAGAACTATAGTCATCTTGATGGTCAAGTCTAGAGATACGTCCACTGCGTTTAAGGGCTTAATGTCTACATCAAGAAAAACTTGCCTTTGGCATTTTTCACTTAGCCATAGCTTGTGTGATTTTGGAATTGCCAAAGCTTTTAAAACACAATACCAGCTTCAGCAGTCCAGTATTAGTGTAGCAAAACAGTATATCTTTTAGTCCTAATGCAAACTGCTCAGAGCTTCCTGCTGGTCACAATGTTATCAGCTTGTTGACTGCTCTACTTAACTGCTACTTGGTACCATGCCACCTCATGATCATACCTACCACTTATTGTTGCCAAAGTCTGCTGCAAATATTTTGAGGAAAACACACAGTGAAGTATCCGAAAGTCCCATCTCCTTATGATAGTGGTCTCTATCTGTGATCGACTATCATAATATAAACAAAATTACAGTGAATAAGTACCATTCCTCAAATTAACTACTGAATTGTAAACTATTCAACCAGCTTCAAGGTGCACAGATGTTCTTGAAGTTGGATTTAAGGCATACATAAGCTCCAGATGACCACTAAGATAACCAGTTATGCTTTTTAAATCTGTGTCAGAGGCAGGCAACTTTTTAGAAGTGGGTTGTCAAATCTTCTTTTAAGTTGCTATAATTTAAGGTTTAGAGTGGTGGTAATATATTTTGTTGTTAAATGTTTAAATTTTTATGAAAATTAATAAAATGTATAAGTGAACTTCTGGGGCTCCATGAACCCACGGCAGAGCAAAGTGGAAGGGGAGTGGGTGGTGACCAGAGAAGGAAGCAAAGGATAGGAGTGATTGCTGATTGGTAGAGAGGGGAGAGAGGAGGGGTTTCAGCAGAAGTTTCTTAAAGAGATGTGTGTGGCAGTGAGCACACATTGAGCCTAAGCAAAGAGCTGTAGGTAGTTGTGTAAAAGTCTATTATTCCCCATTTACCCATAATGTCATCTGCAGACATGGAGTCTCTGCTAGGTCAGATTAGGGAGGCTGCAGCTGAAAAAGGCCAGGATTGGCTGTCAGCGTTAGTGGCCTCCATCCCCAGAGTTCCCCCTGCTAGGGATAGTTCTCCCTCTATGGTTCCACCTACCCCTCCTCCTATTTATAGTAGGGAACCATCCCCTGATATCCCCAATTTCCCCCCTTTCCCTCCTCCTGGATCCCCCCTCCTTCACCTATCTCCCTCTCCCCCATCCACCTCGGCCATCCTACCTCAAGAGGCCTGGCATCGTCCGTCCAGAAGAACCAGGCCTCCGGCAAGACTGAGCCTTGGTCCATCAGCCCCTTCAGTGAGCCAGCCGGTCCCTCCTGCTGGTCTGAACGATGCTGGGCCTGGAGTGAAGTCGCGGGCGAAGAGGCACGCCGGTGAAACATCTAGCGGGCGGAAGGTACCCCGGTTGGGAGTTGCTGAGAAGGCACAACATGTGGTCCGGCAGCAGGAGCTGGCACGTGGCTCCAGTAAGCTCGGCGGGATGAAAATGGCACGACCGGAAGTGACGCCAGCCTCACTTCCGGCGGCTCGGCGGAGGACGGCGGAGGCCAGCAGGGACGGCGCTGATATCAGGAAGGGTGAGTTACGGGTCCCGCGGGATCTGAGGTCTGTGATCATCACAGGCACTGGGTCAGCCGCAGCAGTGAGGTCTGATGCTGGGTCTGAGAGGCAGCAAGCCCAGGAAGAGGCAGTGCCACCTGGGGGTGTGGACCAGCCACAACCCAGGGTGGTGGGTATGCTCACTAGGAGCAGGGGGGTCATAGGCCTGGGAAGGGAGCTACCTGGGGGGGAGCCAGGGCACTAGAACAGAGAATTAGGAGCCAGCAGCAGGCACCCCCCCAGGCAGATGGATTATTCAGCACCCAGAGGAGCCCAGGGGACAGACAACCTGATGGGGAGTGGCGGGTTAACCCTGTCACGACAAGGCCAGGCGGTAAGGGGTTACAGGCTAGAACCCAAGCTGGGAATGGGCGCAAAAGGGCCCCACTGGTGGAGGGGCCTGGTAGCCGGGTAAGCCAGGCAAGGAGAGAAGTTTCTATAGAGCCCAGGGCTGGAGTGACAGCTGCAGGGTATTTGGAGGACGCAGAGAGCGACGAACATGGTGGGAGGTATGACACTTCATCCCCAGACGAGAGGTCGGAGAGTGGGGTAGTAGATGGAGGAAGGCAAGGCAGAAGCTACTCCCCTGGTAGAACTAGGGTTAGGATCAGGAGTGGAAGGCGGCGAGAGGAGACCTCACAGAAATTACACTGCAGGAGGAGTGGCAGGGATGAGCCCCGCAGGCTGGAAAGGGCCTTGGGGGGGAGGCAAGGAATGTCTCATGTGTACCAATCACATAGGTCCTCGGCCTTTTATACAGGTTCACAGATGTCATCAGCACGAGCGGCAGCAACACGCCGGCAGAGTGGCGACAACAACCCATCAAGTTCACTTGCCGCACGGTGGGATGCTATCCCGGCAGAGTTGTGCAGGAAAGCCGCAACACCTAACTCTGGAGGTGAGTGCCTTGCACACGGCTCATGCACACACACAGCACAATCAATACAAGGAACACAATCAGACACTATAGTGGAGCTCCTGAGGACTGTGTTGTCTAAGTTAGAAGGTGGGAAGTCAGCGGCGCAGGCATGGGTCCCAGCAACGCTGGTAGATGCAGGAAGGGGGCGGGGGAGAGCCAGAAAACAGGTAAGAGTGACTCTGCATCTATCGTGGTAGCGGATACGGCGCTAGCAGCCCCCACCCTCTGCAGGATAGGCCCTCTGGGAGTTCACGTAGCGCAGGAGCTAAAAGATAGAATATGGAAGCAGGAGTTTATAGAAATATTTTCCTTGCTGCCGCTGGATCAGTATTTTGAGGTTAAGGAGGACTCATCCCGGGATGAGGGCAAAAAAGAAGAGGATGAGAGAAAGCGTAGGTTTAGGAGAATCCCAAAAACCTTCGCGAATTGGTCGCAAGCGTTCGCAATCTTGGCAAGCATAGTCGGGGAAAGGAAGCCAGAATATTGCTGTGCTCTATTCTGCTACCAGGACGAAATAGACAGCATCCATAGGACATACAGGGGGATGGCCTGGTGGGCGTACGACGAACAGTTCAGGCAGAGGATGGCTGTTAGGGAGGAAATGAGATGGGATGATAGGGAGGTAGGCATATGGATGAAGATAGTCACCCCACTCAGAGCGGCTCAGTCCTTTCGTGGGTCCGGTAATAGGCAGCAGCAGGTCACCAGCTCGGTTAGGAAGGGATGTTGTTTCCTATACAACGAAAGTTCATGCAAATGGGGATATGCCTGCAGATTCAGGCACAAGTGTTTCAAGAAATTGCGCGGAACTGCAGGGCAGTCTGAGCCCGTTTCCAAAGGCGAAAACGCTGATCAGGCTAGAAAGGATGCTTCCTTGGTTAAAAATGTACGGTAGGCGTAGAGGGTATGCTAAAAAGGCGGAGTTGATCCGTGATGGTTTTGACGGCGGTTTTTCTATTCCTTTTAAGACTTTTCCTGAGCTATTGTTCGTTCCCCCTAATTTAAAATCGGCAGGTCAGTTTCCCGGCATCGTTAAGGAAAAGATTACAAAAGAACTAGCTTTGGGACGGATGGCTGGCCCCTTTCGGGAGCCACCCGTCCCAAACTTGAGGTTATCGCCATTAGGCGTGGTTCCCAAAAAGGAGCCTGGCAAGTACAGGCTGATTCATCACCTTTCTTACCCCAAAGGGGGATCAGTGAATGATGAGATCGATAAGGACTTGTCAGCGATTAGGTACACCCCATTTGATCAGGCCGTAAAGCTCGTTCGGTCGGTTAGCAGGCAGGGGCACCCTATTGGCAAAGGTAGACATTGAGTCTGCTTTCAGATTGCTTCCGGTAAACGCGGAGAGTCAGCATCTACTAGGTTGCCACTTTCAAGGCAACTATTACGTCGATTTGTGTTTGCCTATGGGATGCTCTATATCATGCGCGTATTTTGAAGCTTTCAGTTCCTTTGTTCAATGGGTGGTTCAGGTCAAGTCAGGATCCAAGTCCCTAGTCCATTATTTAGATGATTTGCTTTTTGTTGGACAGGGGGGTTCTCAGGTATGTGGGGATCTGATGGATGTGTTCATGTCCGTAGCGAAAGACTTTGGGATCCCTATTGCGAGAGAAAAGACAGAGGGTCCATGTACAGTGCTTAGCTTCCTGGGGATTACAATTGATTCGGGGAGGTTAGAGTGTCGTCTGCCGGACGATAAAATAACCGATCTCAGGGCCAGAGTGGAGGAAACACGGGGAGCCCGGAAAGTGACCCTTAAGGCCCTTCAGTCTCTGATAGGAAAGTTAAACTTTGCCTGTCGGATAATTCCTATGGGAAGGATTTTTTCTAGGCGCTTGTCTCTGGCGACTGCTGGGGTTAAACAGCCTCATCACTTTATTAGGGTCACCAGGGATATCAAGGAGGATTTAGAAGTGTGGTTAAGGTTCTTGGATTCTTTTAACGGGAGATGTTTTATCCCGGCAGTTCCCGTCAACAACTCGGAGATAGACCTTTTTACGGATGCAGCCGGTAGCGTCGGATTCGGGGCCTATTTAAAGGGGCAATGGTGCGCTGAGCAGTGGCCGCCGGAGTGGGTTTTAATAGGGCTAACTAAAAATTTGACATTCCTAGAACTCTTTCCTATAGTGATCGCAATGTTTATTTGGGGGGATCAGCTTAGAGACCAGCAGCTGATATTTCATTGTGACAACATGGGGGTGGTTCAGGCGGTCAATTCACTGTCGGCTTCCTCTCTGCCGGTGATAGGATTGATCAGACAGTTGGTTCTTAGGTGCATGCAGTGTAACATTAACTTTAGGGCTAAGCATGTACCTGGGGTTCAAAATGTGATAGCAGATGCATTGTCCCGGTCACAGTGGGATCGTTTCCGGCAGGTGGCTCCAGCGGCGTCCGAGACAGGAATCCCGTTACCACGCCACTTATGGAACATGGGAGCGTGGAGCTAGGGGAGTTGATAAAGAATTCGCTGGCACCAACCACATGGAGGGGTTATAAGAAAGTGTGGCTGGAGTGGGAAGCTTTTGGGGAAGAATTAGCCAGAAAAAGTGGCGGTGAGGTAAATGATCTGAGTACCCTCATCGCGTTCATGCTGCAGTGCCAGGAGCGGGGAATATCCCCGTCCGTGGTAGGTAGGAAGATAACAGCCCTGGCCTTCATGTTGAAGCTGCAGGGGAGGCCAGACGTCACAAAAAATTTCTGTGTGAGGCAGGCTTTAAAGGGAATGAGACTGGGGACCAAGCGAAAGGATGTGAGGAGGCCTATATCATTTGCAGTTTTGCAATCCTTATATGGCGAGCTAGGTGGAATTTGCAAATCTGAGTACGAGGCGCTATTGTTTCGGACGGCCTTTTCGCTCGCTTTCTTTGGGGCGTTTCGGATTAGCGAACTGGTAAGCCGGAACAAGACAGTTATGAGAGGTCTTCAGGATCAGGATGTAGAAGATTTGGGTCATTCACTGGTTATATGGGTTAGGCGGTCGAAGACCGACATTTATGGTAAGGGGTCTGCCATTTATTTGCATCCTATTTCATTCGCAGTCTGCCCTTGTAAATTAGTAACTAGTTTCAGGGTAGTTAGAGGTAAGAAGCAGGGTTCCTTCCTAATGCACGAAGATGGGAGTCCTTTATCTCAGTTCCAGTTCATTTCCTTTCTCAAGTTAACATTGGGTAGAATTGGGCTAACACCATCTCAGTTTGGGTCGCATTCGTTTAGGATAGGGGCAGCAACTGAGGCAGCGGGGTCAGGTATGGGGGATAACTGGGTTAAAAGAATAAGTAGATGGGGGTCTAATAGCTTCAGGTCATATATTCGGCCAGAGTTAGTGACTGGTAATTAAGGCTTTCTTTATGACAGGTTCCACCTGGCAGGTGTGGCTCACGGGTCACTCGTATATTTACTGGACCAGGAAGGAGGCTGGGATCAAGGATGGAGGTTTGCAGCTGGGATTCCCTTCAGATCGGGTGTCACTCCGGTGGTTGGGGGTTAGAGGGCTTAAGTGGCACAAGCTGGTGGAGCATATAGCGGGGTATGCCAGAATGTTTGAAGGGCCCGAGGTGCTGTTTGTTCACGCTGGGGGAAATGACTTAGGCAACATGCCAATCAAGGAGTTGATCAGGATAATGAAGCGTGATGTGGAGCGCTTGTTGGCTCTCTTCCCGGGTTTGGTGATAGTATGGTCAGAAATGATACAGCGTAGGAAGTGGAGGGCTCCCATGGATGGGGCAACGATGGACAGGTGTAGAAAGCCAGTCAACAAGGCAATGTCGAGTTTCATTAGGAGGCATGGAGGAATCTCCATAAGGCACGTTGACTTTGAGATAGTTGACGTTGAGGGATATTTTATGAAAGATGGGGTGCACTTAAATCCAATTGGGTTAAATTTGTTTATTTATGCAATTAAGGACAGCATTGCAAGGGCCATAGCTTTGGTGGCGGAACGCACGTGACTTGCCCTCCTACGTTAGTGAAGGAGGAGGAGCCTCTAGGGGCACGGGGTCCCCTGAGGGGTATTAGGCTAAGTAGGGCGGGCAAGCACTAGTTGGTATATTGGTTAATTAAAATTTGGTTTTGGTTTACCTGTTAAGTCTAATAAAGAAGCTGTGGCCAGTTTTTTATACCCAGATTGGTGTCATGTCGTTATTTCAGGTTTGTTGGGCTTTAGGGATATCCCAGGTATGACGGTAACTGGTCAATGAACCCACGGCAGAGCAAAGTGGAAGGGGAGTGGGTGGTGACCAGAGAAGGAAGCAAAGGATAGGAGTGATTGCTGATTGGTAGAGAGGGGAGAGAGGAGGGGTTTCAGCAGAAGTTTCTTAAAGAGATGTGTGTGGCAGTGAGCACACATTGAGCCTAAGCAAAGAGCTGTAGGTTAGTTCCCACCCTCCCTCCCTCTTGTTTCGCTATCTTGGAATGTTATTCATTAAAAAAAAAAAATATATACAAAATAAATAAATAAAAAAAAAAAAAAAAAAAAACATGCATAAAAGTTTTGTAAGATATATGGTACGTGTTTTATATGTCACAGCAGGGGGCGGTAGTGCTTGCCCTCCTACGTTGGTGAAGGAGGAGGAGCCTCTAGGGGAACGGGGTCCCCTGAGGGGTATTAGGCTAAGTAGGGCGGGCAAGCACTAGTTGGTATATTGGTTAATTAAAATTCGGTTTTGGTTTACCTGTTAAGTCTAATAAAGAAGCTGTGGCCAGTTTTTTATACCCAGATTGGTGTCATGTCGTTTTCAGGTTTGTTGGGCTTTGGGGATATCCCAGGTATGACGGTAACTGGTCACAATGTTCCTAGCATATTTGAATACACAGTTTTCTGAGATGTCACCTCATCCCATCCTATTAAATTATCAACGTTACAGCCTCATCTCATTAAATTTCCCACACTACTTACAATTATGCCATTATATCAACATTACCCATACACCACCACCTCACTTCATCTAATCTTCAAAATATATGTCATCATTTTCACATTTCTTGCACTTCTTCTACCCAATCACCTACATTTTCTCCAAATTTTTAATAAATAACCTTTTTTACAATCAACCACAGTACCCCATTCTTAGTGTGTATGGTGCCTCACCCGAATGCCACTCAGTATTACTTATGGTGCTGTCTTCCTTTTTTTTTTATTATCAAACACAGAACATTGTTATATTAAGTCAAAACATTTACATATGTCAACAATGTGTGATAAACTTAATATAGCTTATGTTCCCTCTCCTGTCTGTCCCCTGTCTTCAGTCTGTCCCCTCTCCTCAGTCTGTCCTCTCTCCTCAGTCTGTCCCCTCTCCTCAGTCTGTCCTCTCTCCTCAGTCTGTCCCCTCTCCTGTCTGTCCCCTCTCCTCAGTCTGTCCCGTCTCCTCAGTCTGTCCCCTCTCCTCAGTCTGTCCCCTCTCCTCAGTCTGTCCCCTCTCCTGTCTGTCCCCTCTCCTCAGTCTGTCCCCTCTCCTGTCTGTCCCCTCTCCTCAGCCTATTCCCTCTCATGTCTGTCCCCTCTCCTCAGTCTGTCCCCTCTCCTCAGTCTGTCTCCTCTCCTCAGTCTGTACCCTCTCCTGTCTGACCCCTCTCCTCAGTCTGTACCCTCTCCTGTCTGACCCCTCTCCTCAGTCTGTCCCCTCTCCTGTCTGTCCCCTCTCCTCAGTCTGTCCCCTCTCCTGTCTGTCCCCTCTCCTCAGTCTGTCCCCTCTCCTGTCTGTACCCTCTCCTCAATCTGTCCCCTCTCCTGTCTGCCCCCCCTGGCAGCATATCAAAACCATAGATCTTACTTTACAGATTTTGGGTTTACCAGGCCAGCTAGAGATCACATTCTTATTAAACAAACCCGTTGTTGCCTAATCAAGACTGTCTGAACCGTTTACATTGTTTATCAGACCGTATATACTTAAACAAATCTCACATAGACTTATCATAGAAATATACAAGAATTGCCTTGTTTGAGTTTTTAAACAACCATAAAAAACACAAAAAAACTAATTACAAACATAAAACAATATCAAACACCACATCCAGTACACAGAGAGGTCGGGTAGAAAGAGAGGGCAGTTTTCCTCCATAAAGTTCTTGTGAGCAATTGACTCTGCTGGGTTTTGAACCCTGGTCCCCAGGCTGCTATACCTCTTCCCTACCACTGCGCCAGCCTGCCTTTTATGAATTCCTTTGAGACCTTATAAGCTTGACTCTGCTAGCAATTTTATCAGTACCTAAGTCTTTTCAGCTGTGTCTGGTCAGGTGTCTGGTTCTTGGCCTATATAAGGCACTTCCTGTCTCTGTATCCTTGCCAGATTATTGTTGGTTCCTGATCCCTTCAATAAAAGCTTGTTCCTGTTTAACCTACAAGTTGCTGAACCGGATTATTGCTGACCTTGGCTACTGGTCTCCACAACTTTGTGATTCCTATATCATTACAGATCTATTGTTTAGGATACAAATCTTATGGTATACTGCTCCCCGGGGTTTCTGAGGTAATTTCTTGAGATATGTATATTTCCCATAGAGACCATTTAGTTCTAATCTGTGGGCCTACCTCTAAATTTTGGGTGTTGCATTCAAGCAGTTGGGTTTTCCTCATCTTCTCTTTAAGTTCAAACCAGGACGTAACTTCAGCATTCTTCCATCTCGATACTATTAAATTTTTTGCTACCGTGAGGAACAATATCACTGATGCCTTGACAACCGGGGCCAGGTTGCTCTGAAAAAAATGAAGTACAACTATTTCTGGTGAAGGCTCTATCTTGATGTTACATACTTTGGACATATGTGTGAAGCTTTCCCGACAACCTTTCTGTATACATGGGCAGTGCCATCACATATGTATATGGGTACCACTCTGCTTGCATCCTCTCCAACATAGTTTTTGTTGATCTGCCCCAGTTTTAGGGGTACTATATACCATCTGTTAATGATTTTAAAATAAGTTTCCCTATGTGATGCATTCTTAATATATTTAGCAGTTGTGGCTGAATGGGTATGGCGCCTCACCCGAATGCCACTCAGTATCACTTATGGTTCTGTCTTCTGCACTAGTGCTGGAGGATGCTCACCTCTTGTCTATATAATTCTGCTGTGTTCCAACCGTTTGGTAAAATAAAGTCTCCTCTGATATTGATAAGAGTCAAGGAATCTTAATAGCATTACCATGTCTGTAAAAATGTTCAATACCCCAGAGAACATTGCTTGTATTCAAGGCTCAGTGGGTGCATATTCTATCAAATCTTCATACCCTTCATAGGATAACTGTTTTCCTAGTTTTTACCATTCACTCTCAAGGGAATCGTTAAATAGCTTTGTCAAATATTAGAAGCTCTTTATAACTGTCTACTCTGAAGTCATTGCAGCCATTTATTATAAAAACAGAAACAGATACTCAACAGTGGTCACAACAGACACAGACAAGCATCTCTCAAACTCCAAAAAGCCTCTTACTTAGCACCTGCTCTTGGTTATCCTGATACCAACACAGTATTTATTATGGTGGTTGATGACTCTGAAAGTGGAAACAGAGCTGACAGGCACAGCTCTATTCTTTCAACTGCAGGTCACCATTGAAGTTGTGGCTCTGGAATTGATCTCTAGAATCTTCTGATGGCAGGACATGGCTAAGTGGACCAAGAAATATATTTCTGTC
The DNA here is from genome assembly GCA_027410445.1 of Discoglossus pictus. NCBI lineage: Eukaryota > Metazoa > Chordata > Amphibia > Anura > Alytidae > Discoglossus > Discoglossus pictus. Next base: position 291,451,476 of record CM050163.1, read on the forward strand.
TTGCAATATACACATATACACAAACCTCCCTGGCTGCCACCCACTGTACTTCAATCTCTTCTTATCTCCAGGATGGCATGCACTCATACTGTCACAGAAATCAGGAGAGCAGATCCAGGCTAGATGTGTCACAATCAGGATGTACATGTACTTTACTGGCTAGTGAAATAGTCAATTATGGTCAGTAAAAAAGTTAGAAACACAGCCTGTAGCAAACTTCCTACCACACAGTTTATTGAGTGTTCTTTCACATCTTTTCATGCTTTCTATGTTATCAGATAAGTGATTGATTAATGTACTTTGGAGAACCAATCACTGAGTTTACCGTGCAGCTATCTTCTGCTGGTTTAGTCTTGTGAGATGAACCACCCTTTGTGTTTTCCCCCAAAAGTGTGAACATACACAGTTATCCAACACTTCTATCCCCTCCTCTCATCCCTTGCACATTTTTTACAATTGCATGCTCCTTGTCACTAGTTTCCAAACCTGGTCAGTGTAGAAACTGTGCATATGCCATTATTAGTATGGCTCTGCAGACCAGACTGGGCATCGGATTCCTCCTGTCTCTCCCTGATGGTTTACTCCTATTATAGAAAAGTGACCCACTTTCCATTAAGTAGAATTCCAGTGAAATAGTTTTGCTTATAGTTTTTTTATTAGAGTTGTGGGCGCACCAGGGAATAAACTCTAGTGATTATAGTCTGGTTTTTGGAGGTTTAAACATGTACAACTACCAAATTTGTAGTTGATCTGCATACATTTAGAGCAATCTGATTTCATATACTATATATTTACCTGTATAGCGTGATTTGTTTTCTTTTTCCAATTATATTTAATTTTCATGCTACTATATTAATATTGACATCTACTGTAGATTGTTTATTGATCCAAAGCATCTTTTTGCTCTCTTGCACACATACAGTTATAGAGCAATTCAATTGAACCACCCGGCCATAAGCATTTGAACTACCAGGCCAAAAGCCTAAACCGTAAACCATGTACCCGTAAGTAGCATTTCAGAGCATGCTCATGATCAATTAAGCAAGGCCGTAACTACTGATTTAGAAACAGCCAATAGTAAGTCATCATTACGCCAGTAAAACATAGAGGTTAAACTTCAATCAACTAGCGTTTAGAAGTCCGATATGCGATCGGACTTGCAATGCGGCAATGTACAAAATAATAAAAATTAATGAAAGAAATTTTGTATTCCATGTGGGTGGCCTGATATGTATTAACTTATTCATTCCTGAGATTGATATGATATGGAAATGAAACAAATATAATTTTTGATTGCAGATTTACGAGCTTGAGACTGTTGTGCAATTAATTATAATGTCTTTCATCACTTTCCCCATCTTTTAAAGTGCAGTATTGATTTTTTATTTGCATTTACAGTTCTACGAACAAGTGTTTAACCCCCTTTTGAGACATATCTGGTACCCATAAAATGTTTTTCTACATTTGTCATTTACGGATGTGAGAACATTTGCGGGCTTGAGGAATTGTAGCAATTGAACAGTTATTTGCGATTGTAACATTTACGGGCTTGAGAGATCAAAGGCTTAGTTGGGTCAGAGTTCCAATTTTGACAACTGCACGGATTTTCATCATGTAACCTGCAAATCATTTATGGCTAGCTAAAAGACGCCAATTGAATAGCAAATTGGCTTACGGGCTCCATTATGGTTTCCCAAAATTACCATCTTCTCAATTCAATTGAATAAGGCCCTTAGTCTTCTGCAGTGTTTAGAAAAATTACTTTGATCTAGCTCAATGCTGGGGGACCAGCTACTGGCAATTAAATCTGGACACAGCATGTTTTTTCTCTTCTTGAGTTTTAAATGTCTTTTGTAGAGGTCAAGAAAGAGACTCACATAATTTCTGTGCCTTTTAATTTCAATTATCAGTGAATACAAGCTGCTATTAGTTATTTATATAATACAATAAATGCTATTGTTACAATGTGTACTATAAGTATCTGTATTACAATATTTTATTTCAACACTAATGTATCCAGCTTTTCAAGGCAACTTGAATCAGTTTACTTATGAATGTGTTGTATTTGAGAAATTTTCATTGTATTGCCAGTCAGTTATAGTCTTTTTTCTTACCCAAATTGTTTAAATTAAGTTAATGTTTTTTTCTTTGAAACAGTCTGTTTTCTCCTCAAGCAGAGCGGTGTATTTCCTTGTACCTGTGATATTATGGGTTGTGGTAATCTCTTCCTGTTTGCTGTACTACAAATAAAGTCTGACCAGTGTAAGTTCTGCTTCAGCCTGAGCATGCTCAGGAAAGGGGACAGGGATATACTGAGCCTGTGAGGCAAGATTACAATTAAGATCACACAGTTATGCACCTGGCCTCAATCAAACAGAACCTGAATACACAAGCAGAAACATATTGCAATCCTGGACTGTTGACAGCAATCACAGAACAGACCTTCCACCACGTTCCAAGTGTATGTGCACATAACAATCCCCCCTTAAAAAATAAAAAGGCAGACACAGTCAGTCTGTTTCAAAAGTTTACTCAACAATTATCAATTCATAAGAAATACAGTCACCAAAGTAAGAAGACAATGCAGAAATATCATCAGTGTGGTACAAACGAATCCCAGGTTTCAACGATGAGACATGAAGAAAATAACATAACACACCTATCGAAACACTAACACTAGAGAAATTCAGATCACTTACATATTTGTTATATCTGGTCAGTACACCAGAATGACTATCACCAAGGAGAAGGGAATCCTATCTTCCAACATATAGCAAATATCATTGGAAAATGGCATGCTCCAGCTCTGGAATGCTCTGGATGCTGTTAAAGAGGGCTAGGAGAAAAAAGATGGATATGGATATGTTTTCATGTTATTGTTCCAATTAGCAATCCTTCCTGCTATTGATCTCCAAGTAGTGCTACCAAAACTGTATTTGTTAAATAATAAAGTAATACAGTGCATATAGTTCATTGCTGATCTGTGATCTCACCATGATACATTAGGATGACACATACACATCTCTATCTTGAATGTGCATTGAATAGATTATCTAATAAATATACATGGACATCAGAGATCCACAAAGTTTATTTTTTTTCAATAATGTGGAAAACAATATGTAAATGATCCATGAACACTGGCACAATTTGTGACTTTCTGACACGTGTCTTTGTCAGAGAATTGCATGCTAATTGCTAAGAAGCATGGCATAGCTACATAAAGCCAATATTATGACTTTGTTGCAGTAAGTTAGGCCATATGTATTTGAAGATTACTCCTGCTAAAAACCCAGCACAAATTGATTGTGTCATCCACTGTTTGTTAAAATCTAAAGCTTTATGGGATATGTTTACAGATCAGATGTGGTTATGTACATGTGCTTGGAGATCAACACACTGTAATATTCTATTTCAGGGGTACCAGAAAAAAAAAAACCTCAAAACCTAACTGAAAAAAGCATGAATTTGTCTCATTATACAGTTGTGGCCTGTTTTTTATAATATTGGTATCAATATGACATCACACATTTTAGTGTACATTTCTGGGCAACATTATTAGTCACTTATAGTAATCAGCTATATTGTATATGTGATATTTATATTGCAGCTAAATTATAGCACCTTATCAGTAATAGTGTATGTTTTGTGAAAATGACTGATGATGATGTTGTATGCTTTGTGGTCCATGTACTGACCCTGCAGAGTCTCAGACCAATCTGCTTTTCAACTAATCCAGAGATTTGAAGAACATTTACTCCGGACATCCTGCCCCTTAGTAGTTTCTCCTACTCTTTCAATTCTAGAACAGCTGGGCGAACACCACTTGTGGCTCTTGTGCTGGCTGCTTCATCTGCCATCTTTCTCTTTACAATAGCCCAGCAGTCATCATAGGGGTGCTTCCCACTCTTAACATCCATGACATGCACTCTCATAGCCCTAAGTTCTGTTGCCAACTATCTCCACATCCAAGCTCTCTGACCTCTCAACATCGATGAAGCATATGGGCCCGGTCATGGATGGCGTTGAGGAGGACAACAATTTCCTCCATTAAGTAATTATGGCCCTGTGTTTCCTGTCAGTCTGACCCTATATCTGGTGTGCCTATTGTAGGTGCACCTCTCACTCCCTCACCTCATCTCTCCCCCTCACCTCTCCTTGCCTCTTCTTCTCTCCCTTTCTCTCCCTTAGCATGCCTCTCACCTCTCTCCTCCTCTACCCGAGGCTTTCCCTATCACTCCCAATCTCATTTCCTGTCCTCTTTCTCTCCTTTTCTCACACTTCCCTCCATCTCGGACAAACAAATAACACAGTCACACAACTCACTCACAGATAAATGCACAGACTCACTCACAGAAAAACACTATCACCACCCACTCACATGATTAATTGAGCAAAGGTGTGTAAATGTTGTTGTAAAAAAATGAAAAGGGATGTGCTGAGTATTTTTTTTTATGTGTATACTAATTGTGCAGGGTGCATGGGTAATAGGGTAATACAATGGGGTATGTAGCAGGGGTTATGTGTGGTGAGCATGTAATATGAAATAAAGGAATGTGTATTGTATGTGGTAGGATGGGGGGTATGTGTTGGGGTTGTATATGGTAGAAAATATAAGGATGAGGTAAGGTCTAATAAAGTTGCATTTGATTGTGATTATATGGGGATATGTAGACTATGTTAATGTTATACTGGTGAAATAACATATAATAAAATATGTAGACAAAAAGCCCAAACCTCCTATTCTCTCTAACACAAACTCCTACTCTTTCCAAAAAAAAATAATCTCCACTACTGGGATGGTTAGCATTCGCAACATGGCACTGTCAATGTTAGAGCGGGAAACACAAGCTTATATAGGCTCAATGTTCCAATTTTTGCTGACATTCAATCATTTTACTGGAGATACTACTGTAAGCTCTTACGAGAAACACTCTGCGGGAGTCATGTAATAGTTGCTATATACTTTTCATTATCTTGACTTGGATGGTCTTGCTAATATATTCTGGTTGGCAGACAGCCTCTAAATGGTTATCTAGGCTCAAGTTATCTTCTATCAAATCTCAAAGCCCTTTAGCCAGTCCCTCCCCAACACACTTTATGATCTTATTAAGTGGAGATCATCAGGACCACTGGAGACTAATACTCTAAGTAAATGTAATATTGAGAATTTATTTTTTTAAATCACTGAATATGAATTATTTAAATATCAATGCATAATTAAAATAAAAAGCTATGCTTGTTAGGGCATTATGGTGGTCGTTTATTTCTATATGGTTTGAAAATGTCACTGCTGCAAATCCCCTTTTGCTATTGAGCTAGTTCTTATTTCTTTCACGGCACTTTGCAAATGCCTATTTGCTTATCTTCTTTGGAATTAACCAAGGCAATGCATGTAGAACAAAGTACCTTTCTATACGCATCTTCTCTAGCAGTCTATAGCGGCCTCAGGGTCAGGGGTGTAGGAGCCCCAAAAAATCTGGGGGGATGCAGCTTGCCACAAAAATAGCGGTGCGTCTATAATTTGTGCTGTTGAAATGTGCAAATATAAACAGCATTTAATCCCTTACCTTGTGTTTGCGTCGTTCAGTCGTGTCTGATTCTGTGACTTCATGGACTACAGGGAGTGCAGAATTATTAGGCAAGTTGTATTTTTGAGGATTAATTTTATTATTGAACAACAACCATGTTCTCAATGAACCCAAAAAACTCATTAATATCAAAGCTGAATATTTTTGGAAGTAGTTTTTAGTTTGTTTTTAGTTTTAGCTATTTTAGGGGGATATCTGTGTGTGCAGGTGACTATTACTGTGCATAATTATTAGGCAACTTAACAAAAAACAAATATATACCCATTTCAATTATTTATTTTTACCAGTGAAACCAATATAACATCTCAACATTCACAAATATACATTTCTGACATTCAAAAACAAAACAAAAACAAATCCGTGACCAATATAGCCACCTTTCTTTGCAAGGACACTCAAAAGCCTGCCATCCATGGATTCTGTCAGTGTTTTGATCTGTTCACCATCAACATTGCGTGCAGCAGCAACCACAGCCTCCCAGACACTGTTCAGAGAGGTGTACTGTTTTCCCTCCTTGTAAATCTCACATCTGATGATGGACCACAGGTTCTCAATGGGGTTCAGATCAGGTGAACAAGGAGGCCATGTCATTAGATTTTCTTCTTTTATACCCTTTCTTGCCAGCCACGCTGTGTAGTACTTGGACGCGTGTGATGGAGCATTGTCCTGCATGAAAATCATGTTTTTCTTGAAGGATGCAGACTTCTTCCTGTACCACTGCTTGAAGAAGGTGTCTTCCAGGAACTGGCAGTAGGACTGGGAGTTGAGCTTGACTCCATCCTCAACCCGAAAAGGCCCCACAAGCCCAAACCAGTACTCCACTTCCACCTTGCTGGCATCTGAGTCGGACTGGAGCTCTCTGCCCTTTACCAATCCAGCCACGGGCCCATCCATCTGGCCCATCTAGACTCACTCTCATTTCATCAGTCCATAAAACCTTAGAAAAATCAGTCTTGAGATATTTCTTGGCCCAGTCTTGACGTTTCAGCTTGTGTGTCTTGTTCAGTGGTGGTCGTCTTTCAGCCTTTCTTACCTTGGCCATGTCTCTGAGTATTGCACACCTTGTGCTTTTGGGCACTCCAGTGATGTTGCAGCTCTGAAATATGGCCAAACTGGTGGCAAGTGGCATCGTGGCAGCTGCACGCTTGACTTTTCTCAGTTCATGGGCAGTTATTTTGCGCCTTGGTTTTTCCACACGCTTCTTGCGACCCTGTTGACTATTTTGAATGAAACGCTTGATTGTTCGATGATCACGCTTCAGAAGCTTTGCAATTTTAAGAGTGCTGCATCCCTCTGCAAGATATCTCACTATTTTTTACTTTTCTGAGCCTGTCAAGTCCTTCTTTTGACCCATTTTGCCAAAGGAAAGGAAGTTGCCTAATAATTATGCACACCTGATATAGGGTGTTGATGTCATTAGACCACACCCCTTCTCATTACAGAGATGCACATCACCTAATATGCTTAATTGGTAGTAGGCTTTCGAGCCTATACAGCTTGGAGTAAGACAACATGCATAAAGAGGATGATGTGGTCAAAATACTAATTTGCCTAATAATTCTGCACTCCCTGTATAACACACCATGCTGATCCACTTGGTATTCATGGCAGAGGTACTGGAGTGGGTTGACAGTTCCTTCTCCAGTGTGCCACAGCTCCTGGTATTCCTAAGTGGTCTCCCAATTAAGTACTGACCAGGCCCAGCTCTGCTTAGTCTTACCTAACACAGTTTTACCCCGATTGTTCACCTGTCTGACGTCAGTTCCTTTGACCTGCTATCTCCACTCCAACTCCATGGGTCTTCTCCTCTTCTATAACATGCTGATACCTCTGCAGACCAGATGTCACATTAAGATAAGGAGAGGTACTTCTTGAGATTTCTGTGTATAAGATGACAGTAAAGAGAAGATGAGATTAGAGATAGGGAAAACTAAGAGCAACGGAAAGACAAGGAAGAGGAGAGAGCAAGTGAGAAGGAGAGTAAAGAGAGGGTAAAGAAGAGACAGAGAAAGTGAGTAGAGAGGGGGTAGACAAGAAAGGACACAACAGAAAGAGTCGAAAAGGGAAAGGTAGAAAGAAAGAAAAATAAGAGGGAGAGAGGAGAAGAGAAAAAAGAGAAAAAAAGAGGAAGGGAAAAAGGCATGGAATGGAAGAAAGAGTGAGAAACATGAAGAGATAACGATATGACAAGGGAGAAGCAGATAAAAAGGGAGAACAGGACAAGAGAACAGAAGCAGAAGAAAAAGTAATAGACAGGAAAAACATTGAGGGAGAGAAAAGAGAAAGTGAAATATAGGGAGAAAAACAGCAAAAGAAGGGGAGAGAGGCAGAAGAGAGAAGGTGAGAGGGAGAAAAGAAAAATGGTACAAGCAGGAAAGGAAAGAAGATGAAGGAGAGGAAGAAATAGTATAGGAAAGAAAATGAGAGGGAGAAATTTGGATTGAGGAATAAAGGGAGTGAGAGACCATATGTGAAGATCCCAAAAAAGGCTACAGACAATCCCTGTCTTTGATCACAGGAATTCCTCACTAAATAGGCGATCTTCGTCCTCTACCCTTCTCAGCTCCTGGATCGTGGCAACATGGGTTGTCGGATATTTTGCCATCCTTGCTACCGGTTCTTGCACCGAGCTTGCACCACTGCCACCAGCTTGTGAAGATGCCAAAATGCTACAGACAATCCCTGCATTTGATCACAGGAATTCATCACTAAATAGGTGATCTTCGTTGAAGGAATGGATGCTCGGTATCCGGCTAACGGATCAGGAACATGTACATGTGCTTTAGCTCAGGAAAATAATAAAGCCCTCCTGTTAAATGAAACACACCATCCTCTATGCATTTCAGATAACAACAACCACTTTATTTTTTACAGCAAACTCTACTGTATATCCCATTTTTCATGTCGGTGGGAGGACCTATCCAAAAATCCGATCAGGATCATCCAGTAAGGGAACGGTAGCAGACTTGGATGATTAGAGCCAATCAGGGGCAGATGATTATGGGGGCTTGGCTTGGGGGGGGGGGGGGTGGACCACTGGGCTGCACCCACAGAGAATCAGAGCTGCAAACAGGACAAAGGTCCTGTAATTACCCCAACGTCCTTCAGTGACATCTTGTGGGCAAGAATTGGAATTACATGTCCTTTTCTACAACTATCCTTTAAAACATGACAGTATATTAGTTAAGGGCAAAATGATCTTCACAAACACTCCCCCCTTGCGATTCAGTGAAAGGGGGATAATCTTCGCGGATTGCCCCTGGTGAGCTGGCTGATCACCGGTCCTCTTGTCGGACAGCCCATCGGCGTTCTGGTTGGCACCTCCCCTTCTGTGTTTAATTACAAAGTCCTGTGCATGGAGCGCAAGACTCCACCGCAGTAGCCTCCCATTGTCTCCAGCTACTTGGTGAAGCCAGCACACCGGGTCGCGGTCTGTGACCACCGTAAAAAGGAAATATAAGCACTCTTTCTCAATGGCTGCGTAGGCTACTTCCCGGTTGACCAATTTACTGCTCAAGTAAGCAATAGGATGCTGATTGACCTGGCTTAGGACAGCCCCCAATCCGTGGTTGAAGCGTCCGTGTGAACCAAAGATGGTAGTGTGTAATCCGGGGTAGTGAGTACTGGTGCTCGCACCAAGGCACCCGGCAGCTGGTGAAAAGCAGTTTCACATGCCGGAGTCCAGTCCACCATGCGAGGTATCCTTTTATTGGTTAGGTCCGTCAGGGGCTTTACGATCGTGCTATAAGAAGGATCAAATTTACGGTAATACCCTGCCGTGCCCAGGAAAGTCATTACCTGCTTCTTAGTTTGGGGGGTGGGCCAGGTAGCTATCCCTTGAATCTTAGCTGGCCCTGGTTGGATCTTGCCGACCCCCACCTAGTGTCCCAGGTACTGCACCTACGCCCTAGCCCACAGACACTTGTCTGGCCAAATGGTAAGCCCGACATCCCTAATCCGGTCTAACACCTGCCCCAGGAAGAGCTAAAGATGGCATTGTCAACTAGGTACGCCTGGGCAGAGGAATGACACCCCTGTAAATAGCTAGTCGACCACCCTCTGGAAGGTAGAAGGGCGTTTTTCATCCTGAAGGGCATCATCTTGAACCGGTAGAACCCGAATGAAGTGATAATGCCCAACTTTTCCCTAGCCGAGTCCACAAGAGGGATCTGCCAATAGCCCTTTGATAGGTCAAGGGTAGTGAGGTATTTGGCTGATGCCAACTATCTAAGAGCTCATCCATCTTAGGGATTGGATAGGCATCAGTCTTAGTTTTCTCATTTAACTTACGGTAGTCCACAATGTGTGGTACCTTCTTTCTTAGAGACCAGTACTACAGGGGAGGCATAGGGGCTGCTAGAGTGTTCAATAACTTTTATCTGGAGCATCTCCACTAACTACTCACTGATGGTCTCCCAGACCGCCTCGGGGACTCAATAGGGAGGCTGTCTTAGAGGGGGGCAGTCGCCCAAGTAACCCCAGTTCCCCAAGCAGTTAATGGACTTACCTGAGTCGGATGAGTGACTGAGAGGTCAGCTGGCACTGGTTCTGGATCCTTTACACGCTGGGAAGCGGCTTGGGCACAGGTCACAATGTTCACGAGGCGACACTCCATTAGCCCCAGGTCATTGCCCAGTAACATATCCGCGTACAACCTTAGACATCACTCTTACTTCCCGGTGACTCTGGCCGATACCCCAATCAATCTGTACCCGGGCCACAAGGATGGAATGTCGCTGTCCTCCAGCCACCACTACGTCCAGTTTCTTAGGTAGCAAAGCCGACAAGCTAAGTCTAGATGGATAACTATGATGGCGGCCCCAGTGTCTCTAAAACCTTCCACAACTTGTCCATCCACAACAACTGGTTGTAGATGCCGCCTACGCTTGTCCCCCTGGGGGAGCTGTAAACTATTAATGGCCGCAAAACCGGTAAATCCATTGGAGCAGTCATGGTACTGTTCAGGGCCCTCATCCTCATATAATGGGTCCTCCCAGTTCCCTGAATAATAAACTGGCCGGCTGGGGCCTGGACCAATCTGATTACAGCCAAAACACAGAGGTTAAACCCATCCCTTCCGGGTCATCGTCTCAGTGACCCCCCTCTGCTGGGTCGCGCCAAGCCCCGAGATTCTTGCCTGGCTGCCGAGGCTCTGGGAGAGGCTGGGGCCTGGTTCTGCCCGGGTAAAACTGCTGGTGGGGCGGGGATGGGAAGAAGCGGCCCCTCTCTATTTGTTGAGCTGCTTCGATATGCTGACTGTGTAGCCACCTGTTTCTCCTGGTACTGATCCTCCAGGCGGGCCGCCTCCTCAACGGAAGTGGGCTTCTGGTCTAGGATCCACTCTTGCATTGAGTCTGGGATCCAATAATACAATTGTTTCATCAACATGTGTAGCATCTCTCACCCCTCAACCAGCTTTCACAGGCATGCCTCATCTTCCACATTAGATCCACATGAGTTTCCCTCTTCGACATGGTGCAAAATTGTCTACGGTAGGTCTCAGACGTCATCGCAGGTCGGTCGAGGAGTACTTGCCGGACTTTGTAGTAGTCCTCCGCCTGGTCGAGGGGAATAGTCTGGTAGGCACTGCTGGCTTTGCCTCTAAGCTGACCAACAAGGAGCTTGACCAACTCGGCTTGGGGAATATGTGAAGATCGCACTGCCGCTCAAAATCCTGAAGGTAGCCATCAATAGCTTTTATAGACTGCTTTGAGTGAGGGTAATAGAGTGTTCATTGCCCCACCTGCTGAATTGTGAGCAGGAGCCGCGGATGATCTCCCATTCCGCTCACTCTGGATCTCCTGGGAAATGTCCTTGATCAATTTGTTCATTGGATGGTCTAGTGGCAAAGTGGGGTATTCGCTCTTGGCACTTTCTAGTTACATCATCAGTCACTCCCGGTTGCCCAGGGGTGAGTTGTCCAGATCGGGTGGTATCGCCTGCAGAATAGTCTAGGTCCCCCGGTCGGCCTAACTGTTGGCCAGCTTTCTCTACCCTTCTCAGTTCCTGGATCGTGGCAGCACGGGTTGCCAGATATTTTGCCATCCTTTCTACCGGTTCTTGCACCGAGCTTGCACCACTGCCACCAGCTTGTGAAGATCCCAAAAAGGCTACAGACAATCCCTGCCTTTGATCACAGGAATTCATCACTAAATAGGCGATCTTCGTTGAAGGAATGGGCTGCTCGGTATCCGGCTAACGGATCAGGAACATGCGCATGTGCTTTAGAAAGAGGTAATAAGGAGGAGAAAGGATGACAGAGGTGGAGAATTAGAGGAGAAGACACATAAGAAATAGGTTGTAGGGGAAAGAGACAAAGTAAGAAGTATAAGAGAGTGAGACTAAGGGGCATGCGAGAGGAAGGGGAAATAAAGAAGATGGGAAGGGGATTGAAAGAGACAGACTGAAGAGTGAAAAAAAAGTGAGAGACATGGGAGAAAAAGGAAACAAAGGTGGCAGAGAAGAATCCAGAAAAGCAGAGAAAGAGAAACAGGATGAGAGAAAAAGAGGGTGAGGGGAGCAGAAGGGGGGAATGATAGAGGAAAGAGTGAAACAGGAGGAAAAACTGACAGAGGGAGGGAGAGAAGCAGGAGGGAGTACTGAAAGAGAGGGGAATAGAAGCAGGAGGGGGAACTGAGAGAGGGGAGAGAAACAGGAAGGGGGAGAGAAGCAGAAGGGGGATGATAGAGGGGGGATAGAAGCAGTAGGGGGAATGATAGAGGAGAGAGAGAAGCAGGACTGGGAACTGACAGGGGAGGGGAGAGAAGCAGGAGGTAGCACTGTGAGAGAGGGGGATAGAAGCAGGAGGGGGGCTGATAGAGAGGGAGAGAAGCAGAAGGGGGAATGATAGAGGTGGGAGAGAAGCAGAAGGGGGAGAGAGAAGCAGGAGGGTATTGATATAGGGGTAGGGACTGTCAGAGGGGGAGAAAAGCAGGAGGGGGAATGATAGAGGTGAGAGAGAAGCAGGAGGGGTAGAGAGAAGCAGGGGGGGGGTAGAAGCAGGAGAGGGCTTTTAGAGGGGAGATCTGGAGGGGGAAAGAAGCACTAGGGGGGACTATCAGAGGGGAGCAAGAAGCAGGAGGGGAAACTGACAGGGGGAGAAGCAGGAGGGGATACTGATGGGGGAGAAGCAGGAGGGGATACTGACAGAGGGGTGAGAGAAGCAGGAGGGAGTACAGAGAGAGAGGGGAATAGAAGCAGGAGGGGGGACTGAGAGAGGGGAGAGAAACAGGAAGGGGGAGAGAAGCAGAAGGGGGATGATAGAGGGGGGATAGAAACAGTAGGGGGAATGATAGAGGGGAGAGAGAAGCAGGAGGGGATACTGACAGAGGGGTGAGAGAAGCAGGAGGGGGGGCTGACAAGGGGGGGGGGAGCAGAGGGGGGACTGACAGAGGAGAAAAAATTATTTAATACAATCTTTAATAATATTTTCAAACTAGAATCAAACCCCTCCGGCCTTGTTTTTTTTACCCTGTCCATTATCTATCTACCACCTAGTTGATTGGAATAAACAGGAGGGCTACATTCCATGTGACTGTTAACCCTGAGCTAGAAGACTTGAATTGTACCTTTGGTTTAGGTTGATTAAACAAACTTTATACATTAGTGATATTGTTATAGCTTCTGCAGAACAATAGCATTGAAGGGATCTCTAGGTATATCTGTGTATGCAACTGGGTCAACAGAGGGATTGTCTCTGCTTTGTAATACAGTGTTATTTGGAGGGATGAAAATCCAAACCTAGTTTTTGGCATCCAGCTTCTCTTTAGTGCTCATTCGATCTCATCTACCTTAGTTGAAACTACCAATGGCTGAATTGTTTTGGTAGCCTATTCATTTTATTGGTATAAATATGGCATTCTGACAAGAATAAATTAATATATTTATTAATTTAAACTAGAGGGACTTACTTTGTTTTTACATTACAATATCATATTTATTCCATATACCGTATATACTAGAGTATAAGCCGAGTTTTTCAGCCCACTTTTTAAGGCAAAAAAGGGCCCAATCGGCTTATACTCGAATCACTCTCCCCCTGTGTCTCTCTAACCCCCCCCCCCCGTGTGTCTCCAACCCCCCCCCCCCGTGTGTCTCTCTACCCCCCGTGTGTCTCTTTCCCTCCCCCCTCCTCCACCTAAACCCCCCTAAATACCTCCCCCCTCTTCCCTCACTTACCTGCTTGTGCTCCGGCCTCCGCTCCTTGACCCGGCGCCGGTGCGCATGTGACGTCACATGCGTGCTGCGTCATTAGCATATACCGGGTGCCGGCATATGCTAATGACACTGCGAGCATGTGACGTCACATGCGCGCCGGGTCAAGGGGCGGAGGCTGGAGCACAAGCAGGTAAGTGAGGGGAGAGGAGGGAGGTATTTAGGGGGATTTAGGTTGAGGAGGGGGGTTGGGGTTGAGGGAGGTTGAGGGGGGAGGTTGAGGAGGGTTGAGGTTGAGGAGGTGGGTTGGGGATTAGGGGGGTTGAGGTTGAGGAGGGGGGTTGAGGTTGAGCATGGGGGGTTGAGGATGAGGATGGGGGGTTGAGGAGGGGGTTGAGGATGGGGGAAGGTTGTGGAGGGGGTTGCGGATGGGGGGGTTGAGAAGGGGGTTGAGGATGAGAAGGGAGGTTGAGGAGGGGGTTGAGGATGAGGAGGAAGGTTGTGGAGGGGGTTGCGGATGGGGGGGTTGAGGAGGGGGTTGAGGATGAAGAGGGAGGTTGAGGAGGGGGTTGAGGATGAGTAGGGAGGATGAGGAGGAGGGGTTGAGGAGGGGGGTTGAGGATGGGGGGGTTGAGGAGGGGGTTGAGGATCAGGAGGGTGGTTGAGGATGAGGAGGAGGGGTTGAGGAGGGGGGTTGAGGATGGGGGGTTGAGGATGGGGGGTTGAGGAGAGAGGATGAGGAAGGGGGATTGAGGATGGGGGGTTGAGGAGGGAGGTTGAGGAGGGAGGTTGAGGAGGGGGTTGAAGATGAGGAAGGAGATTGAGGATGAGGAGGGAGGTTGAGGAGAGGAGGGAGGATGAGGAGGGAGGTTGAGGAGGGAGGTTGAGGAGGGGGTTGAGGAGGGGGTTGAGGATGAGGAGGGAGGTTGAGGATGAGGAGGAGGGGTTGAGAAGGGGAGTTGAGGATGGGGGGTTGAGGATGGGGGGTTGAGGATGGGGGGTTGAGGAGAGAGGATGAGGATGGGGTGGTTGAGGATGGGGTGGTTGAGGATGGGGGGGTTGAGGAGGGGGGTTGAGGTTGAGGGGGGTTGAGGTTGAGGAGGGTTGAGGCTGAGGAGGGGGTTGAAGAGGGGGTTGAGGATGAGGATGGGGGGTTGAGGAGGGAGGTTGAGGAAGGGGTTGAGGAGGGAGGTTGAGGATGAGGAGGGAGGTTGAGGATGAGGAGGAGGGGTTGAGGAGGGGGGTTGAGGAGAGGGGTTGAGGATGGGGGGTTGAGGAGGGGGATTGAGGATGGGGGGTTGAGGAGAGAGGATGAGGATGGGGGATTGAGGATGGGGGAGTTGAGGAGGGAGGTTGAGGAGGGGGTTTAGGAGGGAGGTTGAGGAGGGAGGTTGAGGAGGGAGGTTGAGGATGAGGAGGGAGGTTGAGGATGAGGAGGGAGGTTGAGGATGAGGAGGGAGGTTGAGGAGTGGGGTTGAAGAGGGTGATAAGGGAGGGGGGAAGAGACACAGGGAAGGGAGAGGTTGAAAGAGACACAGGGAAGGGAGAGGGGAGAAGAGACACTGGGAAGGGAGAGGGGAGAAGAGACACAGGGAAGGGAGAGGGGAGAAGAGACACGGAGAGAGGGGGGGACACAGAGGACACACGAGGGACACAGGGGGCAGCACATTTCCCACCCTCGGCTTATACTCGAGTCACTCATTTTACCCAGTATTTTGTGGTAAAATGGGTGCCTCGGCTTATACTCGGGTCGGCTTATACTCGAGTATATACGGTAATCTTATTGACGTATTCTGTGTTATATGAATACAGTAGCGTATTTAATGTACGGTATATACTTAGAGAGACATATATATCATTTATAAATTTAAATTGATATAAATATGTTGTACGCCCAGTAATGTCATAGTGTAATATGGTATTATATTATTTTCCCATGTAAACAAATGCTTTATTTAACCTGCTATAATATGGTTTTGTAATAAACTATTTGTTTATTCCAATAAAAAGAATGCCTCATTTAGTTTGAAAAAAATGTTTCCCTAGAAGATATATAATTATTTTAGACCACCAGCAACTACAGAATTAGACCGAGCATGTAATTTGTATGGGTGAACAAAATAGATGCGTTCATATAGCACAATAGCCTGTCATACAAGAGTGAAACTGTGTTGTATATTATAGGGTCACAGTGGTAACTGTTGATAATCCTATCACCCCAAAAACAAAAACAAATTAGAGGTGCTCAATCAGAGAATAGATTATACTTAATAGGTTAGTTACAGTATATGAACACGATAACCCACTCTAATAGCAACCTTTTTTAACTCTATTGTGCCCTTTACAGTGAGAAGTATGATGTAGTATATCAGTAGGCCTCACTCAATTGAGTGATTCAGCCCCAAAATACCAGGTATGTCTACCATCAACCAGAGAAACAGCAAACCCCAGACATACTTTCGGCGTCCATCAAGCCTCGTCGGTGGGGTATAACTAAACTCCCTAAGGCACAGTGAGTAAGAAGTCCACATCTGGACTCGCCAATCACTCTTAGGGAGACTAAGACTCAAGGGTTATTGAAATATACAAAAAAACAAAAACAAATACCGTATTTTTCCGTGTATAAGACAGTATTTTTTTCCCAATTTTTTAAAGTCTAAAATAGGGGGACCGTCTTATACACGTAATGTTGCAATTACATACCCTGGTCTGGTACTGTAATGCTGCATCTGGCCACTAGATTTAAGGCAGGAGAAAAGACACACATTTGCAAATGCATTAGTTCCAATTAGAGTGCATTACACTGCAAGTGTGCATAGAAATGTGTATTTTATTAATGTTTTTATTGTGTAACACATATATTTAAGGGCACTTTCTGTCATGATTTTCACTGATTTCCTTTCCAGCTCAATATCTTTGTGATCCTGTGTTAAACTGGAAAAATGCAATGCACATCATGACTGAGTAATAAGTGATGTGATCACAAGGATATTGAGCTGGAATGGAAATCAGTGAAAATATTTATTTATTTCTGAATTGTTGGCTCCAAAAATAGGGGTAGTCTTATACATGGGGTCGTCTTATAGACGGAAAAATACAGTAAGTAGTGCTCATTCAAGAGAATGAGCTAACTTTAATAGGCTAGTTATATGCACATGATAACCCACTTTGAGATCCAAAGGGTAATAGGGAGCTCCAGAAGTGGACTTCTTCCTCTCTGTGCCCTAGGGATTTTAGCACCACCCCACTGACGAGGCCCATAAAGGCTGAAACGTAAGTCTGGGGTTTGCTGTTTCTTTTGTTCAGGGTAGAATTGCCTGGTATTTTGGGTCTGGATCACTCTATTGGGTTAGTTCGTTCTCTGATTGAGAACCTGTATTTTGGTAATTTGTATTTATAGGCAAATGAGTGTCTTGTGCATTTTGTTTATTCAAATGACCCTTAGGGATTAGTCTCCCTAAGGGTGATAGGGGAATCCAGATGTGGACCGCTTGCTCACTGTGCCTTAGGGAGATACCAGCTACATCTCACTGACAAGGCCCAATGAAGGCCGAAACGTTGGGGTTTGTTGTTTCTCCTGTTCAGGGTAGAATTGCCTGGTATTTCGGGGCTGGGTCACTTTAGTGAGTGAGACCAGAATGATATACCACAGGATATTTCTCCCTGTGAAGGGCACACGTGAGCTAAAAGAGGTTGTTCTCAGAGTGGCTTATCATCGCTATAGAACTAACCTATTAAGGTTATTTCGTTCTCTGATAGAGCACCTCTATTTTGGCTTTTTGTTTATGCAAATGACTTTTAGGGATTAGTCTCCCTAAGGGTGATAGGGGAATGCAGACGTGGACCCCTTGCTCACTGTGCCTTAGGGAGTTATCAGCTACACCTCACTGACGAGGCTTAAAGAAGGCCGAAACGTACGTCTGGGGTTTGCTGTTTCTCCCGTTCAGGGTAGAATTGCCTGGTATATCGGGGCTGGGCCACTCTAGTGAGTGGGACCAGACTGATATACTACAGAATATTTTTCCCTGTGAAGGGCACACGTGAGCTAAAAGAGGTTGTTCTCAGAGTGGGTTATCATGGCCACAGAACTAACCTATTAAGGATAGTTCATTCCCTGATTCAGCGCAAGCAGCAGATGTACCAACAAAATATGTTAGTTTTAACAGTTGAATTTATTAACCCTTAATAGTGATGACAAACTAAATTGATATAAAGCTTTGATACTGGAAATGTTGTAGCATTACACATATGCTGTAGTATTACACAAATGCTGCTAATAAACTAGTTTAATGCCTTCTGTGAAATTACAATTTAATTGTGTCTCAACATATTCTTAGATAACAGTGTTCGTCATTTAACAAATAGATACACCAAAAGGATATTTCTATATATTGAAGGTTTGAATTTTTAGCTCTCAGTGGCAGGCTGAATAGACATATCAAGCTGGAATCATAGGAATATTATAGCATTTTGTAAATGCTACCGTTGCATCCAAAAACAATGTGGTACATTATATCTTGCGATCCCTAAAACAGATTGTTTCCCACCAAAACAGCTGTTATGCTTTATATCAGCCAAAGTAAAGATTACAGAGTTTCTGATATTTCTATGTTGTAATGTACCTTAAGTAGATTACAAGATCATTAATATGGATGATTTCCACCTTATAGTTGACATATCCTATAAATTTAACCAAATGAGAATTGACGACGCTTAGGGTATTTCTACATTAGCTATAACTAGGTCTTATTCCCCAAATTGCCCATGAATAATCACCATTGCTTGAGTTTTTCAAAGCATAACGCTGCTAACTGAGGGCCCTATTAAATTCCAGCCTCGTAAATAAGAGGCTTCTACTTAAGCCCTACGTACTGCAAAGTTTCTCTAACTTACAATGCTATTAAATTAGCCCTGCTGCGAGCAACGTATGAGCTACACAGCAGGGCGGTACGTATCTACACTGCGTAAATGTAAATGAGGAGTGACAGCCTGCGAGATGATATCGCAGGCTCCCACTCCTCATCAATTGCTGCGGGGGTCCTAAAAGAGACCTCCGCGGCAGTCCCCCACATAAGCCCTGCCGTGGGGGTACTCCGAATACCCCCCCGGCACCTAAAATTAACCCCCCCTCAATGCGGGGGTCCCCGTCGGGACCCCCGAAGTGTCCTCACATGAACACCTTGCTGCAGGGGTCCATAGGAACCCCCGCAGCCCCCACACATTAACCCCGTGCAGCGGGGGTCCTCGATCGGCACCGATCAGGCCCCCCGCTGCATTTAAAACTTTTAAATTCCCCGCCGCGGCACACTATTACCCAATCCCGGCCGCGGCACTTAAAATTAACCCCCCTCTATGCTGGGGGTCCCCATCGGGACCCCCGAAGTGTCCCCACATAAACCCATTGCAGGGGGGGTCCCCGATCTGCATAGATCAGGCCCCCCCGCTGCATTTAAAACTTTTAAATTCCCCGCCGCGGCTCCTTAAAGGGGCCGCGGCACACTATTACCCAATCCCGGCCGCGGCACTTAAAATTAACCCCCCTCTATGCTGGGGGTCCCCATCGGGACCCCCGAAGTGTCCCCACATAAACCCCCTGCAGCGGGGGGCCCCGATCGGCACCGATCGTGACCCTGCTGCAATTCAATTTTAAATTTCCCGCCTCGCGGGTCCTCAAAGGACCGTAAAGGTCCTGAAAGGACAAAAAACTAAAAATATTAACCCCAGGCAACTATAATTACCCCATTAACTCATGGTGGTCAATCCAGACCACCATAAGGCCTAAATTAACCCATTAACTCATGATGGTCAATCCAGACCACCATAAGGCCTAAATTAACCCATTAACTCATGATGGTCAATCCAGACCACCATAAGGCCTAAATTAACCCATTAACTCATGATGGTCAATACAGACCACCATAAGGCTCTATTTAACCCCATCAGTCCCATAAGGGTATATTATTACCATTATGGGCCTGTTACAACCCAACATTAACCACATAAGTGCCATGATGGTCCTCAAGGACCATCATGACACTAACTACAAACACTACACTATAACCCCCAATAAACCATTTAATCTAAACTAACCCCCCTCTACACTAATCTATTAACACTTACACTACCTACCTACACTACCTACCCCCTAATAAACCTCCCCAACACTCTAATTACAAAAAACAAAAAACCTACAGCACAGAAAACAAAAAACCTACAGTACAAAAAACAAAAAAACCTACAGTACAGAAAAAAAAAAATTACAACCCCACCCCCCACTACAGAAAACAAAAAAATACATTATAACCCCACCCCCCACTACAGAAAATAAAAAAATTACACACCTGAAAAGGAAAGACAGATAAACACAATACAATACATACATATAATACATTACATACATTACATACAATACATGACATTACATATAATATATTACATATAATATATTACATATAATACATTACATACAATACATGACATTACATATAATATATTAAATATAATATATTACATATAATATATTACATATAATACATTACATACATTACATACAATACATGACATTACATACATTACATATAATATATTACATATAATATATTACATATAATACATTACATATATTACATACAATACATGACATTACATACATTACATATAATATATTACATATAATATATTACATATAATATATTACATATAGTCCTAATCAAATACCCCCTATCTATCTAACATCCAATCTATTTAATTTAAAATAAATCCTAACTATATCAAATACATCCCCCTATCTATCTAATATACAAAAAATCCTAACTACATACACAGACCCTTATTCTAAAATAAAATAATTACAGTCCTAACTACATACACAGACCCTAATTCTAAGCTAAAATCAATAAATTAAGACCACTTACCTTTAAGATGTTGCTTCAGATCACTAACCTATGGGTCAAACAAAAAATAAAAATTAGTACAAAACATTAACATCAAATAAATAAACATTCTATACATTCTAAATATTCAACTCACCTTTACAGCATGTCCAGTCACTGTTTAGCTCTTCCAGCGCGGCCCTGTTAAAAAAAAAACACAATACATGAATACATGAATACAATATATAAACAATAAATAAAATACACAAATAAACATCTAAATATACATTTAACTTACCTCCCCGCGATGTCCCCGGCCTTCTCTCCTTCAGCCCCGGCTGGGCCGCGGAACCATCCGCGCTCTAAAAAAAAAAAAGAAAAAAAACTAACGGAGGTCTGCACTGGCAGACCTCCCCGACGCTAATGAACCTCCCGGAGTCGTTTCCGGGAGGAAATTGGCATTGTCGACTTGTGATTGGCTGAAAAAGCTGTCAGCCAATCAAAAGTCGTCAATGTAGGAGCCAATCAGGATGCGCAGATGTCTTCTACCAATCACTCCGTGGGGGTGTATCCCATAGTGATTGGCTGAAGGCATCTGAGCATTGTGATTGGTTCCCAGAAAGATAGACAAGTGTTTTAGCCAATCAGGGTGGGATATTGGGGTGTATCCCATCCTGATTGGCTCACACATTGACGACTTTTGATTGGCTGAAATTGATAGACAGCTTTTTCAGCCAATCACAAGCCGCCAATGCCAATTTCCTCCCGGAAACGACTCTGGGAGGTTCATTAGCGTCGTGGAGGTCTGCCAGTGCAGACTTCCGTTATTTTTTTTTCTTTTTTTTCTTTTAGAGCGCGGATGGTTCCGCGGCCCAGCCGGGGCTGAAGGAGAGAAGGCCGGGGACATCGCGGGGAGGTAAGTTAAATGTATATTTAGATGTTTATTTGTGTATTTTATTTATTGTTTATATATTGTATTCATGTATTCATGTATTGTGTTTTATTTTTTAACAGGGCCGCGCCGGAAGAGCTAAACAGTGACTGGACATGCTGTAAAGGTGAGTTGAATATTTAGAATGTATAGAATGTTTATTTATTTGATGTTAATGTTTTGTACTAATTTTTATTTTTTGTTTGACCCATAGGTTAGTGATCTGAAGCAAAATCTTAAAGGTAAGTGGTCTTAATTTATTGATTTTAGCTTAGAATTAGGGTCTGTGTATGTAGTTAGGATTTTTTGTATATTAGATAGATAGGGGGATGTATTTGATATAGTTAGGATTTATTTTAAATTAAATAGATTGTATGTTAGATAGATAGGGGGTATTTGATTAGGACTATATGTAATATATTATATGTAATATATTATATGTAATATATTATATGTAATGTATGTAATGTCATGTATTGTATGTAATGTATGTAATGTATTATATGTAATATATTCTATGTAATATATTCTATGTAATATATTATATTTAATATATTATATGTAATGTCATGTATTGTATGTAATGTATTATATGTAATATATTATATGTAATTATGTAATATATTCTATGTAATATATTATATTTAATATATTATATGTAATGTCATGTATTGTATGTAATGTATTATATGTAATATATTCTATGTAATATATTCTATGTAATATATTATATTTAATATATTATATGTAATGTCATGTATTGTATGTAATGTATTATATGTAATATATTATATGTAATTATGTAATATATTCTATGTAATATATTATATTTAATATATTATATGTAATGTCATGTATTGTATGTAATGTATTATATGTAATATATTCTATGTAATATATTCTATGTAATATATTATATTTAATATATTATATGTAATGTCATGTATTGTATGTAATGTATTATATGTAATATATTATATGTAATTATGTAATATATTCTATGTAATATATTATATTTAATATATTATATGTAATGTCATGTATTGTATGTAATGTATTATATGTAATATATTATATGTAATATATTCTATGTAATATATTATATTTAATATATTATATGTAATGTCATGTAATGTATGTAATGTATTATATGTAATATATTATATGTAATATATTATATTTAATATATTATATGTAATGTCATGTATTGTATGTAATGTATTATATGTAATATATTATATGTAATATATTATATGTAATATATTATATGTAATGTCATGTATTGTATGTAATGTATGTAATGTAATATATTATATGTAATATATTATATGTAATATATTATATGTAATGTCATGTATTGTATGTAATGTATGTAATGTATTATATGTATGTATTGTATTGTGTTTATCTGACTTTCCTTTTCAGGTGTGTAATTTTTTTTTTTTCTGTAGTGGAGGGTGGGGTTGTAATGTATTTTTTTGTTTTCTGTAGTGGGGGGTGGGGTTGTAATTGTTTTTTTTTTCTGTACTGTAGGTTTTTTTGTTTTTTGTACTGTAGGTTTTTTGTTTTCTGTACTGTAGGTTTTTTGTTTTTTGTAATTAGAGTGTTGGGGAGGTTTATTAGGGGGTAGGTAGTGTAGGTAGGTAGTGTAAGTGTTAATAGATTAGTGTAGAGGGGGATTAGTTTAGATTAAATGGTTTATTGGGGGTTATAGTGTAGTGTTTGTAGTTAGTGTCATGATGGTCCTTGAGGACCATCATGGCACTTATGTGGTTAATGTTGGGTTGTAACAGGCCCATAATGGTAATAATATACCCTTATGGGACTGATGGGGTTAAATAGAGCCTTATGGTGGTCTGTATTGACCATCATGAGTTAATGGGTTAATTTAGGCCTTATGGTTGTCTGGATTGACCATCATGAGTTAATGGGTTAATTTAGGCCTTATGGTGGTCTGGATTGACCATCATGAGTTAATGGGGTAATTATAGTTGCCTGGGGTTAATATTTTTAGTGCAAGTCCTTTCAGGACCTTTACGGTCCTTTGAGGACCCGCGAGGCGGGAAATTTAAAATTGAATTGCAGCAGGGTCACGATCGGTGCCGATCGGGGCCCCCCGCTGCAGGGGGTTTATGTGGGGACACTTCGGGGGTCCCGATGGGGACCCCCAGCATAGAGGGGGGTTAATTTTAAGTGCCGCGGCCGGGATTGGGTAATAGTGTGCCGCGGTCCCTTTAAGGAGCCGCGGCGGGGAATTTAAAAGTTTTAAATGCAGCGGGGGGCCTGATCTATGCAGATCGGGGACCCCCCCCTGCAATGGGTTTATGTGGGGACACTTCGGGGTCCCGATGGGGACCCCCAGCATAGAGGGGGGTTAATTTTAAGTGCCGCGGCCGGGATTGGGTAATAGTGTGCCGCGGTCCCTTTAAGGAGCCGCGGCGGGGAATTTAAAAGTTTTAAATGCAGCGGGGGGCCTGATCTATGCAGATCGGGGACCCCCGCTGCAAGGGGTTAATGTGGGGGTGCTGCAGGGGTCCTGATAGAGACCCCTGCAGCATGGGGATGTGTATAGGGTGCAGGGGGGAGCCTCACACTGCTGTCTCGGGCTGTTCCGAGGCAGCACGTAGAGGCTTTCGGATCCCTTGCGTGGACTTTTTGTCCACGTAGGGATTCTTACGATATGCGAGACTCGTGCATAGATTTAAGGCTACGTAGCTCTCTCGGAGCCTATTCTCGGCCATTTTCTCGCAGTCATATCGTAAGGCAGGCTGCGAGAGATTCGGTTCTCGCAAACAGCAGGAAAACTGCCTTTTGCGAGCACCGAGAGAACTACGAGGGAGAATTTAATAGGGCCCTGAGGTTCTAAAACCCTGCTGCGTGTAATGCCATACTATTGCGCTCACCACTCAACTAACTGCCTTACACACGTTTCGTTGATGCTTCTACAGAAGCCAAAGAGAGTGAAGGTAGCGGGGATTAAATAGCACACTGGGCCTCCATAATTGGTAAGTGTGTGAAATAGGTTGATCAGTTAACTCCTGAAGTGCCAAAAAGACTAATGACTAAACCGTCAAGATGCTGATAGTACTAAGTGAGTATTACTCACTAATAAATATTCCATATACTACATACATAAGATTAAATAATTATGTGGTAAGTAAGATTTTGTATTATATAAACTAAATTTCTAAACAAAGCCTAGGAAAGAGGAGAAAGAAGAACAGAGATGCTGGATTCTTATTATTGAAGAATGACTTTAGGATTTCCCATATTTAGAATCAATTTACAGATTAATATCTTATAGGTAGTTCAATCATTATATTGGAGAGTGGAAGTGGAAGTCAAAATAATATAGATGTAATATAATAGTATATTTATCTGTATATTTACACAGATAAATGTGTATAGCTCTCGTAGTATGGATATTTACTTCACGTTTCTGAGTCCTGTAATGTAACGGTACCCCCACACATATAAGGGAGTGCCAAGGCCGTTTTAGTTGATCTGCCCGTGGTATAGGGACAGCTACTGCAGGACACCCATTCCCCCAAACTGGATCCAAGGGGATCCAAGGATCCAAGGGGAAAATGCTCCAAGCCTGGAACTGGAACCTCACGAATAGCTGATAGCAGCTGAACAGGAAAAGCACCCCAAGATGCTTACACTCCTGGCAGTGAGTATGTAACAGCATACCATGAATCCCCCCAAGAACGAGACATAAGCTCTGTGTTTGAGGGTCAAGCAGTCAACTCTCTTCTTTATTAATTACAAGACATGTTAAACCATTTCACATACACAGTAGAGGAAGGGGCTACCTGAGGTCAGCCCCTAATGGCCTCTGGCCAATCACCTAGCGTCACACCGTGGGAAACATGAGACTCCTCCCAGGTCCGCCCACTAGGTGTGGCTAACAGTCATTTGGCTTCTGACCACCAGAGGGGAAGCATGCCTTTGCTCTCTCCTGTGCCCCTGTTAAGAAGGCTGAGAAGCCCCAGGCCATCCTATTGGTTCTGGGTGACTGCCTGGACCTGTGGGGCAACCCTGTAGTCCCCATGGGGTTATGGAGCCTGTATGTCTGGAAACTCTCTTTGTTCTACTATCTCCCCTGTTGTGCATGTAGATAACCTTTGCTCTCAACCATCTGGCTTTAGTGACTCACCCCTCATGGTCAGAATCTGTAACACATTTCTACACATTATTCATAACTTTAAAAGTATGCATCACATAAAACTTACATTTTCAGAATCAGCATACTCCAAATATAAACATATGTCCAAATCATATAAATTGGTCCAGTGGTTCAAAAGATAGATCATAGTCCTTTCTGACCAAATGAAGCATGGCTTCCATGTCTTTGTAGGGGGGAAATCAAGTGTATTAATCATGGGCCGTAATCAAAAGGTAGAATTCGGGCAACCAGGCTCCTCCAATTCGCAGTGACGAGACTGATCTCGTCACATCTAAGTATATAGAAAAATTCATTAAATTAGGGGTGATAAACAAGCAAACTGATGTAGCATTTATAATAGTAAATACGGAAAAACTCTCTATACAGTATACCGATTTCTGGACATAATATGATGAGAGACAGTCTAGTTTTGGAAAAAAAATTGCAAAATTGTATAAATAGTTTTAGGTGTATCACTAATATAGTTTCCATAGTGTGTAACGCTGGTTAGCACATGGGCACTACGGAAACTATATCCAGCACTGCGTGGTAACAGAATAAAAAAGACAAATAGAATAATGAATATCGTACCCAAATAAGGAGTGTGATTTAGAAAAGATGCAATATTTAAAGCTTAAGGAAATACAATGGCAACTATAAGAGATTTAGAACAGCATCACATAAAATGTCCCTGAATTCAAATATATAATATTGCAGTTTTCCTTATGTCTTATTCCAGAAATGAACCAAATTATCTCCTCAAATGTAAGATCAAAAGAGGTGAGTAACTATTAGTGTTTAGATATTATTTTTTTTATTAAGTTCTAATAGTATAGTATTGGCATGTAAGGAGAAAGTGGATGACATAATTAATTGACATAAATTGATAGATGGGAATAAAGTGTGCTTCCAGGAAATGTCACACTCTACCATAGTATGGTGGAAAAATACTTTTCAGATGGATTGTAAGATGAGCACTGTTTTCATTCAAGCCCTTAGACATCATTATGTCTAGTAGAAAAATACATCTGCTTTTAGCCTTTAGAAGGGACATCTTCCATGTTTCCACCTCTGATCCCAAGTGTGATTTTCTGGAAGACCCAACATTTTAAGTAATGTATGTTTAGAATTATAATAAGTCAAAAATGCTTAGCTACAGTTGTGAAAGTTTTTCCATTCGCAATATCTTTCCTGCCATTTTTGTTCTCCCAATCTACGTTGGAGTTTGCGGCTTTTCATGCCAGAGTATTTTTTGCCACATGGACACTCAAGACAATAGATGACATCAACTGAGCTACAGTTGACAACTTGCTTTTTTGCTAGTTCTGTCATTAAATTCTTTCACGCTTTTTATGAAGTTAATTTGGATGTGGTTTTAATTTTTCTCCGCCAACTGACCTGGATTTTAAGGCCTAGACATTTGCTAAGATCATTCGTTCTTAGGACATTAATATACTTATTCACAATTTCTAAGATTTCCCTCCATTGCTGGTGAAAGGTACCAACAATCTTATCTCGTCATCTGCTTTTTTTCTAGGTTTGAGGACCAAGAGATCTTTACGGTTGCTATGGAGTGTTCTGTGAAAGGCTCTATTACTATAGCCTTTCTCTAAGTCTGTTTCTCAGTTCAGTTAATTTAAATGTATTGATATCAGAGTGATTTGTCCTCAACCTCAAAAATGCACTTACTGGAATTGCCATCTTGAAGTATGACACCAGACCAGGCTGTGCCAGCAGTATGTACAGATATGGTAGGACCATAAGGGTTCTAGTTATTGTCAGTAAATATAATCAGCAAATATGCCTAGCTTGTGTTCCACCAAGTTAATTATGCTGATCTTTTTTATGTGTTTTAGTCATCACTATCATATTGTTTAATTAACAAATTTACAAAACGGCCCAGGTAGTTTCTTCCAGTATCATCCAGATAACTATTCATTTTGTATTCTTTGACACCTGGTGAACAAGTAAACATGGCTGATTAACTGTTACAAATTAACAGCCCTATTAAATTCAAGCCTTGTAAATCCAACGTGGAGATCTTAAACCCTACGTGCTTCAAATTCTCCCGAATTACATTGCTATTAAATTAGAAAGGGTCTGTCCCCTGTTACCCCCTTTTCACAGTGTCACTCACAAAAGCAGCTCCCTTTCCTCCAAGACCCATCTCCCACAGCCACTGGCCCCTCTAAATTGTCTTAACATCGTCAGACTCCTTTCCCCTAAAAGGAGAGAGTTAGAGCTTAGAAAATGTAGTAAAAATGAGAAGACTAGCCGTTCCAGAAGCTTGAAATCAAAAGTAAGCGGGGATACAGGGTAGTAGTTAGAGAGACACATAGGGTCAAGGTAAGCATCTCTGAGAATATGTGTGACCATGGCATGTTTGTAGTATGAGAGACCAGCAGCTGTTGATAGGGAGGTGTTGAAAAGGTGGGTCTATGAGAGTACCACAATATATAAGGTAAGGTTTGAGTATGTGGGAGGGAATCAGATCAAGTGGACAAGTTGTAGATAGAGAAGAATGCAGCAGGTCAGACACCAACTCCTCTGTAACAAGGGAAAAAGTATGAACAGTGGCGGCACGCAAAGAGACATGGGGCCTCATTCAAATCCTGGTTGCAAAATGGCTGCAACGCTGCAATTCCTTGCAAGGATGCGGAGGCCCCTCGTAGCCCTACGACTATTTGATATTCAAAGCAAAGAGGCCGCAGCACACCCCTTCCTAGGCCGATCGCAAGACAGGCAATCAGCCGTTAGCATTAGCGGGCTTGTACCTGATCGTATAAAATAAATTCAAGGAAGCACTGTACAGCACTAAAATGATGGGGGACACATTGGGGGACATGAGGATGACTGTCCTACATTGGCTAGCTGGCACATCCCCGCTAGCCAATACTGTCATTTGTGGTCGCAGTCCGCCGGGCTTGAAGATCAAGTTGCTGCCTTGTAAGTCATCCAAGCCCGGGACTCCAGGCTTGAATGACCCCCAAGACAGTAACCCATTATTCAATCCCAGCGGACTAACTAACATTAACCCCATGCTGCGGGGTCCCCATCGGGACCCCCAGGGGGGTCCCCACATTAACCCTTGCAGTGGGGTCCCAATCGGGCCCTAGCTGCATTAAAAATTCAAAGTGCCCGCCAGGGGCGGGTCTTGAAAGGACTTTAAAGGTCCTTAAAGGACCCATAATTAATAAAACAGTTAACGCCTGCCGCGGGGGTACTATAAGTACCCCGCTGGAATCTAAAATTAACCCCATCACTCATGGGGGTCAATATAGACCCCCCTGAGACTAAAATTAACCCCCTCATTCCAATAGGGACACTACACTATTAACCCTAACTATACCCCATTAACCCCTTAATCCTAACTATACCCCATTAACCCATACTAAACCTGATTTAACTATAAGTGGGCCTATTTTACCCCATCTAGACCTGTTGAACTCTAACTGGCACTATCTAACCCTAACAGGGCCTATTTAAACCTATCTGGACCTAATAACCCTAACTGGGACAATCCCACCTCTTAACCCTAACTATACCCCATTAACCCCTAATCCTAACTATAGCCCATTAAACCATACTAAACCTGATTTAACCCTAACTAGGCCTATTTAACCCCTTCTAGACCTATTTAACCCTAACTGGGCCTATTTAATGCCTTCTTTACCTAGTTAACCTTAACTGGGCCTATTTAACCCAATCTAGACCTATTTAAACCTATCTGGGCCTATCAATCCCTACCTCGGCCTATTTAACCTTATCTGGACCTAATAACCCTGACTGGGCATATTTAACCCTAAGTGGGCCTGTTTAACCCTATCTCGACCTAATAACCCTAAATGGGCCTATTTCACCCTTTCTAGATCTATTTAACCCTAACGGGGCCTAGTTAACCCCTTCTAGCTCTATTTAACCCCACATTAGCCTATGTAAGTCCATCTAGGCCTAGTTAACCCATTCTAAGCCTATTTAACCCCATCACTTATGGAGGTCTATAAGCCTCCATCTAACCCCATCACTTATGGGGGTCTATAAAGAACCCCGAAAGCCTCCATCTATCTCCATCACTTATAGTGGTCTACACAGATCCCCATAAGCCTCCATCTAACCCCATCACTTATGGGGGTCCATACAGACCCCTGTAAGCTTCTATTTAACCCAATCAGTCCCATAAGGGTATATGTAGACCTTCATAGGAGAATGCGAACCCTATTATTAACCCCATAAGTGCCATGAGGGTCCTCCAGGATCCGCATGAAACTAAGTACAAACACTACACTACACTATTCTCTCCCCCAATAAACCACTACAACTAAACAAACCCCCCTCTACCCTAACCTATTAACCCCTACCTACCAAACACCTACCCTAACTTATTAACACCTACACTACCTACCTAACCCCCTATTAAACCCCCGACCCCACTAAATACACAAAATAAAAAAAGCTGTTACAGAAAAAAACTATGTTACAAAAATAAAAAAGGAACGTTACAAACCCCCCACTAAAAAAATAAAAAAGAATATTACAAAACCCCCAATACAAAAAATGTTAAAAAAAATTACGCACCTGCAAAGAAAATACATACACAAATATACATAGACAAGAAGAAGGACGGGTACATGGTGGAAAAGTAAGTTTAAGAGTTAGAATGTGTACTTTTATATGTAGTGTTTATTTGTGACTAAATTTATGTATCTTTTTTCCTAGGGGGTGCGACCTGCTGAAGGGACATCTGAGCAAGGTAAGTGGTCTTATTTATTCTATTTTAGGTTAGATGTAGGCTTTTTAATGTATTGTAGCTAGGGTTTAATGTATTATAGATAGGAGTAATGTATTGTAGTTAGGGTTTAATGTATTGTAGTTAGGGGGTAATGTTTTATAGATAAGGGTAATGTATTGTAGTTAGAGGTTAATGTTTTATAAATAGGGGGTAATGTTTTATAGATGGGGTAATGTTTTGTAGATAGGAGGTAATGTTTTGTAGATAGGAGGTAATGTTTTGTAGATAGGGAAAATATATTGTAGTTAGGGTTTAATGTTTAATAGATAGGGGGTTATGTATTGTAGGTAGGGGGTAATGTATTGTAGTTAGGGTTTAATGTATTGCAGTTAGGGGGTAATGTTTTATAGATAGGGGGTAATGTATTGTAGTCAGAGGGATATGTAATGTAGATAGGGGAAATGTATTGTAGTTAGGGGGTTAATGGTATGTATATTTGTGTATGTATTTTCTTTGCAGGTGCGTAACTCTTTTTTTATTTTTTTGTAGCGGGGGGGTTTGTAATGTTCTTTTTTTTGTAGTGGGGGGCTGTAATGTTCTTTTTTAATTTTTTTTGTGCGACGGCTCCAGGGAGCCAGTAAGCTGCTGCCATTTTTGGGTGTTTTGCGGGGTTGACGGGAGGGTGATCAAAGGATTTGAAAAGGGATGGGTGGTTTCATGGGTCCGAATCTCTTGTGGCCACTACTGGGAATACCATAGTTCTAACTATGCAGACCTTTGTTATAATTGTAATATCTTTACATTTTAATATTTTATCCAAACGCCATAGTTTTCCACAGAAGCAAACGTCTTTTAATTTCATGGCTGTTGAGATCTGCAGAAATCTTTGAGCTCAGGAAAATAAAATCTGTCACTGCCTCCACCTCTTCCTCATCTATTTCTCAGGAACTGAGATCGCTCTTTGCCATTTGAGCAGCAGGCAGCTTTTGCACTCTTTTCTTTCACCCTCATCATTAGGCCCTTTAGTTCCTCCTCGCTTTCAGCCATCAGAGTAGTATCATCCACGTATCTGAGGTTGTTGATATTTCTCACAGCAATATTAGTTGTGGCTTTGGTTTCATCCATCCCGGCCTTACTCAGGATGTATTTTGCATATACTGTATATACTCGAGTATAAGCCAAGTTTTTCAGCCCTTTTTTTAAGGCTGAAAAGTGCCCCCTCGGCTTATACTCAAGTCACCACCCCGTGTCTCTCTTTCCCCCGTGTCTCTCTTTCCCCCTGTGTCTCTCTTTCCCCCCCATGTCTCTCTTTCCCCCCTGTGTCTCTCTTCCCCCTGTGTCTCACTTTCCCTCACACCTCCCTTATCATCCTCAACCCCCCATCCTCATCCTCAACCGCCCCATCCTCATCTTCAACCCCCCATCCTCATCCTCAACCCCCCCATCCTCATCCTCAATGCCCCATCCTCAACCCCCCTCCTCACTTTAGCCCTCTAATTACCTCCCCCTCTCCTTTTCCTCTCACTTACCTTCCATCTGCAGCAGCTGCTCCTCCGCTCCTCCGCGCTCCTTCCGGCTGTGTCTTGACCCGGCCAATGACGTAACACGCATGTGACTTCACGTCCCTAGCATATGCGAGAAGGAGATGCAGCTGGAAGGAGGGTGGAAGAGCGGAGGAGCAGCTGCTGCAGATGGAAGGTAAGTGAGGGGAAAAGGAGAGGGTGAGGTACTTAGTGGGGTAAAGTGAGGAGGGGGGCTTAGGATGAGGATAGGGGGGTTGAGGATGGGGGGTTGAGGATGAGGATGGGGGGTTGAGCATGGGGGGGTTGAGAATGAGGATGGGGGTTGAGGATGGGGGGTTGAGGATGAGGATGGGGTTTTTAGGATGGGGGGTTGAGGATGGGGGGGTTGAGGATGCGGGGTTGAGGATGAGTATGGGGGGGTTGAGGTTGGGGGTTTGAGGATGGTGGGGTTGCGGATGAGGAGGGGGGTTGAGGATGGGGGGTTGAGGATGAGGGGTTTAGGATGGGGGGTTGAGGATGGGGGGGTTGAGGATGAGGGGTTGAGGATGAGTATGGGGGGGTTGAGGATGGGGGGTTGAGGATGGGGGGTTGTGGATGAGGAGGGGGGTTGAGGATGGGGGGTTGAGGATGGGGGAGTTGAGGATGGGGGGTTGAGGATGAGGGGGTTGAGGATGTGGGGGTTGAGGATGAGGATGGGGGGTTGAGGAGAGAGGTTGAGGACGGGGGTTGAGGATGAGGAGGGGGCTGAGGTGGGAAGTTGAGGATGAGGAGGGAGGGTGAGGATGAGGAGGGGGGTTGAGGATGAGGAGTGGGGTTGGGGAGAGAGGATGAGAAGGGGGGTTGAGGAGGGGGTTGAGGAGGAAGGTTGAGGAGGGGGGTTGAGGAGAGAGGTTGAGGAGGGGGGTTGAGTATGAGGAGGGGGTTGAGATGGGAAGTTGAGGATGAGAAGGGGGGTTGAGGAGGGAGGTTGAGGAAGGAGGATGAGGAGGGGGTTAAGGAGGGTGAGGGAAAGAGACACAGAGAAGGGAGAGGGGGGAAGAGACACAGAAGAAGGAGAGGGGGGAAGAGACACAGGGGAGAGAGAGGGGGGACACAAGAATGGGGCTCACAGGGCACACAAGAGGGGAACACAGAAGGCACAAGAGGGACAAAGGGGGCAGCACATTTCCTACCCTCGGCTTATACTCAAGTCACTAAGTTTTCCCAGTATTTTTTGGTAAAATAGGTGCCTAAGCTTATACTCGGGTCAGCCTATACTCGAGTATATACGGTAAGTTGAATAAATAAGGGGATAATTTACAGCCTTGTCATAGCATGCCACATTTTGTTTTGATCCATGCAGTCAAAGGCTTAGGGATAATTTACGAAGCAGAAGTAAATGCTTTTCTTAACTCTTTTGCTTTCTCTTTTATCCAGTGGACATTGGCAATTTGATCTCTTGTGCCTGTTCCTCTGGCTTGCACATCTGGTAGCTCCCAGTCCATATATGGTTGGAGCCGAGCTTGCAGGATCCTAAACATTACCTTGGTGTCATGATATGAGTGCAACTGTTCCATAATTGGAGCACTTTTTGGCACTGCTTTTCTGTGATTGGGATGTAGACTGACCTTTTCCAATCTACCGCCCAATGCTGAGATTTCCAAATTTGTTGGGATAAGGCAACCAACACTTACACAGCATCATCTTGCAGGATTTTGATTATTTCAGCTGGCATTCCATCAACTTCTGCAGCCTTGTTATCAGCAAGACATCCTAGGGCCCATCTCACTTCACCCTCCAAGATGTCTGGCTCCAACTCATTGGACAAAATATCAAGGTTATCTATATGTTAAGAACCTTCCTCTAAAGCAATAATTAATATTGCTGGGAGAAATATCAACAATTTCAGACTTGTGCATGATACTACTCTGATTCCTGAAAGAAAGGAGGAACTAAAGGGCCTGTTTATGTGGGTGAAAGAAAAGAGTACAAAAGTTGACCTGCTGCTCAATGTTAAAAAGACGAATATCAGACCGCAATCTCAGTTCCTGGCAAATAGATGGTGAAGAAGAAATGAAGGCAGCGAGAGGTTCATTTTCCTGGACTCTGCAGATGGTAAATGCAGCAATGAAATTAAAATACATTTGCTTCTAGGGAGGAAAGTTATGGTAAGTCAGGATATGCTATCAAAAAGCAAATATTGGTCCACATAGTTAGAACTATGGTATTCCCAATAGTAGCATACAGATGTGGGAGCTGGACCATAAAGAAAGCTGAGCACCATAGAATTGACACCTTTGAATGTAATGTTGGAGAAAACTGCTTTAGAGACCCCTAGACTGCAAGAAGATCCAATCAATCCATACTACAGGGCATCAAGACAAACTGTTCAGTGGAATGCATGATCATGAGCTCAAATATTTTGGCCATATCATGAGAGGCCAGGATTCTCTAGAGAAGACTCTGATGCTGGGAAATATTGAAGGCATTCACAGAAGTGGACGGCAGATGTGGAGATGGATAGACAAGGTAATTGAAACAATGTGCATGAGCTTGATGGAATTCAAAGGGGCAGTGGCTGACAGATGTGCTGGGTGTGCTGTGGTCCATTAGGTCACAGAGAGTCGGACATGAATAAAGGACTAAACAACAACAGCTTGTTTAAAGGTCTACTGTAGTGCATCTCATACGTTTGTTTGATGGGTATAGACAATTAAAAACAGTATGAAATTTGAAATAAATAAAAGCACATTTTTATTCTTACTTTTGACTGTGTTGGGTCTCCCCTCCAGCAGAGCTGTTTATCTTCATCTACTTGCAGCTATCAGGGGGTGTGGCCAACTTTGCCTGGAAGCTGTTACTGGCCGGAGCCTATGAGGGAGCAGCAAACAGGTTACAATGTAGCTGTTACCTCTGTGTAGGTCATGGGGCGGAGCTAATTATGTCATAGGATGGAGCCAGGGACAACATCGCAAAGCCTGCTTCCAAGCTCCATGATCATCCAGCCCCCAAAGCTGGTAAAGCTGGCCATGACCCCAGAGACGTGGAGAAAGGCAGCTGTGTTTGAGTATAAAGTAGACAACAGACAATATAAAAAGTAAAAAAATAAATTATTTTATTTATTTTAAACTTCTTACTGTTTTTAATAGTCTATGCCCAGAACTTGTTAATGCACCACAGTTGTTCTTTAAGTGTGACTTAAGGTGAAATTGAAAACATATTTTCTTTACTGCATCTGAAGGGGCGTGTTTAATAATGTACTGCTGTATGTTTTCTTTTTTTAAACAAAGCTCTTAAAGAAGAAGGCATGGTCAGAACAACCAAATGGTTCAAGATCGAACAAGAAGTATTACAAGGTTGTATATTATAACCCCTATTTACCGTATTTATTGGCGTATAACACGCACCGGCGTATAACACGCACCTCATTTTAAGAAGGAAATCTCAGGAAAAAAAACTTAAATTTCAAATAAAGAACTTTGAAGCAAAATAAGGGTAGCTCAGAATTTTTTTTAATTAATATTATTAACACTTATAAGGTAAATAATGTAAAATGACAGTAAAAGCAACTGTTTTAACAAAGAAACTTGGATATTATATGTTTTTACAAAAGTTTACTCAGAAATCGCTGCTCCTCCTCAACCCCCTCCTTAAACCCCCCATCCTCAACCCCCTCCTCAACCTCAACTTCAACGCCCCTCCTCAACCTCCCTCCTCATCCTCAACCTCCCTCCTCATCCTCAACCCCCCTCCTCAACCTCCCTCCTCATCCTCCCTCCTCAACCCCACCATCCTCAACCCCCTCCTCAACCTCCCTCCTCAAACCCCCTCCTCAACCCCCCTCCTCAACCTCCCTCCTCATCCTCAACCTCCCTCCTCATCCTCAACCCCCCCCATCCTCAACCCCCTCCTCAACCCCCCTCCTCATCCTCAACCTCCCTCCTCATCCTCAACCCCCTCCTCAACCTCCCTCCTCAACCCCCCTCCTCAACCTAAACCCCCTAAATACCTCCCCCTCTCCCTTTCCCCTCACTTACCTGCTTCTGCTCCGGCCTCCGCTCCTTCTTGACCCGCCACGTCATTAGCATATACCGGGTGCCGTCACATGCGCGCCGGGTCAAGAAGGAGGGAAGGCCAGAGCAGAAGCAGGTGAGTGAGGGGAAAGGGAGAGGGGGGGGGGTATTTAGGTTGAGGAGGGGGGTTTAGGTTGAGGAGGGAGGTTGAGGAGGGAGGATGAGGAGGGAGGTTGAGGATGAGGAGGGGGGTTGAGGAGGGGGTTGAGGATGGGGGGGTTGAGGATGAGGAGGGGGGAGGGAAAGAGACATGGTCCTTAACATTATATTGGCGTATAACACACACACATCATTTGCCCCCTATTTTCAGGGAGAAAAAGTGTGTGTTATACACCGATAAATACGGTATTCAACGTATTTATTCAGCTTATCTGTGAAATACATCCTGAGTAAGACTGGGATGGACAAATAAAAAAAAACTGGTTCAAATGTTTAACTGATGTGGGGGCTTGCCCTTGTCAGCCAATGAGTAGTAATGTAGATGTGTGAGTCATAATTGTCTGCCAATGAAATCTACAGATGTACGTATGATCTGTGCATTTCCTATTAGTTTCACGTGTAAACATATTTTGCTTTATATTTTTGTGTTTAAATCTGCTCTTTTTAAATGCATGAAAAAAAGACTTGTGTTCAATGCCCCTTTAAAAGTGCCAGTGGTGAGACAGAGAGGTTGAAGATATGTGTTAGGGTTGGTTAGTGTCATGTATAGAGCAGAAGATGTTGTGCTGAAGTTGTGTCAAGGGGCCAGATTGTCAGAAGACAGGAGTGATCTTGAGTGCTGAGTGTGTCTTTAGGAGTAGAGGGAGATTGCATGTCTATGGCTGGTGCAAGGTGTTAAGCGGTGAAGCTGTTGATAGGAGACACTAGACAGCAGAGACGGGCCTGACGGCAATGAGATGTGTATGTTTTAAAAGTTGTTTAGTTATTAATATACACATGGAATTGTAAGGTAGCTAATGTTGTTTTCTGTGTACTACTGAAATATAGAAATCAAATTAATAAATTAATTTATGTATTTGTATGCATTGTGTTGAAGAGCTGGCAATCTGTGTTGATGTTGCTGCAGCATTAGTGGTGTGGGGGTGCTGTGTGAGCGTGATGAACGTGTGCAGTGTAATAGTGTGCGTGCGTGAGCCGAAACCGTTAACGTAGCTGTGTACTTCCGCATTATCCTAAAATGGCGGATAATGTGTGGTATGCGTTTTAGCGGATTATCGGTACGTGTTTTCCGTGGTTATAGTGCTGTAGCCTCGTTTTCGTTTTGTTCGTCTGCCATTTTTTCTGCGGCGCTCATTGCCAAAGTACTACAGTTTAACGGCTCGCCTCGCTGTGCGATGATCGTCTGCGGCGCTCATCGCTAAGCCCGCTAAAGTACTACGGTTTAACAGTAAATATGATCAAACGGTCAAATGACGGTCAATAAAAATTAAATGTTGTGAAATTTGTTTGCCACACAACATGACGCTACATTTGTCCCTTTTTTTTTTCTTAAAATAAATACAAATTTATTTTTTTTAACTTTTTATTTTTGTAACTTTCAACTTATATTTCATCAAATGCGTTGGTTTAGGCGGGAAATCCGATGTTGCGCGAGACAAAGGCGTTAAATCTGTGTTAATGCGTAAATCTGTAATTGCGTTTCGTAAAATGTACTCGCTACTGTCTTTTTACTCATTGCGCGGTTAATCCGCATCTTTTATCTCGTTGTTTTTCAAACACATACGTCTGTGGCTGTGTTTTACGCAGTTCGTAGTAGTATAGCCCCGTTTTCATTTTTTCCGGCGGCCATTTTTTTCTCGCTTAGTCGATTTTCGATCTTTGTAACTCGGCTAAAT
This sequence comes from Discoglossus pictus, assembly GCA_027410445.1. Taxonomy (NCBI): domain Eukaryota; kingdom Metazoa; phylum Chordata; class Amphibia; order Anura; family Alytidae; genus Discoglossus; species Discoglossus pictus. Next base: position 291,489,331 of record CM050163.1, read on the forward strand.
CGCTGTAAATTGGAGTTCCAACTCACTTCCAGACGTCCTGCCTGTTTTTTTTTTTTATTGTTTTGGTTCCACCACTTATCTCATAATTTTTTTCATCTCATATTTTTTTTCTAAGTGCTACGGTTTAATGGCTCGCCTGCAATGAGCGCCTGTGGTGCTCATTGCCAAAGTGCTACGGTTTAACATAACGGCTCGCCTGCAATGAGCGACTGCGGCGCTCATTGCCAAAGTGCTACAATTTAACGTCTTGCCTCGATGCGCGAGGCTCGCCGGGCGATGAGCGCCTGCAGCGCTCATCGCTAAGTCGTACGCACTACGCAACACAGCGTGACGACGAATCATAGTTAGACAATTATTTATTGTGATGAGGTAATTGGAGGACAGAATAAATACGACAAATAAGAAGTGTGCTTTGAGAGGTTTAGTGCTCACAGTGAATAGGCCTAAAATAGGTAATACGGCTATCCATTTTTTATTCGGGTGGTGGACAACTTGTCAATGTAAGATATTTATATTATTATAGTATGTAAAAACAGCCATTCTTTCTTACAATGCCACTAAAGTGTCATATTATAGTATATCTGTTGACACCTTGAAAATGTTACATAGTTTAGAATAAATAGCTACAGCCTTTACATTTTAACAGTTATATTCAGTTTTGCTTTAATGATAACAAACATTTCGTCTTTGTTCCTAAAATAATTAGAAAGCTGGGAGAAATGGGTAACTGTGAATACGGATGTGATCTTTATTCAGCTATATTTAAAGACTGACGCTGTACAGTGTCAATTGGCAAAAGAGCTAAATAAAAGAGTAGTAGTATAAAACTCCCCCTCAAGTTACAGGTAGACTATCAGTCCAAAATGAAATCCCCCATTATCAAAAGTCAGCTCTATTTAAAATTGTCTTTAAAAAAGCAGTTATGGTAATGTCTTACAGAGCTACTAATGTTTCTAGTTTGTCACAAACATATGAAGTGTTCCCAAACTACAGTGGACATTTAATGAAGATACATAGACACCGCTTTATCAGTGCAGTTTTACCATTTCCTCCTATGATGAGCTGAATGTGGTTTGTGCAGCACAGTTATTTAGGGATATGTCATGCGTATACATTCTTACAAAGGCTCTGCAGGGGGCAGCATAGCACAAGCCACAAATGGCATATTCCCTGCCTGCCATGCAATTCTTGCTGAGCTATGAGTGCCCCATAAATCAATAACAGCTGGCAGACCTCAGATCCTATTAACCCCCTTAGCGCTTGTTATGGTCAGCTACTAAAATACTCTAACCAGAACAAAATATTGCCAGTGCCACTGCCTTACATTACAAGAACTTACAGCCTTATTAAATTGTGATTTGGTAAATTTAAAAGGGCTCTATTTAAGCACACCACATATTTTATTTACAGAAGTGTTTAGTTAGTGAAGACCTTGCTTTTGGATAGAAGATCACTAACTAAACACTAAAATATGCTGTGTACTTAAATAGAGCCCTTTTAAATTTACCGAATCACAATTTAATAAGGCTGCTAGTGTCCATGCCAAACACTGCCAAGTACTGCAAGTCCCTAGTGTCATTGCAACTCATCTAAAATACCCAATGTCAATCACTGACAATTTCTGCAAGTATCCAGTGCCAGATATTGCCATACACTGCAAATACCCAATGTGAATATCTAACACTCACTGAAAGTACCCAGTGACAACTGTAGGCACTGCAACTCACTGCAAGTACCCAGTGCAGGACACTACCACTCACTACAAGTAGCAAATGCCAAACACAACCACTCACTGCTAGTACCCAATGTAAATGCCAGATACTGCAAATCACTGTTCAATCAAGTGTACAATGACAATGCCAGGCACTACCACACATTGCCAGTCACTTGCTCAATGCCAATTAGGCAGAGCTAATGAATGGAGGGCCCTGGTGTATAATAATTTGGAGGTCACTCTTGCATTTTTTCTATACAAGGTAGTGGCCTGTAGGGCATCAAGTTAAAACAAAAACTAAAATTTGAGAAAGCCAGATCATTCTTAGGGTGATCGAATAACCTTTCTATAAAATAATTATTTGTTCCCGTTCCCTAATAAATTAAGAAAGACTCTTTATTTCAGATAGTAGAGAACCTCTAACCTGGTGTGGAATATATCAGATCAAACAGAATAAAGGAGTTTATGTATATTAGTATCCTCATTTATTATTATACTGGTATTGTATGAGGTTCTACTGTATCTTGCTCTCTCTTTCATCTTCCACATACAGTTAATCACAACATTTTGTCATTTTCACCTAAAAATATCTCCAAAATACGTCACTATCCTACACAAGACAGAGACATTTCTAATTAATATCTCGCCTCAACTACTGCATCTCTTTCCTTGTTGCTGGTCTCTCCATCACCCATTTGTCCTCACTCCAATCCATATTGAACACATCCGCTAGAATAATGTACCAAATTCAACGCTGAGTATCTGCAGCACCGCTCTGTCAGTCATTCCACAGGCTTTTCTTCTATGTACAAGTATATTGCTTCAAAATGTTATATTTGAAATATTAAACTACAATGGCCCTTTAATAATTATCAATATAAAATAAAGAAACTTTTGAATATATGGTCAATAAGAACCCTTGTCAAGTTCCCCCTGACCACCCTTAGAGCTCAGTAATTTTATAGTATGTTTATAGTTATGTAATATGTTATGTTACTTTGATTACTCTATGTATGTTAATGTATGTTATTTTGCATGTTGGGTTCATGAACAGTTAAATAATTTAGAATGCTGTGATGTCAGTCAGTAACTGCCAGGTATATTCAGTTATGTAATCAGTCAGTTGGTAACCTGCTGTGTGGAAGAGTCTGCTTTCAATTAAATATGTGTATGCTCCTAAAGAAAAGGGAGGTAACATATATTAAAGATATATGAAGTATATGTATGCTTCTAAAGAAAAGGGGGGTAACATATCTTAAAGACATATGAAGTATGAGTATGCTCCTAAAGAAAAGGAAGGTAACATATCTTAAAGATATATGTATGTGTTAGCATTTCTACTAGAAGACATATATATGTATTAAGATACTTAAAGAAGATAAGAGCTATCACTGTCTGACTAGATTGCATGTTATGATGCCATGCATATTAAATATTATTAATGACTGTATTAGCAATTTATACAAAACCCAGAAAACGCACAGACTGTTAAAAGAATGTTATCAATTCAAGTTTAAACATTCATCCATTGAACCTGTTTCCACAGCAATAAAAGCAGTTCCTGTTTTTTTTTATAATGCTGAGCCTGCGTTCATATTACTAAATACAGCATCTGAGTAAGGGCATTTTAGATACATCAGATATCTTGGTGTAGGGATCAAAAGAACCTGAAAGGTCTGCTGGTTAGGTTTGGACACAACAGCCTTATCAAGCACGACAGAAGAATGCATATCTTCACAAACTGGTGGTGATCATGGCACCTTGAAAAGTTAATTTACACGTCCATTTAAGTCCAACAAAACGAGTTTAAACTGCCGAAAATCACCTAAGCGAGAGAAAAAATGGAAGCCGAAAAAAAAGAAAACGAGGCTACAGACGTAACAATACTACAGTGGCTTGCAAAACTGAAACACATACTATGCGGCACGTACCACACTGATTTTAACCACCATTTTTTTTTTTTATAATTAACTTTTTTATTGAAAGAATAAACAAATAGAACATCGTAAGTTCAGCAAATCATATAACAAATCTCTCAAGTATCAACAAGATATATCAAAAAGTTTCTTTCAAAGTTTTTCTTTTTTGGTTAGAATAACACATGAACATGTAAAACATATATATAAAGTCACACAAGGTCTTGAACATATATACATTCCTCAAAGCAGACATGTGTCTAGGAGGTACAGTAAGGTGAAACCATAGATCAAACATCAGGTCAACCCATAAAAGTAGTTCACACGAACCTTATTGTGGACCTCGTAGAGTCCATAAGTCCCAGCAGGAGGCCCATCGACGGTATCTTTCATCAATTTCAGCTGAAAGTGAGCTCATAGCCCGAATGAACCTGATTTTGTGAAGTACTTCAATGTGAGTAGGGGAGGTAAGTTTCCAGTGTTTAGCTATGATGCATCTCGTGGCCAAAAATATCTGTGTTGTTAAACATTGTTCTGATTTGAATAGCCCCGTAATTGGAAGGCCTAGCAAAGCTTCCTCAGGCTTTTGTGTTACTGTTGTCCCCAAAAGTGTTTCTAATAGGTCGTATGTTGCTGTCCATATGGGTCTTATTTTCGGACACTCCCACAGCATGTGAATCAGTGTACCAGTGTCTGTGCAGCCCCTAAAACATGTGTCAGGGTGTGTTTTGTTCAGAAGATGGAGTCTTGCTGGTGTAAGGTACCACCTCATTATTGTCTTAAAAGAGTTTTCTTTTAGTGTCACGTTTAGTGAAGAGGTATTGGCTTGTTTTAGGATCTTATTCCATTGGCTGTCGTCTAGAGTTACCTGCAAGTCAGCCTCCCATGCAGTTTGGTAATGTGGTTTAACCCTGTTGGTGAGAGACACCATCTGATTGTAAATGATGGCTATAATGGCCTTACCTCCGGGATTGTTGATACAGCATTTCTCAAAGGGAGATTTGGTGTGATATTTGTTGATTTTCGTAGAGTGTGTTAGTGTCTCATTAATTGCCATCAGATTAAGCCACTCTCTATGTGGCACCTGAATTATGTCAGTGATAATTGACGATGTGTTGCTTTGTGAGGTCACCCAGGTATCTGCCACAATTGTTATTTTGTTCTTTATCCACCATTTCATCTGGGTAAATTTATTGAGGTGCTGACCTTTGTGTGATTGCCATAGTGGAATCAAGCCAGAACCCACGCTCAGGAGGTCCACCCTTCTGTTCAGGTCTTTCCATAATTTCAAAGAGTGGCTAATACAAATTGGTAACTCTCCTGTTCGTAGGTCCCGACCTAAGCTAAGCCATAAAACCTGCGATAGTACCCAATGCTTGTCTTCTAGAAGTTGCCTCTCTATGTCTGCCCACACCGGTATGGCCTCTTTTTTAAACCAGGTCGTGGTTTGAGCTAATCTAGTGGCCTTATAATACTTGATTAGATCAGGGAAGGCTAGCCCCCCTTTCTGTTTAGGCGCACACATTGTGGTTCTATTAATTCTTGGTTTCTTGTTATTCCATGCAAACTTAAAAAGTGTTTTTTGCAACACTCTAAGGTCGGGTAACCTGATCGGGGTTGGGATTGTCCTAAATAGGTATAATAATTTGGGAATCACATTCATCTTGATGGAATTTATTCTGCCCAACCATGAGATGTTAAGGAAGGACCACTTGGAGATATCTGCCTTGATTCTGTTAAAGACAGGAGGAAAATTTGCCTCGTATACCAACGCTATAGACCGCGGAATATGAATACCCAAATAAGTTATCTGTTTGGGTGCCCATTTTATGGGAAAGCTGTTTTCTAAGTTCTGTTTCACCGTTTGGGGTAGTGTAATGTTGAGGGCTATGCTCTTGTTAGTGTTGATTTTGAACCCTGACACTCTGCCAAAGTCTGTGAGCAATTGGAATAAATTAGGCAGGCTTGGTATTGGATCTGTAAGTGACAGCATGATATCGTCTGCAAAAAGGTTGAGCTTATGCTCATTAGGGCCAATCTGCACTCCTTTAATGTTTGGACAATTTCTAACTGCCGCTGCCAATGGATTTTAACCACCATTTTGAAAAACTACTACGCATAAAATGGCGGATGGAACGCAAATTGTAAGCTGGAACGCAAAAAAAAACAACTTTAACTATGAAAATGTGATTCATGTATAGTGACATGTGACACGCACATTTATGTGTGTAGGCCCTAAAACAAACTAATGTTAACTGAAACTAATTAAACAAGTATATTTAAATTACATTAATTTACTGCAACTCATAGCAAAAAATAATATGACACTTATACATATGGAACCTAAAGCTAAATCTTTGCCCTTTTTTTACTATTCAAACAGACTCTGCATCAACAGCGTCACTCAAGAATTTGCACCGTGCACTGTGAACGAGAATCCCTTTTAAAGAACACAAAGAAAGAAGAAGAGATAAGATAGAAAAATACATTACATGCTGAAAAAGACCATGCTTTGCTAAATCAAAAAGAAGAAATATACAATTAACCATTTCACTTTCTTTATCAAACAGACACTACAAGAAGACCGGCGGTTTAAGATTGGTAGGAGGGGACCCTCTGTCATTCGGACAAGAACAACACTTCAATCAAGGTAAAGTATAACAAGTAGAAAAAATAAAGGAACTATATAAAATAAAATAAAAATACATATAAATTGAATAAGGAACAAAACACAGTTCAACAAACTTCACAAAGACCTATACAATTTAGGAAGACAGACAGTTTCACAGAAACCAAAAAAAAAAAGGTGGCAACAAAACAGCATAGCATCTGAAACATTAGCAACATGCATAAAACAAAAGTATTCCTCCTCTTTACTGTAAAAAAACCTCCAACCATCACCCACAAGCCAAATGCAGCAACCAAAAAGTGGTGAACACAAAACAGGATTAAAAAAAAAGCACAACATGATATAAAAAAGGCAATTAACATTGATTTGTACTGTAACATGATTGAATACTCATAAAGAACACTAATTGAACAAATAAAGTAGACAAAATATGGTGGACACAAAACAGGATTGTACCAAAAATCACACAAACACATAGAAAAGTTAAATAATATTCTTCTTTACTGTTTAAGAACCTATAAGCCTTACAAAGAAGCCTAAATAAGCATACCAAAAGTGGTGGACACAAAACAGGATAATGCTAAAAACATTGCCATCATATCCAAAATAGGAAAAACATTCATTTTCAATGTACAACAACATTTAATCCTCATAAAAAAAGACTAATTAAGCAAATAAAGTATGCAACATATGGTGGACACAAAACAGGATTGTACCAAAAATCACACAAACACATAGAAAAGTTAATTAATATTCTTCTTTAATGTTTAAGAACCTATAAGCCTTACAAAGAAGCCTAAATTAGCATAGCAAAAGGGGTGGACACAAAACAGGATAATGCTAAAAACATTGCGATCATATCCAAAAAAAGAAAAACATTAATAATTACAGTATAAAAAAAGGATAACTGGAATATACAAATACAATTAAAGTATTTTTAAAAGGTTGCACAAAAAACAGCATAGCAGAAAAATTCACCATAACAGATACAATAGACCAAACAATGAAATATGTTATTCATTACAAATACATTCAAATCAAACAACATTTAAATTTTTCTTTTACAACAGACACTGCGTGAAGAGCATCGGACAAAGACTTTCAACAGCGGACCAACAAAGATTCTGCTTGAAATCACACTTCAACCAAGGTACAGTATAACAAGTAAAAAAGAGAAAACTAAATAAACATGTTTGCTCTGCATCCATGTCAACAGAAAAAAAAAAAGAATAACAACCACTAACAATAACTTTTCCCAAAATATAACTGACACATTTCTCATTTACCTCTTATTTGTCTTTTATGGACAATAATGTTTAACAGTAAATCCAAACTTCAATCTAGCCCCCCAAAAAAGAAAACAGCATAGACCACAAAAGTCTCAAAACACAGACTGCGTGTGACGTCACAGCATTAGCATATACCGGGTGCCGGCAGCCGGTATATGCTAATGACGTGGCGCGACCCGGAAGGAGCGGAGGCCGGAGCAGGTAAGTAAGGGGGGGGGGGGGGGTATTTAGAGGGGTAGTATGAGGGGGGAGGGTTAGAATGAGGGGGGTTGAGGATGAGGAGGGGGGAGGTAAAGAGACACGGGGGTTAGAGATGATGTGGCGCGCATGTGACGTCACATGCATGCCACATCAAGACCCGGAAGGAGCGGAGGCCGGAGAAGGTAAGTGAGGGGAGGGGGGGTATTTAGAAAGGTAGTATGAGGGGGGGTTAGAATGAGGAGGAGGGGGGGTTTAGAATGAGGAGGAGGGGGTTAGAATGAGGAGGGGGGTTTAGAATGAGGAGGAGGGGGGGTTTAGAATGAGGAGGAGGGGGGCAGTTGAGGATGAGGAGGGAGGTTTAGGAGGGGGTTGAGGATGGGGGGGTTGAGGTTGAGGAGGGAGGTTGAGGAGGGGGTTCAGGATGAGGAGGGAGGTTGAGGATGAGGAGGGAGGTTGTGGAGGGGGTTGAGGATGAGGAGGGGGTTGAGGTTGATGGGGGGGTTGAGGATGAGGAGGGGGGTTGAGGTTGATGGGGGGGTTGAGGATGAGGATGGGGGTTGAGGAGGGATGATGAGGAGGGAGGTTGAGGATGAGGAGTGGGGTTGAGGAGGGAGGGCGAGAATGAGGAGGGGGGGAAGAGACACAGGGAAGGGAGAGGGGGGAAGAGACATGGAAGGGAAAGGGGGGAAGAGACACAGGGAAGGGAGAGGGGAGGAGAGAGAGGGGGACACAAGGCATAAAAGGGACACAGGGGTCAGCACATTTACCACCCTCGGTTTATACTCGAGTCACTCATTTTACCCAGTATTTTGTGGTAAAATAGGTGCCACGGCTTATACTCGGGTCGGCTTATACTCGAGTATATACGGTAAGACCAAAAAAATAAAAAACACTTATTTAACAATACAAAGAAAGTACCGCTACAATGAACTACAAGCACATATAAACAAACTGTTGATAATAAAAAATGTAAAAAACAAACTTAACATCTCAAACTAAACTAATTATACATTATTTTATTTTACAGATTAACATGGCTACTAACGAGAGGAAACAAGAAAAGAAAAGACATCAAACTAGAGAACGACAAGAGAGATGGGCCACAAGATACAACAAAAAAAGCTACTAAGCAAACAAAGGATTTAGAACCTGTTCCTCAAACATCAGATGACATTTTACCTGAAAAAATAAAAGAGATACCAAAAAAAGCCACCAAAAAAACAAAGCATTTAGAACCTCTTCCTGAAACATTACATAACATTTTACCTAAACCAATAAAAGATATACCAAAAAAAACACGAAAAAACCAAAGCATTTAGAACCTGTTCTTGAAACATCACATGACATTTCACCTGATGAATTTGAAAATCAAACTGATATATGCTTTGCAAATTGTCCTTTACTCAAGTCTTTAGCAGTAGAGGTTCATAATTGTGGGGACATGAATACTCAATGTCAGTTTTGTGAGGCTTATTATTTTAAACAGGAGAGACCCAGAAATGGCCAATTTATTAGTTGCTGTCAAAAAGGCAAGTTCAAACTTCCAGAAAGAAAAGAATTTCCAATCTATATTCAAAACATTATGACTGAACCTACTTTTCCAAACTACAAAAATTTTAAGACAAACATAAGATTCTACAATAGTGCCATATCCTTTGCATCTATGGAGGCAACATTAGCTGCTAATGTACCAAGACATGGTCCTTACTGTTTTAAAGTCCAAGGCCAAATTTATCATCGTACTTCCCATTTACATCCAGAGGAAGGAGAGCAAAGAAAATTTGCTCAACTATATGTCCTAGATACAATAGAAGCTGTTGACCAACGTATGCAGCTGGAAGAAAATAAAAAATGCTTACCCAGTGTTTTTATAGAGCTAGATAACATTATGGACAATAACCCCTACACTAAAGCTTATAAAAAATTGTCAGAAGTAGAAAATAAACAACAACTTCATGCACAAAGACATCAATTACCAATGCCAAAGGTCAATATGGTGCTTAAAAGAGACAGACATACTGATAAACGTCGTTATAACTTGCCAACATCAAATGAGGGTGCAATGGTGTTTCAAAATGATGAAGGAGAACCATCATTTCAAAGAGACATTAGAGTATATCCCAGAAATGAGGAGCAACCATTCATTAATATGAGTATCTTAAGTCCAAATTTAGATCCAATGACATATCCCATTTTTTTCCCACACAGAGAGGCAGGTTGGCAACCAAAATGAACACTTCCCAGTTACCCAAATGCTAAAGCCAGAATCCGAAATAATGTTTCTATGCTTGAATTTAAAGTAGCTCAAATTGCCATTCGACATACATTTAATCCAATTTTATGTGGTGGAAAACTAACACAACAATGGATTATTGATTCTTATTTGCAAGTTGAGGCCAATAATTTAAACTTTATAAAATATCAACAAGATAAACTACGTGTATAACAATATTCTGGACTAATGGACTATGTTGCTGAGGTGGCTTCAAGCAGAGACACGAGAGCTGGCAAAGCCATAATTTTACCATCTTCCTTTGATGATATGGCTATTGTCACCAAATTTGGCAAACCCGATTTATTTCTTACATTTACATGTAATCCCCAATGGCCAGAAATTACACAAAATTTACTTCTTGGCCAAAGTCCTTCCGATAGACCAGATTTAGTAGCCAGAGTTTTTAAGATTAAATTAAATGAATTAATACGTGACATCACTATAAGTCACTTATTTGGCAAATGTCTTGCTTATGTATATACCATTAAATTTTAAAAAAGAGGCCTTCCACATGCACATCTTCTCATAATACTTCAAGAAAAAGATAAATTACTTCTGACAAAGTGGATGCAGTCATTGTTGCTGAACAACCAGATCCAGAACTATATGGTAGACTATATGAGATTTGTTACTCATCGCATGATACATGGACCCTGTGGTGAGCTTAATCCACAATCACCATGTATGGAAAATAATAAATGTTCCAAAGATTTTCCAAAAGATTATAGAGACAAAACCTATGCCAATTGTGATGGCTATCCACTTTATAAAAGAAGAGAAGGAGATAGTGCCATTATTCGTGGCAAAAAAGTTGACAATAGATATGTAGTACCCTACAATCCACATTTACTCATGAAGTATAACACCCACATAAATGTAGAAGCCTGCACTTCCATCAAATCCATTAAATATGTCTACAAATATATTTACAAAGGCTATGAAACAGCTACTGTAGTCGTCAAAAGTGCAGACAACCCTAAAAGTAGTGAATTAGTACATGATGAACTTGCATCTCATGTAGATGCTCGCTATGTCAGTGCCCCAGAAGCTATGTGGCGACTTTTAGAATTTTAAATGCATGATAGATCACATGCAGTATATAGATTAGCAGTACATTTGCCACAAAGACATTTAGTGTATTTCCATGCTAGAAATGAAAGTAATGCATTGGCCCAAAGTGAACTTCGTCACACTCCACTAACTGCATGGTTTGAATTAAATTCCACAGATTCAGAAGCAACACAATTCTTATATATTGAAATTTCATATCACTATGTTTTTGTGAATGGATTATGGAGACCTAGAAAAAGCAGAGGAAATCAAATAATCCCAAGAATTTACACAGTCAGTCCAAGAGATGTTGAAAGTTTTTGCTTACGAACACAAAGTTTTGAACACTTAGGAACTGTTAATGACATAGTATATGAATCCTTCCATTTAGCTGCAAGACATAGAAACTTACTAGCTGATGATACAGAATGGGAAATATGTTTAGAAGAAGCAGCACAATGTCAAATGCCACGGCAGATGAGAGAACAATTTGCATTTATTTGTATCTTCTCAAATGCTCCAAATGCATTAGCTTTGTGGGACACATTTAAAAGTAATATGGCTGAAGACTTTATGCGACGATACAATGAACCAATGCACACTTAAAAGCGTTAATGGAAATCCAAGAAGTATTTTTAACTCATGGATTAAGTTGTGCAAGTTTTTATTTGCCTGATCCTGGTCTTATAGATGACATAAACTTTGAAGACTATGGCATTCAACTACAAGTAGAAAGAACAGAAGAAAGACCTGCAACTTTAAATACGTTACAATTGCAAGCATTTAATGCCATTAAAAATGCAATAGATGATGACATGGTCACAGAGCGTTATTTCTATCTTGATGGACCTGGCGGATCAGGAAAAACTCATCTATATAATTTATTAATGAGTTCTGTACGAGCACAAGGTCAAATAGCACTGCCGTTTGCCACTACTGGAATTGCTGCACTTTTGTTAGAAGGTGGAAGAACTGTACATAGTGGCTTTAAACTGCCAGTGCCTATTTTAGAAACCTCTGTGTCAGATATTCGCATGACATCATTACAAGCAAAGAAATTGAAAAAAAGTAAATTAATTATAATAGATGAGGCCACAATGATGTCATGCTATGCCCTCCAATGTATTGACCATTTGCTTCGTGAAGTCATGGATAATACTTTTCCATTTGGTGGAAAGGCAATGTTGGCGATTTTAGACAAACATTACCTGTCGTTGTACTTGTAAAAATAAGGATGCATTAATCCTCAATAATGAAATCTTTAAAAAAATGAATGCACCACAAAGAAATTATCACAGTGCTGATTCTGTACTTGCTGATGACAATGAAAGTCAGGCTAACTTTTCCACTGAATTCATAAACTCACTAACTCCTTCTGGAATGTCACCACATATTTTGCAGCTAAAGAAAGGTGCAATTGTCATGTTACTGCGAAATATGAACCCCAAAAAAGGCCTATGCAATGGGACAAGATTAATTGTTCAACAATTAAAGGACCATTTTTATAGATGCTGAAATGTTAACTGGTACCCATAAAGGAGAGAGAGTTTTCATATCAAGAATAGATTTAGCACCAAGTGAAAGTAGTCTCCCTTTTATACTTCAAAGAAGACAATTTCTATTAAAGTTTACATTGAAAAGAATGAAAGTCAAGGTGATTTATTAGAAGATGGATGTATTTTTACTAAAAACATTGTCTACTATGAAGTACTTTAACTTTTCATTAAAGAAATATAAGCCATGCAAAACAAATTTAAAAGCAAATGAAAAAATATAAAAAAGCACAATATACAGAACCACTTTTACAGAGAGCAAACTATATGTTTGATTTAAAGTTCTTTACTTAACATATTACAAAGTTCATGTTAAGAGCTCAACCACGTTTTAAGTCACAATGTAAATGTGACAGATCCATCTATATGGACTGATATTGCTGGTTCGTCTGTTTTCCCTCCGTCCATGGAATAATATATATGGATGTATATTATAGTATGGGGTAGTCATGTTGTACACATTGCAACATACATATTGCAATATGAGAAGGGCACCCAGCTGGACACAAAGGCTAATCACTTAAGTACACACACTTAAGTGATAGCAGCCAGGAACAATAAGGTCCTAACAGACAGAGAGACGCCTTAACTCTGTCTGATGGGCCAGAGGTAATCAGGGGTTGACCAAAGGTTGTCACTGCCCCCATTGTGTATGTGAAGGGTTTAAAAATGTGTGTTGTTTCAATAAAAGAGAGTTCACTTTTGACCCTCAACACGGAGCGTGGTCTCGTTCTTGGGGGTGTCGTAATAGTAAATATTGTCTTTTATGTTAAACATTAATCCAGGGAGTAATCTGATCGCCAGTTAATGGGGTCAGGAAGGAATTAATTTTTCCCCTCTCTGATACAATTCGCTATGTTTCAAGGAGGGTTTTTACTGTTTGCCTTCCTCTGGATTCAATGTATATTTAAGTTAACAATTCTTCAGATAGAACATTCAGGTTAAAAAAACATTACCTGAAGTTTACAATACTGATTAATTTAAAGTTCAACTGTTTTTACATTCAAATGTTAATACTTTTAATACAAAATTAGGTTAAAATCTTAATTAACTATGTTACTGTTTATAATGTTCCAAGTTTCAAAAAAAACATTTCAAGTTCCTTACTTACACAGATAAGAAAGTTCAAGTTTCAAAAAATATACTTTCAAGTTTCTTACTTAGATATATTACAAAGTTCATGTTAGGTCAACCACGTTTTAAGTCACAACAATAAACAAAGGTCAACCATTGAAAAATACAAATCAATAAACAATTCAGTCATAATTAATGGAAGTACTGTTTATGGATGATTAGCCTCACAAAACACTTGCCTTGCATTATTTTTATAAATTATGTTAAAATGTTAATTAACTATGTTACTGTTTCTAATGTTACAAGTTTGAAAAAAATGTTTCAAGTTCCTTACTTACACAGATAAGAAAGTTAAAGTTTCAAAAAATATACTTTCAAGTTCCTTACTTAGACATATTACAAAGTTCATATTAAGAGCTCAACCATGTTTTAAGTCACAATGTACATGTTGTCTTTTATGTTAAACAGTTATCCAGGGAGTAATCTGATCACCAGTTCAAGGGGTCAGGAAGGAATTATTATTTTTTTTCCCTCTCTGATACAATTGGGTACGTTTCAAGGAGGGTTTTTACTGTTTGCCTTCCTCTGGATTCAATGTATTTAAGTTAACAATTCTTGAGCGAGAACTTGCATGTTAAAAAACCATTACCTCAAGTTTACTATACTTATTAATTTTAAGTTCAACTGTTCTTACCTTCAAATGTTAATACTTTTAATACAAAATGCTTTAACAGTTACTGTTCACCAAGAGAACATTTTACAAAAATAAACATGTTTAATATCACAATATTACTTATTTCATCATAACTAAAATCTTACAAGTGTCAAATACGTATATTAATAACTAAACAACTTTCCAAACATACACATCTCACTGCCGTCATTTTTTGACAGGCAGGCGCGAGTCAAATATAAAAAAAAAGTACAATTTTATTTTCCTCATAGGTTGTAATGGTCATGCATATGCCAATATAAAAAGTCATGCTGCAACATGCTGAAAGCTATTAAAGACATACTACCTCATTCAATTGCAACACAAATACCTGCAAATGGCTGACACATTAACCCTTTCACACTCACAGAGGCTCTAATGTGGAATCTAAAAGTACAAAGATTTCACTCATCACATCTACATTGGGACAACAAATAATGGCCAAATTACACATGGCATATATCAAGTACCAGGGGAACATTTCACATATAGTTATTTCAGTGCCCCAGTTCTGTCTGACTCTCTCTGACCCTATGGACTGCAGCACGCCTACTAATGTCTTTGTCTGTGCGTATCCACAAGGTTTGCATGCTAAAGATACTGGAGTGGGTTGCCAGTTCCTTCTCTAGTGGACTGTAATTTGTCTGACCTCTTTCTCTATGACCTGTTCACCTACAGTGGCCCTACATAGTATAGCACACAGCTTTATTCAGGTACACAAGCCCCTTCACCAATCCAGAAGGGAACCAGGGGAACATACACCACACTAATCTACTCTAACCCATCAGGAAGGGCTGCAGAAACACATGCATGTTGAGCAGATGCATGTGGAGCGACAGCCAACTCCCTCCATCTCCGCTATGCCCATCCTGAAAAATCCCACACCATTGCTGGTGGCCAAGTGCCAAGATGTATATCCATTCCCATTTGGTGACCTCCCATTAAGTTTTGCTATCAATCAATTCACACCATCACCTGTCATATTGCTATCAGGCCTTCACAGGAATGTTGATACTCCACAGTATCACTAATTGGACTTTCAATGTGTATTAACCCTTTATTATTATTATTATTATGATTATATCTGATATATATATATAATGATATAATATCTAATGCTATTATTACTATTTTACTTATTATTGTTATGTCATGTATTAACCTATTACATAATAACTCAGGCTCATTAGTTTACAGATATAGGAATGTGGCAAAATATGGATGTATGGGGATGTCCCAAAACCCCAACCGTTGACAACATGCTGACACAGTGTGAATGATATAACAAAGCTGTATTTCATACACAGAGCACAATTGGGAATGGACAAGACTGTACATTAATATCATGGGTGTGGTGTGGGCGGATCCCAGAAGGGCAAGAGGTTGTGCTTGTGAACAAGGGGATACCTAAAGGGGGTAATGTCATAGTCTAGAATAAGCATGATGCATAGCACCTACCAGGGTCACATGTGGTCACCACACCACTGCAACTGGAATCTGATGGAAAAAAGGATCATCAGAAAGCACTCCATTTAATTGGAGAAACCATTAATGTGCATAGCACTTACAACTTGTCTAGATCTGCTCAATGAAACAGATGACCATAATTATGGATAAAGTCATACAGATCTAATCCACACACAATGTGTTGTCAGATATTAAGGAATAACCAGAAATTGATAAGCAGAATATGTGACGCAGAAAGAGAAGTTTGAGGAACATGCCTTCATGATTGTGAGATAGGGCTATTAAGACCTACGGAGACAAGAACAAGATATCAATCAGAACACTATTTGGATTGACTTCAACATCTCATGTCAACGGCAATCCCCACTGAACATCAATTGCAGAAATATTTAGCATAACCATCCATGTAAACACTCTGTAGTCAGCCAATAGTATGTCAACATTAATACAAAATAATATTCATTGAGGATTGTGGATGAGCAGGACTTAGGGCAGTGGTTCTCAATCCTCTCCTCAGGAGCCATCAGAAAGGCCATGATTTAGGTGAAACTCGGGAACCAAAAGTGAGGCAACTAGTATTCAACAGGTGATGGAGCCTCAAATTGCTTCACATGTGTATTCACACAGTGTTTAACCTAAATCATGGTCTGTGTGGTGGGTCCTGGGGAGAGGTTTGACAACCACTGACCTGGTGGATGTTCTCACCTACTTCCTCTTTCTGAGCATTGGGCCCACACCTTCTATAACCACGCGCTTCCTCCCTCTACCACGGCCAGGATGTGTTGGATTGAGGGGTGCATCCAACTGGGGTGGCTGTGTAGCAGCTGTCGTTGGTGGTAAGGAGCGATATGAGGAGGCTGTAGGCTCTGGCTGCGGTGGTGGTGGAGCCTGTGGAATCAAAGGCTGGAGTGTATTCAAGTGGGCTTCAGCCAATTGCCAAGTGATGTGTCTGGGCTTGTCTGTCCATATGAGCCATTAGCTCGTACCTCTCCATCCACCATATATTGCTTGCATGCTTCCCGCCTGCCCAGTAGCAATGTCATTCTGACGTGCCAGCTGAGCTGTCAGCTGTTGGACTGCACCAATCTTGCGCTCATCAGCCAAGCGGTAGTGCCGATATATGTTACTCAAGGTGCCTGGTGCAGGGAGACGAGTTCCGTCTCCGGACGATGTTGGACTCTGGATGTGCTGTGGTGAGGCCAGTGGTGTTCCCTGTTGTGATGGTGTACCCCGTAGGGATAGGGATGATGTTGCCAGTAAGGGTTCTGTTGCCAATGGAGATGGTGCTGTTGCTAATGGAGATGGTGCTGTTGCCCATCCGTATGGTGTTGACCAGTCTGTTGGACAACAATGGCTGTGACATCAACAGCTGCGACAACAGCTGGGGCAACAATAGCTGCAACATCTGCTGGAGCAACAATGGCTGCACCAACTGCTTGGACAACCACTGCTGGGAAAATCACTGCTATGGCAACATCTGTTGTGGCCTGGTCAGGAGTGGGAGGGGATTGGGGTCCGGCACACTTATTGCTTGATTGTCACCAGGTGGCAGTAGTGGGCCCCATGAGTTCAAAAACCCTGCCAAAAGCCCTGAAAGGGTTGGTAATGTGCCCGTAATGTGTGTGAGGGCCTGAGGGGTGATTCCCACAATGGTCCTGCTGCTGATGGTCCAGCCTCCTGTGATGGACCTGGGCCCTCGGCTTTCTCCACTACCACCTGCATTGGTGATAGTGGGGCCTCTGGTGGAGCCACCACTTGTGTCTCTGCAGGTGGGCGGGGTACGCCTCCTGGGTACAAAAATGAGAGGACAATAGTATTTGATTGTTGATTCTCTGAACAATTGTTTGCTGTGTGTTTCCATATCCCTGACATCATGTTCACTTGTAATTGGCTCTGGTGATTGTTTCCCGCAGATAAACATTGAGCTGTATCATGATCATTGTGGATCATGGCTTATATAAATATATGTATATATATATATATATATATATATATATATATATATATATATATATATTTATATTTATTTATATATATATATATATATTTATATATATATATATATATATAGCTGGTGTGGTGTGCCATCTGCAGTTCATTAAGACACGTGCTCATCTGACTTTGCTGTGCAGTTTGTGAGACTGACCAATCTGTGATCTCTGATAGCCAGTGTCCAACTATCCTGGAAAAGCCACTACTGCTGCTGGCTCCAAAGACTCCTTGATAGTCCGCTCCCATCCATAGTAGGTGATGTTGAGTGGTGGGCCACCATTAGTCCCACAGGCTGCTCTGGCCTCCGCTGCCATCTTTTTCTTCACCTTCATCCGGCAGTCATCATATCAGTGTTTAACAGACTTAACATCCCTGTTTGCAAACCCTAATGAAGCCACAGCTGCAGTCACCCCATTCCAAGCAGGTGCCTTATCACCAGGCCTCACATCCCTACCACCATGGATGATGCTATGGCGGGCTTTGACTTAAGTATTTAAAAATAATTGGATTAAAATCTAAAAAATGATAAGCACAAAAGTTTTTCTTGTATACAGCAAATTTATCAAGGTATTAACATTGAACATTGAACTCCGGGCTATACAGAAATGTCCTTTCTTTAAGCATCTTAATATACAATTATATGTATGTATATTGCACTTAATCCTAATAGGAGAAAAGATAAAGCAACCAAAGGCAAATTTAATGTGAGCCAATGAGTCAACTCTCCTGAGCAAGTTGATTAGCTGCACCTTATCAGAGAAGGCGCAAAGACTGCCAGTGGAGTTTGGGTGGGGCTGCTAATTAACTAAGAGAACAGTCAGCATAATAAAAAACAATACTTCAAAAGGATACAGGCCATTAGACTGTTTGTGTTATGTTTTTGCTCCACATAGGTTTAGCTAGATAAGAACAGATAGTTAGAGAATTTTAGCAGTAAAGGTAGTGCTCCGTAGGGAGCAAAGTTGTTTTCTTTGAATTTTTCTGGTGTATTATATTGTAGCACTGGCAAATATATGATAGTAAAATTTAGAAAAACATTTAACTCCTCCTGTAATTGTGTTCCTCCTTTAAAACTGCCAGAAACAAGAGCAGAAACCCAGTGAAGATGATAGTTTGTCACAGTATATATAGCAAAAACTATGTTTTTGGACCTTCAATGGACCTAAGCGTGAATCAAACATTGTATATTATGCACCTCTTTAAAATATACACTTAAAATTTCTGTAAAATTTCAGGGCTGCTTTGAAATCTATTTTCTAGAAATTCTCTCCTGACCTGCACTTTCTGCAATTCTATGTCCTCGGAATATGGATTCTATATGGGTGATATGTTTTTTGTTTTCTGTTCTATTAATAATTAACCTCTCCACATCTGCTAGGATTTCACAAGACTCCCCTCACACCTTCAAATTTACTACCACCTAGCTCCTGGACCTTCTCACCTCACCTACTATTCAGCCTTCTGAACCTCACTTCTCCACACTTACCTCTGCCCAGATGTGGTTTCCTCTGTCAGTATGTTTGTATACAATTTAAGTTTATCTATTTTCTGAAAGGGCTGTTGTACGCATATATATCTTTAACTATATATAAATACTTATAGGCAGCAGGTAAACTGCATAGACATTATTAATCTGGAAAGCAACTTGATCTTGATCATGATCATGTCCTCCATAATAAAATGTGAAATATGAATAGCCTACTTGATCAATAGATGTCACTAATGAGTAGCTGTATAATAATATGTTCTGGGATAGTTTTAAGCAATGTGTTTGTAATATGCAGTTGTGCAACCTGTTTAATGGCCCTGTTTAATTTTGTTAAGGTAAGAAAGGTATGTAGGAATGGTGACAGGCCACATGATGGGATCCTAGTGGGAGCCCCCTGGGTGACATGTGGCCATTGGGATACCTGGGGTCAGATTTCATTTTCTGCTTCTAGCCTATTTCATATTTACTCTAAGGAGAGTCAGGTTTAGACAACAATAGTGAATGATTGGGAAGGACTATGTGGATGTGGGAAAGGAAAAGAGAGAAAGAGAATAGGGAACAAGCAGCCCTATTAAATTCCCCCAACGTGTAAACCCTTAGCCTGTAATGGAGCCCGCTAGACTTACGGCTATTAAATTGGCATCTTAAAGCTACCCGCGAATGATCTGCGGGTTACAGGCGGAAAAACCCTAAGGGATGTCGAAAACATAACTATATTGGCGCAAAGCCTTTGGTCTGTCAAGTCCATAAATGTTACTTTCGCAAATCGCTATTAAATTGCTAATAATCCACTGGCGTTCAAACCCGTAATGCCTGCGGGTACTAGACAGGACCCGCAAGGGGGTTAAAGTCCTATCCGTAGGACTGTAAATGCAAATATCAACACACTACTGTACTTAATATTAAGGGTTAAGTGATGTTAGGTATTAAAATGAATAGCCCAACATTCGCAAGCTCGCAAATCTGCAATCTAAAATACTTTTTTTAATGTTTAATTTCTGTGTTATATCGATCAGTGTGTTCATACATATAATGGAACTTGCATGGACTAGAATATGGCACACCGACATTAGAGCTCAGGTGACGTGTGCAACATTATGTGCGCGCCGACAAGCGCGCGCACCAACACCAGTGTGGCGCCTTTACAAAGCTGCACTCAACCACTCACTCAGTCACTGCAGGACCCCCCAGTCCAGACTCTCCCTTTCTGTAGTCCCCCCAGAACTCCCCACCACACCCACCCACCTGGTCATTGCCCTGCTTTGAGTCTATATGTGGAGGAAGGGTGAGGAGGTGGGGTACATCCACGGGAGCAGGACACTAGAGGATAGGGTGAGTCCATCACTGTATTTGCGCGCTGGTGTGTGTGTGCGCTTTTTTCATGTATTTTGTGTGCTCACAGGACGGCTGCCGCACGTCTTCCCTCGCTCTAAAGTTGGGCCACCCTATAATATCATATTAACTGATTTATGAATATTGCATTATTTCTGGAAAGCAGGTCCGATCGTAACTCGTAATTCAAACCAGTAAGATATTGAAATCTAACCTCCATTTTTCATTTGACGTAATAATGACGATCTCTTTCACTATTGGCTCTGTCTAAACCCGTAACCTGGGTGTACTGGTGCTGCTACAGGCTTGGAATTTAATATGGCCCCTAGAGTTTCATAAAAAAAACATGAAGCATGCCATTTTGCCATTCTTAGCTTGTTCGTTTATGAAATTCAGTCCTGAAGCTGTCTGATGTCCATCAATATTGTAGTTGATGATGTTGCTTCAAGGGCCATCTCATTTTTCCTCGTAGATGAAGAACAGAACTTTCAAACAACCTACAGGTTTCTTTTTGAAAAATTAAACAGAAACAATTCAGACTGAAGCTATTGGGCTTTTAAACACATGCCATATGCTCTGTTTTGTGGTCAGATTAAATTGGCAGAGCTGTCACCCCAAGCATTAATAGAATAGGTGTGACTACTTGTTTAGGAATTGGTGCCCCTGTTGTGGGCCCTGGGATCTTTGAGTGTACCCAGGCCTCAGCTAGCATTTATGTAATGCAATCTGTAATCTAAAATGCCTCAGTGGAGATTCCTGATACTGCTGCCCCAGGATAGTGCTATATATCCAATTGCCTCATATTGGAAGCTACTAGGGTCAGGCTAAATTTCTCCCAATGCTCCAAATGTTACTTCTTTGCTCCTTCACCATACCCAAGGTCATTTTCAAAAGTTAAAATACACAATCATCCACATTTTTGCAGGATGGGTTTTTTCGTCAATCCTTATATTTATTAATACAGTTTTTAAAGAGGAGTTCAGCCCATATATGATAGTACAGTGAAACCTTTCGTATACATGACAATCCTGAGGGCTTGGTATACCTTGGCCATAATCCTGTTAGGGAAGAATATGTGCACAAATTCCATCCTGCTGAAACCTGCAATGACAATCAGAAATAACGAGCTCATTCAGCATTGATCAAAAAGTTGTTGTTCAACTCTCTGTGACTATATGGGCGCATGACGACAGGCACATCTGTCTGTGTTTCTGGTTGTGCTTATCCATATGATTTTCTTGTCAAATATACTGGAGTGGGTTGCCAGTTTCTTCTCCAGTATACTGCAATTTGTCTGACCTCTCTGCTATGATCTATCTTAAGTGACCCTACATGGTAGGTACCTGATACCTGTTGTCAATGCAAGAGGTGGAAATAAAAACATCACCCATAGTTCATTTGGGATGATCTCAGTAACATCTCTATTAAGATTATATATAAAACCATTTTTTTAATAACATTTAATTAACAAAGTATGTTTTAAACTATAGTTTTAAGTTATATTTGGAACCTCTGTTTTGACTCTTTAATGCATTGCATTCATAATTCAGGTAGACATCCAGTATATTCATAAATTATTTAAATATTTCATGTACTGTATAAGGTGTGGAGAGCACCCACACCACAAATAATTATTAGATTTTGATTCACAGCAATATAACATACTAGGAAATTGCCCGTCAAAAATGATGAGATTAAAATTGAAAGGCTGGCAATGCTGTGTACTTCAACTTTCCTGCTTTGCACTGATCAGCTTTGGCACGGTGGCACGTCCTTAGCAGCTGAATAGCACAACATCATCAGGGCGCAGAGAACTGCACTCTAATGACGCTCTGCACTCCAGCCTGTATCCCAGCCTGTATCCCAGCCTACACAATGCTCTATATGTACAATACACACTACTCTATACATACAGTACACACTGCTTTACATATACAGTACACACTACAAGTTACACATACAGTCCCTGGTGATTTTGGGTGTCCCTGGGTATTTCGGGTGTCCCTGGCCACTCTGGACTCTGGTCACCCAACATGGATGTGTAACCTGTAGAGTGTACCATACTGTATATGTAGAGCAGTGTGTAGTGTATGTATAGAGTGGTGTGTATTGTATGTGGATAGCAGTGTGTACTGTACATTCAGAGTGTACTGTACCTTACCTTGCCAAGCAGGCTGGGATGCAGGCTGGAGCTCAGAGCGTCATCAGAGCGCAGTTCTCGGCACCCTGATGACGGTGCTCTATTCAGCTGAGCACGAAGGTCGAGGTGCCATTGGGGAGTCATCGCGAGGCTTAAAATGAGCACCTTTGGCGCTCATTGCAAGCCTCTCCCGCTCGCGGCTCTTGCGCCGCTCATTGGCAGGTTTCGTTAACCTGCAAGTTTTGTGCTTGGGAATGCTATGTGTCCCGTCCCTTTGTGTTTCTCCTCTGTGTGTCTGCTGAATGTTTGTGTGTGACGGGGTGACTGCCGTTGCAGCATGCCTGGCGTTGTTGGTGTAAATGTTACTGTCTTTGCCGTCATGTATTTTCTAAGTCCTGCGTGTCTGGCATTGTTGGTGTAAGTGTTACTGTCTTTGCCGTCGTGTATTTTCTAAGTCCCGCGTGCCTGGGTTTGCTCAGCCTCGTTTTCATCCAGTTTCAGATTTTTTACGTTTTTCAGCCAACATTTTTTTCCCTCGCTTAGCCGATTTTGTATTGACGAAAAACCCCAAACCTTACTCCCAGGCTTCCTGGCTCTCCCCCATGCTGTGTGTGAATGTGTTTTTTTTGTTAAATTATTTGGGGGGGTTTCAGGTTTTTATAGTTACGTGCTTTGCTTGCAGTTGCAACCATCGCAGTCGCGTGCCTCGAGGCAAGCAGTGCAATGAGCTCCTTCAGCGAGGCTCGCAAAGTGTGACCAACATCGTAAGCGTTCCCAACACTGACAACTATATATGTGATCACATCTAGCTTACAAGACATTCTAATAGAGCTCTTTTTTTCATGGATGCTTTATATATTTAGACTCAAGCAACTTCTTAGGATCCATTTTTTCTGCCCCTTAGTGACATAAACCTCAAGTTGTCATGTATATTAAAGAGCATAAAAGAGATTGCATCTAGACTGCTTACAAATTAAGAAGATGACAAAAACGATATCTGATTTTGATAAATATGGGAGGCATGGGCTACTTGCTGACCAGAACTTTTCTGCATATGCCTCAGGTTCACAAATCAAATGCTTATACCAGGATTCGGGCATCAAATGGTTGAGAAGTGTTAGATATTTGCCTATACACATTAGTACCATGTCCCTTCTGTGTGTTTTGCAGATCTGTATCTAAGGCCGGATTTGCATCTGAGGCACTCCTAGTTAAACATTTCTAAACTGCCCACTGCCAAATGAATCTATACTTTGATATTAATGTTTCTGCTACCACAAAATGGAAATGGAGTGCTGTAGGTTTCCCAATTGATACTCATTTTCTTGGAATAGAGTCAGAGGCAGAGCTAGTGAATGTAGGGCAAAATGATTTGAGGCTTACCTTGTTACATCTCTACACAAGGTAGGTGATTATAGGGATCAATAAAGAAGTCAAAAATATATGTAGGTAGTCAGATCACTCCTAGGTTGATCAGATCACCTTTCTGTAAAATTAATAATATATCTCTCTCACATAATAAATTAAGAGTCTCCTTTATTACATAATGCACCAGACAATAGAGGGCCCCGCTCAGCTGTGGGCCCTTGTACCTGCTGCACCAGCTGCAGCTCAGCCATTGAATAGAGTTTGACAGATATTCCAACTTGAAAAAAAGAGCAACTTTGGTATGCCACTGCTCAGTGGCATGTCTTGAAGTACTTTAGAAGCAAAATAGCATAACATGCATGTAAGAAATCAATTAATAAACAAATAATGAATGTATAATTTCTACAAATAATAAGTTCTTTTGGACAAATCAATAAACAAGCATACGCGTAAGTTAATTAAAAATAATATATTTTATATAAATGAATATACAGTTACACAATGGGTTTTAGACAAACAGATAGACAGTAGGGATAAAACTATATTTACAAAAAGATACTTAATATACTACATTATTAATAGATACTACACCAAAGGTCAGCAATATCTTCAGACTCCATGTCTTTAAGCCTCAGGTCACACCACGGCATGGCTTCTGCTCAGCTGGGCACTCCTCTGGATGGCTCTTCTGGACACCTCTTCATGGACACACACACACTCTCCTAGATTTAGACTGACTAAAAAACTCTCTGGACTTTGTATATCTTTCTTGGACACTCATCCTTGATATGTGACTGTCCATCTCAACTGAAATCATCTCACCTCTCCCCAAACTCCATAAAAAGTCTATAAATGGGAAACTCACACACACAGATGTCCCCTTGTTTACATATAAACACTCTGGACCAAGAGAGACCCTATTTTGTTGTCTATATGATAGATACAAGAGTTCACCACACCTAACTGTTCTTTTGTTTACCCATAAACAACCCCAGGCATAAGTCTTTTGTTACAGTATCAATGGAATAGATAGTCACACCTCAAGTTTCTCAGGGCACAGTTTGTTTGTGATAAGTTGGTTGTGACTCAACACAATTTATATATCATCACTTATAAAGATTTATACAACTACATATTTTATATAAGATACACTTATTAAATACAAAAAAAATTATCACTATATAAGCCACATCGTACAATGCATTTCTGAATTATTATTATTATCTTTATTTGTTAAGTGTTTTAAATTTTTAGCTGTGTCTCCATTGAGGAATGTCTATTCCCAGGGCCTCGGTCTTTTCCACATTGATTTGCAGACCCGATAAGGTACCGAATTCACCTAGGGTTGACAGCAGGGCGGGGATTGACCTCGCCGGCTCCGTTAGGGTGCAGAGAAGGTCATCCGCAAATAGCGAGCATTTCAAGTGATGATGACCCACCTGCATCCCTTTTATCTCTGTGTTACATCTGATTTGTTGGGCCAAAAGCTTGATCGCCAAAGCAAATAGTAACGGAGACAAGGGGCAGCCTTGCCGGGCTCCCCGCTGGATAGCTATAGAAATGTTTTCCGATCCCGGGAGTTTTAAACAGGCCTGCGGATTCTTGTAAAGTGATCTGATCAGTTGTATGAATCGACCTTTGAAGCCAAACTTAGCCAGCACCGCGTACAGATAAGACCACTCCAATGTGTCGAAGGCTTTTTCCATGTCAAGAGCCAGCACACAGAGGGGGGTCCTGTCCTGAGAGGCTAAGTGAATGACATTCATAGCCCTTCGAATGTTATCAGCTGTCTGCCGGTGTCGGACGAAACAGGTTTGATCCTTGTGGATCAAATCCAGGAGGAACCCCAAGATCCTATCTGCAATAATTTTGGCTAACAGTTTAAGATCTCCATTTATAAGGGAGATGGGCCTATAATTTTTCGGATCTAGTGGGTCTCTGCCTTCTTTGGGGAAGACATATAAGTCAGCCCTATTCAGTTCTGGGGGCATTGGTTCCCCGTTTAGAATGGAGTTAAATAATTGGCAGAGATATGGTGCTAGAATATGCGCAAAGGACTTGTAGTAAGGGTTGGTAAAGCCGTCAGGGCCAGGGGCCTTCCCTATTTTTAAGCTATTGATGGCTTCAAGTATCTCCTCTACCGTTATGTCTGAATTGAGTGTAGCCGCGCTCTGGTCTTATACCTTAGGAAGATCGCAGGAATCCAAATAAGACCGAAGGGTCGCGGTCGGTTGCTGCTTCGTGGAATAAATTGAGCTATAGAAGTCAGCAAACGTTTGCTTGATGATATTTTCACTGACCGTTACCTGTCCCTTTGCAGTTTTTATACGCAAGATCCTAGATTCCGCTATCTTAGACAAAAGCTTCCTAGCCAACAGAGAATCCGGCTTGTTGGCCTTTGAGTAAAACAGATGCTTGGTTCGCCTCAGGGCTTTTTCCGTTTTGTGGGAGAGCACCGCATCTAGCTCTAGCCTGCACTGAGCTATCCTCTGGTGGAGTCTAGAGGAGGGGCATGACTGGTTCCTAGTCTCCAGGACCTGTAGCTTAGTAGTGATTTCCTGCTCTCTGATTTTACATTGTTTTTTAAAAGCAGAAGCTCGCTTAATGCATGACCCCCTAATAAAGGCCTTATGAGCCATCCAAACCCAGCCTATGCCCATGTCCCCAGAGCTGTTGCACTCAAAGTAAAGGAGAAGATCTTTTTTTAATTTGTTCCGACAGCTCTGGGTTAGCAAGTAGAAGCTCGTTCAGTTTCCATGTGTATGGTGTAGATATGTTCACCCCTAGATCTATGTCTATGCTCACCACCGCGTGATCCAACCAGGGGCATACCCTTATTTCCGCCCTTTTTGAGCGATCAAACAATAGCGAGGCTATCAAGAAGGTATCAATTCGCGAATAAAATCCGTGGGTGTGGGAGTAGTACGTATAGTCCCGTTCTTGTAGGTGATGTCCCCTCCAGGCATCCACCAAGCCCAGGCTATGCAGCGCCTTCTTGATATGTCTTATTTTGTTAGAGAACCTGACTATGGTCTGGGTGCCCGAGCGGTCCAGGCTTTGGTCAAAGGCAAGGTTAAAATCCCCTCCCATCACCATTGTGTTGCCGGAGTATGGCTCTAAAAGCCTCAAGATATGCAACAGTGCCTTATGTGGTGTAGTGGTAGGGGCATAAAAGGAGATGAGGGACAATTTAGTCTCCAGAACTGTTCCATGAAGTATTACATAGTGTCCATTTTTGTCCACTATCTTCGACTCTACCTGGAAGGGGATCAATATAGAGGCCCGCGCTTTCCTGGTGACTTGGGTGGAGGAATAGTTGGTGGGGTAGTCTCTGCTTAGATATGTTGGTATATGATTGCGGACAAAATGTGTTTCCTGCATGAATATGATCGAAGGCTTCATATCCTTGTAATACATAAAGGCCTTCTTTCTTTTGAACTGGGAATTAAAGCCCTTAACATTGTGAGATACAAAAGTAAAGTTTGTATCAACCGGTCTAGCCATTATTAACGTTTAGTATGAGGCTATAATGTCCAGTCATCTTACCTTGTCTTGTAGAGGAACCAGCACGGAGAGAGCGGCCGGGGGAGGGCCGGAGCCACCTCTGAGAGCCAGGCACTGCCCACGTTGGAGCAGAGATGGAGAGGGCACACCAGGAGGGGAGGGGAAAGAAAGTAACACGAAATAAAAAAATAATAACAACTTTGTAAATCTTTACAATTAGTAAATCTAAACATTCACAGTAACACATTGGATCTTCTAAACACATCTTCCTACACCAGTCATCTATCCTGGCACCTTGGGGAAGGATGGGTGGACCTGCCACTCTTCCGAAAAACCCCAATCGGAAGGGGTTAACAAGTCCCATGGGAGGGACAGAGAAAAAATAGAATAAAAAAAAGTGAACAAATAAAGACTCCGCCTGTGAGGGGGAGTATCTCCAGATCTAGGAATCTTATTGTCGCAGGAACAGTGCAACCAGCAACCAGATCACAAATTAGAGTAATTAAAGTAAGCCCTTGGTGCTAAGAAAAAAGAGGCCTAAAAAGAAAAAAAAAACAAGTAAACTTGGCATTCTGCCTCAAAGAACTTGGTAGAGATCAGTCCGTTATCATAAAAGAGCAAGACCCAGTCCAGCCATTTTAATGTCCTTTCTGGTTTCCTCATTATCCCAAGTCGCTTGTAGCTGGACCTTATGGATCTACTTCGTTCCGCGCCTGGATAGTCTGAGTCCGGGGTGAGGATGTGGGGCCTCTATCTGTAGCCTCAGGAGGCTGAGTCCGGGTTTTGTACGGGACAGTTGACCATTGCTGCCTGGCTCTGCGTCTGGCCAACGTGATGGGGGAGAGGTCCACGAAGACAAGGAGTGGAGCGTTATCAGGCCCCTTGATGTCCTGGGTCTTTCGGGCCGCAGCTAAAACCAGGTCTTTAGACTATTGCCAAGGGAATCGGATGATGACATCTTTGGGCACTTCCATGCTTCTTGTCGCCCCCAAGGCTCTGTGGGCCCTCTCAACTTCCAGCCGTGAGGCCCGGACCTCCGGGAGGAGCTTGGTCAGAGTCTCTGAGACATATTCCTTTAGATTCTGTACCGCCCTGGGAATTCCCGTTATTCTTATATTAGGACGTCTCGAGCGGTTCTCAAGGTCTTCATATTTATCTTCTAACGCCGCTATGCAAGAGGAGTTCTTGTGAATCTCCAGCCTGTCCCTCTCTTGTGCCTCCACTATCTGATCCGTGGTCTCCTCAAGCAGGTTGGTCCTTCGGCCCAGGTCGTGGATATCTTTCTTAATGGCGTCCACAGTCTTAGTCATGTACGCCGGAAATAGCCCCTCAATCTGGGCTAGTGAGCTTTTCGAGAGGTTCATATCAGGTTGAGGTGGGTCTGCCTGGCCCTCATCCTCCGATTCACCTGAGGGGTCTGATGCCACCTCCTTCGTTGCCCCAGGAGGTTTGCAATAATCGGTGATTGTTGGCAGGGCTTTCTTGTTTCTCCCCATCTTTTGTTGTCGTTTTTCAAGCGGTGAGTTGAGCATAGGGTCAGACTTTTTCTTTCCCCTTCCTTTGGTAGGACTGCTATCCAGTGGTAGTGCGGCTGCTTACTGTAGCATTCAGTGTGGCTGTGCTAGCGATCCATTGGGGTATCCCCCTCCAGGTGAGCCTTTAGTCCCAAGTGAGCATTGCTTTAGGCATTGGCCTCCTTGGACCCGTGCCCTTGGTGTATTTCAATGCGTGCAATGCCAGTTGTCAGAGAAGCGGCCATTCGTGCTTCCCGGTGGCGCTGCTGTCAAATATAGTCCCGGGTAGTAGGTATTAGGGAGAGTTGCTCCTATGATATAATATATTTTCCCTCTAGTGTCAGATATATGATAAGTTTAATCAGGCCCATAAAAGTGCAGGCAATGCAAATGTTAAGCACTGGGTGGCAGCAGTCCTCCTCAGATACTCTTAATACTGGAGGATTTTCTATGGAAACAATTTCAGATTGCTTATTATTCTAAGCTACAATTCTGACTTTTGAGGGTTTTGATAGTTTCAGCCCACTTAGTTGTCAGGCGGTGCAGGCACACATCAGGTAAGTGGTGTTATTTGTATGTTTATATAGAGTGGAGTGATTTTTTTTTTTTTTTTTTATCCTTGCAGGACTGGCAGGCTCCTGTTATTATCTTGGCCTGCCCTTTTCCAAGATGGCGGTCTTGGCTTCAGCCCTTCGTCAGACACTGCCCTGGTGTTGGCTTTGGGGGGGGGGGGGGGAGTTAGTGCTGTGGGAGGCTTATGTCTTGTCCCCACTTGTATGTTGTGGGGTTCCCTTCTCCTTGTCTCCCCTCCCTGTATCCCCCTCTGTACCTTCTCTCTGGATGTCACTTCTTCTACTTTAGTGTGTTTAATGGCATTTATGTGTATTATGGACTTTAATAATTCTGTGTGGCGGGATAGGAAACCTCTTTTGTATCCTTTGTCACTTTTTTTATGTCCAGTGCAGTTTTGTATAGGGCTGACTCTCTTTCTCCTCAGGCTCTAACCTCTTGTTGGGGCTAACCAAATTCTCTCTGAGGCACTGCTGGGTCCTCTTTTTTTTTTTTTTTTCTTATTTTGAAATGTTTGTATAAGTGTGGTTTCCCCAGTCCTTGCCTTCTAGCTGTCCCCTGTCTGAGGTGGATATCAAAAAGTCCTCTATGCTGTGCCCCTTTGTTGTCTGCAACCTCTGCCCTTCTTCACGATTTACCCAAGGGCCTTATGCTCACCTCTAGGTCTTCATCCTGTGCCCTCTGTCTCCGCTGCTGTTTCTTCTCTGCACCTCCACCAGGCCCTTGCTTTGTGCACCTAGTATGCTATACTCACACAGAGACTGTCCTCAGTAGGGGAGCATGGGGATCACTCCCCAAGATGGAGGCTTGAGTAAATGGGTGTCATGCCAGACTGTGTAGCTGGATGCAGTTGTCCCTCTGTGTTCTGGGAATGAGTCCAGGTCCTGGATCCGAGACTCCAGGTGCTTTAGGCTGCAAGGCTCTGCCGAGTGCCGGCTACATCTACGGTGATTCTCTGCAAGATCTCTGATGGAGGCTGCAGCTCCTGTCGCTGTCTCTCCTCACCTCTTTCTGCTGGGCTCTTTGAGTTTGAGGTAGGTCCTCCTCAGAAGCCTCAATCCAAGATGGCGACTGCACTGATCGAATAGCGTAGCAAGGCCCTAGGTCCTGTTTAGTGGTGGATCAACCTTCCAGGGCTCTATAACTGTGTTGGGTTTTTCTTTTGGGGGGAGAAGTCCCCAGCTATTGATTTGAGGGCAGTGGTTGCCCTCTGGGATGTTTTTGAGGCTTTTATGGGCTTTTGCTACGGAGCTCCAGCTCCATGTCAACATTTTGTTATTGTTTGTATGTGAGGGATAAA
The DNA here is from genome assembly GCA_027410445.1 of Discoglossus pictus. NCBI lineage: Eukaryota > Metazoa > Chordata > Amphibia > Anura > Alytidae > Discoglossus > Discoglossus pictus. The sequence goes on from CM050163.1 coordinate 291,520,420, forward strand.
AGGGAGGGCGGGATCCAGTAGAACTACAAGACAACGGGCCTGGAAAGTGGGAGTGATGGTGGTGTTGTCAACAGTAAGAGATATTTGAGGAGTGAAAGCTGTAGTGGAGGGTGGAAAGGAGGTGGAGTACAGTCTTAGACATGTTGAGTTTGAGTTGACAGGCAGACATTGTGAATGAATGAAGGTACTGACCACTCAGAAGGTAAAGAAAATGTATATATTTACTGAGCACCCTTGGATTAATGTAAGTGTTCCTGCTAACTGGGATTTAGTCATTTACAAATATGTCCAAGCTGATGTAAGGATGTCCATATGACAGTACTGTTACCCTGTTCTATATCTGAGTGACAATAATCCAATGTTTCTAAAAACCTCCTGGCAACCAGATGCACAAACAACTGTTCTTCATATAAATGTTTAAAAATATGTTGACACTTTTTAATTGCTGTTTCTTATAATGTATTTATTCATCATCGAGTATATATTGGGACAATGACAATTTTTATTATCATTTTTTTGTTTGATTGTTCACTTTCTGATTATGTTACTGATAAGCTGGTAAATCTTGCACTTCTGGTCACACTGATGTTTGATGTAATTAAAAATAAACACTAAAGGGTGTCTATGCCACAAAATGAGTGGTGAATAAAAAATATTATAGTACATGGACATGGACTGCACCTTCCATGTAACAAGGTTGAAATCCTTATTTAATGCTCCTTAGCTCCATTTCAATTTAGCAAATATGATAATGGTGGGGAGTAGTACAGTTTTCAAAAAGAACTATATCAATAAATTTGAAAGATTTGGATACATGAATAATGATGCCTTCCAGTTGTTAAGTGATTTAAACTATTGATAAAACAAATAGGATAATTGTGATAAAGTAGTTACACACATTTTGCAGTTATGCTATATGGTGCTGCATAAATCCCAGATATGCAGATGGAAGTCTATTTTTATGGGTGCTATAGATATTTAGACTCTAGCACCTTTTTAGCATGCTTTTTTTCGGCCCCTTCAATTAAGAATTTACCGTTTTTAATTATATAACCCAGTTCTTAGTACCACTCATTCACAAGAGCGAAAGAGGAATAGTTTACCTTGTTATAAGTTCTTTACACAAAAGCCTTCCTCTATGGCTGGGTTTATCTTTGCTATAGTTATGATCTATTAGGGAGAAAAGTGAAAGAGTGTGATAAACATTTTCTATGTTCACTATGAATATAATTACTTTTGGATGATTATATTCATAATCATTATATTTAAGGTGTTGTGGGATTTGCTGAAAATTATTTTCTTCTACAGTTTGTTTGATAAGCACCACAACAGTGAATAATCTGCTGGAGAACAAACTCTACATTAACTTGGAGAAGTTGCAGTCTGAAGATTGATTTTCTGAGGCTTATCATCTTGGTAGCATCAGGTAAAGAATACTGTTAACAATTTTGTCAATGCCTGATCCATAAACTTAGAAATAAATATAGCAAATATTAGCCTTTAACCAACCTTCCATGAATGCACATCTCCATGGAATTTGTGACAGAGCTTGTTCCTTCTCATTACAAGAATACAGCCTTGCTCATTTCTCCAAGTTAGACCACTTTTTATCTTTGAAAAAACTTTCTAAACTCACAGGACTTTTCCTTCATGGAGAGGTTTCGTCTTCCTGGGCTGCCTTCACAATTTCAGTAAGATGGGAGCTCTAAGGTTTTTTTTTTTATTGTTTTTATTAAAGGGAAGAAAGAACAACATCATGTTAAATGCCTAGTATAAAACAAGAACATCCTGAAGAAGATACAAATGTCAACGTGGAAGGCTTGTTTTTACACTTTTCCCAACATTTTAATTTTTTTGTTATTGTTTGTTTGTTAACATTGCGTAGATTTAACATAATATACGACATAATATGCCAAAACCAGTTAGCCTTAAAGAAAAGAAAGAGATAAGAGAAAACCATAAAATAAGTAGAGAGATAGAAAGCGAAAAAGAAGAAAAAAAAAGGGGGGAGGGGGTGAAGCATTGCTTTATTATTCCTCTTGCTCACATGAAATTAAACCTGTTAACACCAACCAATTCGTAGCTCCCAAATATCCCAGCTGGAAGTCTATTTTTTGTAATTAACATCCAGTTCTGCAGAAATCATACACATAGAGTGTATGTGTTTAAGTTTTACTAGGGCCTCTCTAAACAGGGGAATAGACTTCTTCCAAGATTTAGCAATAGTAATTCTTGTTGCTAGGAATATTTGGTTAGTGAGAAGTTGGGCCTCTTTGGTAAGACCAGTATGGGAAGACCTGATAAGGCCTCTTCTGGTTTTTGAGGTAATCTACTGTCCCATAATTTCTCTAAAGTATCAAACGCTTCAGACCAAATGTGAGCAATTTTTGGGCACTCCCATAGAGTTTGATAAAGTTTTCCTGCAGAGCTGCACACCCTAAAGCAGTTCCCCACCGAGGATGGATCTGATAGTTTCAACCTTGCTGGGGTCAGGTACCACCTCAAAATTGTTTTGTAGGAATTCTCCCTTATGATTACGTTAATGAAAGATTGCGCTGCATTTTTGTGAATTTTGTTCCATTGTTAATTTTTTAAAGGGATGACCAATTTTTTTTCTCAAGAGTAATGACGGCGGAGTCTGGATGGGGTCGCCTGATCTAACAAGTAATCATAAATAATAGAAATATTTTTATTGCCATCAGCATTATAAATACAGCATTTCTCAAATGGAGTTTTGTTAGCCAAATTATTAACTTGTGATACTTTAGAAACATTTGAGTTAATTTGTGCTAAGTTAAGCCATTTTTTAACTGCTTCTGTGCACTAAATGACATGGGTGGCCATTTCTGGTTTGTTCTAAGTACATCAGCTACAATAGTAAAATTTTTACCTATCCACCAATTCTACAGGGAGTTTTTTGTTGAATGAGATATTTTTATATGGTAGTCATAAAGGGGTGAGCCAGGAACCTGTCTCTACCAAGGGAACTCTTTTGTTTATCCGGTTCCAAAGGGTAAGAGATTGGGCCACACTGCCAGGGAGCAGAGAATGGTTGATTTTAAAATGGAGACTTGTCCAGAGTACCTGGCTGATTAAAAGGTTCTGATCCCTGAGAGCGCGGCTCTCAATCTCCACCAACACCGGTGGGTGTTCCTTAATAAACCATTTGGATAGTTGTGCCTTAAAGTATTTTATTAGGTCTGGAAGAGCTAATCCCCCTTTACTTTTATGAGCCAACATAGTAGTTTTGTTTACTCTTTTTTTATGATCTCAAAGAAAGCGAGAGACCACCCCTTTAGAGTTTCTGCATATCCTATTTGCTAACCGCTGCTGGGATTGCATGGAAAAGATATAGGAGTTTGGGAAGTACATTCATTTTAATGGCGTTAATTTTTTCTATACAAGACATTTTATATGAGGACCAAACGTTGATATCTTGCAGGAGCTTTTTTATAATTCTAGGATAGTTTGCATTATATAGTAAGCTGGATTGTTCGGGAATATTGATACCCAGGTATTTGACACTGTGTTGAGCCCATTTGAAAGAGAAATTAGCTGCCAATAAAGCTTCTAAATTATTTGGCGAAGAAATATTGAGTGCTTTACCTTTGCTAGAGTTTACCTTAAATCCTGAAATGTTGCCAAAATGTGATAAAATGTTAAACACATTAGGGAGGCTTGCTAGGGATTCAGAACAGTGAGCATGATATTGTTAGCAAAACGGCTTAGTTTGTACTCCTTATTGGATAATTAGATTCCTTTTACATTTTGGTTTTCTCTTAGGGCAATTGCTAGTGGTACTATGCATAGGGCAAAAAGCAGGTGGGAGAGGGGACAGCTCTGTCTTGTTCCTCTTTGTACTGAACAAAGTTGAGACCTGAAACCCTGACAAGCTATGTAGGCTTTCAGTGCCAAATATAACACTAATATACCTCCCACTAGACCCTCATTCAGACCACACCGTAACAGTATCTCGGTCATGTAAGCCCAATCAATCTGGTCAAAAGCCTTTTCTGAGTCTAGCAATATGACATTCACAAGTCTAGCCGATGCGACATTCATAAGATCCAGAATATGTCTGGTGTTATCTGGGGCCTCTCTATCTTGAATAAATCCCACCTGGTCCGGGTGGATCCACATAGGTAACAATTGGGCTAATCTGTCTGCTAATATTTTGAAATATACAGCCTTATTAAATTGTGATTCAGCAAATTTAAAAGTGAAATGGAAAATGGGTCTGTAACTATTTTGAGATCCATTACTTACCAATTTCTACGGTAAGGGAGTATGGTCTAAAGATTCTAGAAGGCAAACAGGTCCAGTAAGATGATATACCAGAGGTTGGTGTCTACACGATGTGAGGAAGAAGAAGGAGAGAGGGAGGGGGAGCAAGGAAGTAACAAGGAGAAAGAGGAATGAAAAGAAGAAAGGCTAAGAGGAAAAAATAAATATATACAAAGTATTGTAAATGTATCAAAGCAGAAAATATAACACTTGCAATATTCCAACAAATATACAGGTAGCTTTATATGAAATCGATATCATTTCAAAAACCTGTAGACTAAGCTACAATATTAAGTTTGTTTGTGGAGAACAAAAAGCTGTCCTCCAGTGAAAATAACTCTTTAAAATCTCAATAGAAACATACAATTGTGCAAATAGTGCTTTATAAAACCAATAGTGGCGAAAAAAACAAAGAAAACAACAAAGTACAGTCTAAAGAGGAGAGCCTAATGCTGTCCTCCGATCAAAAAGGGTGAGTCGTCTGGTATCTTTCAAAAAGGATGCAATGGTCACTCTCCTAGAGTATACGTCTAAAACATGACCCCTCTGGGGCACAACTTTATGAAAACATCTATCAAAAAGTAACAATACCATTTTTAAATTCCTGCAATGAGAATAAATATGACTCCAATTATAAAAAGTTATTTTGACCACAAGTCCACTTATATGAACTAAACAAGAAATTTGGATTGTTCATAACGATGTAGGATTCACATTGACCACAATGTAGTAGAGTGGACGTTACCACAGCATGTTGTCGTATTACATACGGCATTAGGCAAGAGAATATAGTCCAGACCTTTGATACAGGAGATTTCCTGTAAAATTCAAACTATAAATCCTGTGATAGTTGTTGTGATCTTGGGCGTCTTTGGGGATCTTGGGTGTCTTGGGTATCCATGATTGTCAGGTATTAAAATACCCCAAGAGGAAAGTAAGGATGAGCCTTCATCAATGTCACGGACGAAGTAGGTTCTCCCTTCCTTTTGAATATTTAGTTTAAATTGAAAGCCCCATGTAGTTTCCAAGAGGGGTTTCAACAATCTTCTTTTAAACAGAGTGAATGGGGAAAGGTTTGCATATATGCATACTTCTGGAATGCCCGGTCTTTCCGCTCTCATAAAGAGGTCCTTGGTCATGTAATAATAAAACTTTGCTATTACATCCCTTGGTCTCTCACCAGAGGAAGGGCGGTTCATCAATGCTGTGTGTATCCTATCAATCCTGAATGATTTGCCTTCCAGGTTAGGTAAAAGATATCTGCAGAGGTCGAGTAGGTACTGGGTAAATCTTTTATAGTTTCAGGAAGAATACGGATTCTGATGTTCTGTCGTCTGGAGCAACTATCCAAATCTTCCTGATTGTAAAGAAGGTGTCTTTGCTCTTCCCTTACTGCCTGCATCTAATTTAGAGTGTGCTTGTAGCAAAGTGGCGTAGTTTTCTTCCATTTTAGTCTGGAGTCAACTGCTTTTATCTCGCCTGTGAAATCTGCCGCTACTTTCTGAACCTCTGTCTTGATCTCCAACCTGAAAAAGGAAATCGACTCTTTCAGTGCTTGGATGTCAGCCTTTGTGCTCATTGCAGCAGCCTCCATTGCTGGATTCGGCAGGTGTTTTGTTGCAGATGACGGCTGTTGAGACACTTGAATCTTTGCCTTTTGTGTGCAATAGTCTTGGATATTTGTGGTGGATCTTCTGGTAGAAATTCCAGCCATTCCCCTCTATGAATATAAATCCAGAACATTTTAGTTTGTTGCAATGGGATGGTAACTAGGTATGGGGTACTAAGTTGAGTTACATGGTAAACAAAGCTAAACCACCATGAGAAGGGAGATGAGATTAGCAACGTTTGCAGCAATTGTTTTTTGATAGCTTTCGTGAGCAGGTTTCAAGTGAGGGAGTACAATATATTTTTAAGCAGTGAGTTATTGGAACCTAACGTTCCAGTGAGAGACCACTAGATGACACGGAGAATAACTCATAGCACATGATCCGCTTGTGGCTGCTGCTTATGACCACCCTGATGTGCTCTTACTCCCTCGTTTGTTCCTTGCCCCTGTTCTGTCGTGTTTCCCAGGGTCCGAGGGTGGGTCTGAACCAGATGCTTCAATACTTTTCCAAATATTACAATAATATTAGATGGTGATCCAAAGTAATAGTTTGAAACAAATCAAAGAAAATACCCAAAGCTCTACCTTTACTGATAGAGAGTTCCCTCACTATCTAGCTCCCATCCACCTGGGTGGAGCAAAAACAGTCCAATCACTAGTCTGTATCTTTCAGAACTCCAGCTGTTTACTCTGCTGCAGAATGATCATCAGGTCCAAGCCACTGTCTCTGTGTCTTTATCCAGCTTCAGACACCTGCATGAACAGTTCTCTCTGTGTGTCTCTTTTTCCAATTGTGACCATCTGTACACTTCTGTCTGTGTGTGTGTGGGGGGGGGATTTTTCCAGGTTCAGACAAAACACTTCTTTCATCGTTTCTCTCTTTCTCCAACTCAAACTCTGCATACACTTCTATGTTTGTGTGTCTTCAGCGCAGACCAATTGTACATTGTACAATCAGTCCTTTAGCAGCCTCACACAGTCTTTAGGCCATATACACAGCCCCACATAGCCTGCTAGCTGCAGTCCATAAACACAGCCACACTCAAATCCCAGGAGCAAGCCTTAAGTCAGGTCCCACCAGCTGAACCTAATTAACTGGTCAGCTAATTTAACTCCTTAAGACGTCTTGGGTAGCTTTGCAAAATCTGTGCTATCTGTTAGGCCATTTTCTTTGCCATCTTGGCTTATACCCTACTGTGATATCTGAATTAGTTTTTACTTTCATTCCCTTGCCAGAAATAATAGGGTAATGAGACTGAAGAATTTATTAAACATATTACACTGTAATATTCAGGCCACTGATAGACAAAATCACTGTCAATATATTCATCCCTTTCAAATAGTAGACTCTGGTTGTCCACAAAAAATATACTAGTGGAATTGGCTTTTGCCAAGTTTGGACCGGGTTTCATTATCAAACAAGTAATTCCTGCAGCAACTTCCTCTACATGCATTCAGTCTTCTGGTTATCTCTGTGTTTTTCCTAATTTTGTTTGCTCGCTTTTTGCCTTGACCTCAGATTTGGATTTTTGATACAGGCTTCCCTGCCCTTTAGCCTATCTGAACCATTGTTGACTGTAAAAATCAACCACTGAGCACCACATCCCACCCCCGCCCGCCCTTTCCCCCATTTGCTCACTTTCCAGAGCAAGAGAGAAAAAACTGAAATTTCGGCAGTAAGAAAGAGAAGAATAAACTCCTTAGAAGTCCTGTTCCCTTCAGACTAGACCTGAATGAGGGACACACCCATGGCAGCGGGCAGTCGGTGACACATGTAAACACAGATTTTATTTAATCTGATTTCTCAGTGAAAACACACATATTTCCAAACAAATTTAAAAAGTATTTCAACATGATTTTATGAGATCTTTACAGCAATGTGTGTTGAATGAAGTGACCCTTTAAGAGCAGAGATCTGCATCATTATGCATACATGGCAAGCTCTAAATAAAATATTGTGAACATAAATGTTAATGTTACATATATGCAAAGAGCATCTATCATTTTAATAAGTTGAATAATAACTACTGTCTAGGCCCAGTACATGTGCAGTACTAGAAAAAAAAAATATATATATATATATATATATATATATATATATATATGCACAGTGGATATAAAAAGTCTACACACCCCTGTTAAAATGTCAGGTTTCTGTGCTGTAAAAAAATGAGACAAAGAAAAATCATTTCAGAACTTTTTCCACACTTAATGTGACCTATAAATTGTACAACTCAATCGAAAAAAAACTGAAATCTTTTAGGTAGAGGGAAGAAAAAATATAAAAATAAAATAATATGGTTGCATAAGTATGCACACCCTTTAACTAATACTTTGTTGAAGAACCTTTTGATTTTATTACAGCACTCAGTTTTTTTGGTTATGAGTCTATCAGCATGGCACATTTTGACTTGGCAAGATTTGCCCACTCTTCTTTGCAAAAACACTCCAAATCTGTCAGATTGCGAGGGCATCTCCTGTGCACAGCCCTCTTCAGATCACCCCACATATTTTCAAACGGATTCAGGTCTGGGCTCTGGCTGGGCCATTCCAAAACTTTAATCTTCTTCTGGTGAAGCCATTCCTTTGTTGATTTGGATGTATGCTTTGGGTCGTTGTCATGCTGAAAGATGAAGTTCCTCTTCATGTTCAGCTTTCTAGCAATAGGCCTGAAGGTTTTGTGCCAATATTGACTGGTATTTGGAACTGTTCATAATCCCCTCTATCTTAACTAAGGCCCCAGTTCCAGCTGAAGAAAAACAGCCCCAAAGCATGATGCTGCCACCACCATGCTTCACTGTGGGTATGGTGTTCTTTTGGTGATGTGCAGTGTTGTTTTTGCGCCAAACATATCTTTTGGAATTTTGGCCAAAAAGTTCAACCTTGGTTTCATCAGACCATAACACCTTTTCCAACATGCTTTTGGAAGACTTCAGATGTGTTTTTGCAAAATGTAGCCTGGCTTGGATGTTTTTCTTTGTAAGAAAAGGCTTTCGTCTTGCCACTCTACCCCATAGCCCAGACACATGAAGAATACGGGAGATTGTTGTCACATGTACCACACAGCCAGTACTTGCCAGATATTCCTGCAGCTCCTTTAATGTTGCTGTAGGCCTCTTGGTAGCCTCCCAAACCAGTTTTCTTCTCGTCTTTTCATCAATTTTGGAGGGAGCTCCAATGCTTGGTAATGTCACTGTTGTGCCATATTTTCTCCACTTGATGATGACTGTCTTCACTGTGTTCCATGGTATATCTAATGCCTTGTAATTTCTTTTGTACCCTTCCCCTGACTGATACCTTTTAACAATGAGATCCCTTTGATTCTTTGGAAGCTCTCTGTGGACCATGGCTTTTGCTGTGGGATGCAAATAAGAAATTTTCAGGAAAGACCAACTAGAGCAGCTGAACTTTATTTGGGGTTAATCAGGGGCACTTTAAATGATGGCAGGTGTATGCTGACTCCTATTTAACATTATTTGGAATGTGATTGCTTAATTCTGAACACAGCTAGATCCCCAGTTATAAGAGGGTGTACAGACTTATGCAACCACATTATTTTTCTTTTCTTTTTTTTCCCTCCACCTAAAAGATTTTAGTTTGTTTTTCAATTGAGTTGTACAGTTTATAGGTCACATTAAAGGTGGAAAAAGTTCTGAAATTATTTATCTTTGTCTAATTTTTTTACAGCACAGAAACCTGAAATTTTAACAGGGGTGTGTAGACTTTTTATATCCACTGTATATATATATATATATATATATATATATACATATATATATATATATATATATATATATATGTATAACTATTTAGTGTATGGTGAGCAACAAAAGAGCAAGATAAGCCCTCCACCTGCAAGTCTAAAAATAAGTTGAACAACATATTACTCGCTCAGTATTCCCAGTAATACAGTTATTGTACTCCATTCTGAGCCACTGGGTGGGGACATGCAAATGAGCAGACAATGCATTTTTGCTCTTAAATCCAGAATGCAATTTTATACATGGCTCCTTCTAATGCATATGCTTGAGGTACCACAGCTTTAAAGCAAAGCAAAGGATTGGATTTTGCACAAATCATAAACTTAATCACAAGTTTTGCATGGCTCGTGGTGAGTGCCGTTGCTTGCGTTGGCTCGCATGAGTGAGAGGTTCGTTTTGATATGTGCAATGGATTTTGTGGGACTGTTTTTCCACAACAACCATTTAGTGTATGGTGAGCAACAAGAGCAAGATAAGCCCTCCATTGTACAGAGTACAGAAACAAATAATACATAATACATCCTATACGGTCTGCCATAACATGGTTAGTGTAACGGAACCCATCACTGTTTTACCCTATTTTATGGTTATTTAATTCTTGGTTAAAATATGATCACATTGCTATACTGTAGATATGTTGGTTTATGTTTTACAGAATATATTGGCTCAGAATATTACAGCTACTAGGCTAATAGATAATCCTATTACAGAGACTCCTAATAAGATAAGGAAGTCTATTGTATAACGTATTTTCATTGTGAGACATAAGAACAAAGGGAAGGATGATCTAATCAATGTCTGATTGTATCAAAGTTGCCAGGTAGCCTCAGGGAGGTGTGACCCACCTATTGTCCCTCTATGTGTATTGTGTGGCCAACAATGGGGGATGTGTATTGCCTGTGGGAAGAGATGTGTATATATATTTCTGCACAACAAAATAAAGTCAGTATTTTTTTGACTCCCAAGTTGAGTGTCATCCAATATGGGAGGTTGAGGATGGTGAGACTGTAGTGCTTCTTGGATATTTTACCGTATACCAGCGTTACATTTGGTGGCAAGTGGCGGAATTGTTCCCACGGTCAGAAGGACAGCTACAGGAGACACCATTCCGTGGAGTACAAATTGAGGGCAACGCTAGTATCCGTACAGCGCCCCTGGCTACAGCAGGATGGAACCGGCTAGTTTTCGGACAGCGTCCCATGATGAGGAGGAGGAGGCGGCCGCTTGACTACAGGGATGCAGACAGAAAGGAACTCATGGAGGGAGACCGGGCAGCGGCTACAGTACCTCTTACGGACAGCACACAGACTGAGTTTAGAAGAGAACTCCAAAGCAGACTGGCCTTTTTCCCAGGTACGCTTCCCATAACCTTGGAATGGTTAATGACAGATGTCCACCAATACATAATGGAAAAGCAGCGTGCACGGGAGCGGTCCATCTTGGGAGCTGCTAACCAACCCTCCCACCATTAACCCCCCCCCCCCCCCCAGCACTGCGCCCGGGTGGTGGGAACTACCAAACCCCTCCACGGTACATCAGGTGCCACACGTGTAACCAGCAGGGCCACATGCAGAAAGACTGTCCCAGAAACAGAAACCGCTCCACGTGGAATACTCCAACCAATTCCCCTCCCCAGCGGCAGTGTGTATCCCAGGGAGCAGAAGGTGCCGCCCTTCCTCCCCAGCGGCAGTGTGTACCCCAGGGAGCAGAAGGTGCCGTCTTTCCTCCCTAGCGGCACTGTGTACCCCAGGGGGCCGAAGATGTCGTCCTTCCCCCCCAGCGGCAGTGTGTATCCCAGGGAGCAGAAGGTGCCGTCCTTCCTCCCCAGCGGCAGTGTGTATCCCGGGGAGCAGAAGGTGTCGTCCTTCCCCCCCAGTGGCAGTGTGTATCCCAGGGAGCAGAAGGTGCCGTCCGTCCCCCCCAGCGGCAGTGTGTACCCTAGGGAGCAGAAGGTGCCGTCCTTCCTCCCCAGCAGCAGTGTGTACCCCAGGGAGCAGAACGGGCCATCCTTCCTCCCCAGTGGCAGTGTGTACCCCAGGGAGCTGAAGGTGTCGTCCTTCCTCCCCAGCGGCAGTGTTTACCCCAGGGGGCCGAAGGTGTCATCCTTCCCCCCCACCCCAGCGGCAGTGTGTATCCCAGGGAGCAGAAGGTGTCGTCCTTCCCTCCCAGCGGCAGTGTGTATCCCAGGGAGCAGAAGGTGCCGTCCGTCCCCCCCAGCGGCAGTGTGTACCCTAGGGAGCAGAAGGTGCCGTCCTTCCTCCTCAGCGGCAGTGTGTACCCCAGGGAGCGAAAGGTGCCGTCCTTCCTCCCCAGCGGCAGTGTGTACCCCAGGGGGGCGAAGGTGTCGTCCTTCCCCCCCAGCGGCAGTGTGAACCCCAGGGAGCTGAAGGTGTCGCCCTCTCCCCCAGCGACAGCTTACCCTAACAAGGGGAGACACCAATCTCCCAGACGGCGCAGATGGGACCATGGTCTCTGTGCCTGACCTACCGGGATGCTGGACAGCCTGTCCAGATCCCCAACTACCCTCACTGGGACAACCGGAGGAGGGGGTAAGTACAAATTCCCCTCCCCAGCTAACTCCTAATGTGGCCCCAGGGTTAACAGAGGAAATGTTAACCACCACTGACCCCCACCTTTCCCTGGCTACTGAGCCGGAGTATGTCCCAAGTACCCCAGCAGAAGAGCTGACAGCGGGGCAGAGTGCAGTCGGCCTCTGCCCTCCCTTTGTCCCTTGTACAGAGCAGAATGTCCTGCAGGTTATACCAGCAGAAGAGCTGGCATCAGGGCAGAGTGCCGCTCGCCTCTGCCCCTCAAGTTCCCTCAGCGTGTTGCCCCATCGCCACAGCGAAATATCCAGGTGCCTGGTTAGACTTCCCCCCAAAGGGGAGATGGGTGACGAAGTGCCTTTTGCCACTTTGTCCTGGAGAGGACTTATTGCCAGCCTCCTGCCCTGCGACTATGGCCCTGGGACTTATTGCCCTTTAAAACCAGTATTCGGCCATACCAGAGTGTATGTCACTCATTCTGGCCCTTTAAATACAGGGGGGTCATTCGGTACTTGCCCTGTAGGAGCGGTGATACCCCAGATAGCTATGCCATGGAGCCCATTCATATAATGAAAGACTATGGGAAAGACTTTAGCTACATGGCAATTGAACTGTGTGAATAGGATCTGAGCACTATTCGGTAGTTTTGTGCGCTCAGATCCCAGCTATCCCAGCTGAAATGTGAGTAAATGTAAATTGCAGTAGTGCTGATGGGTTGTCAAACTAGAGAATTGACCAACAAATACTTTTGTCCGGACATTCCCAGGCCGATCCGTTGCGATCAGACCGTGTATGCCGGCTTATGGTCACGGGGGAGGTGTGTAACGGAACCCATCACTGTTTTACCCTATTTTATGGTTATTTAATTCTTGGTTAAAATATGATCACATTGCTATACTGTAGATATGTTGGTTTATGTTTTACAGAATATATTGGCTCAGAATATTACAGCTACTAGGCTAATAGATAATCCTATTACAGAGACTCCTAATAAGATAAGGAAGTCTATTGTATAACGTGTTTTCATTGTGAGACATAAGAACAAAGGGAAGGATGATCTAATCAATGTCTGATTGTATCAAAGTTGCCAGGTAGCCTCAGGGAGGTGTGACCCACCTATTGTCCCTCTCTGTGTATTGTGTGGCCAACAATGGGGGGTGTGTATTGCCTGTGGGAAGAGATGTGTATATATATTTCTGCACAACAAAATAAAGTCAGTATTTTTTTGACTCCCAAATTGAGTGTCATCCAATATGGGAGGTTGAGGATGATGAGACTGTAGTGCTTCTTGGATATTTTATCGTATACCAGCGGAGATATTGGACTGCGTGTTCCAACTCCGTTACTTTTGGTGGCAAGTGGCGGAATTGTTTCCACGGTCAGGACAGCTACAGGTGACAACATTCCGTGGAGTACAAATTGAGGGCAACACTAGTATCCGTACAGCGCCCCTGGCTACAGCAGGATGGAACCGGCTAGTTTTCGGACAGCGTTCCATGATGAGGAGGAGGAGGCGGCCGCGGACTACAGCGATGCAGACAGAAAGGAACTCATGGAGGGAGACCGGGCAGCGGCTACAGTACCTCTTACGGACAGCACACAGACTGAGTTTGGAAGAGAACTCCAAAGCAGACTGGCCTTTTTCCCAGGTACGCTTCCCATAACCTTGGAATGGTTAATGACAGATGTCCACCAATACATAATGGAAAAGCAGCGGGCACGGGAGCGGTCCATCTTGGGAGCTGCTAACCCACTTCCCACCATTACCCCCCCCCCCCCCAGCACTGCGTCCGGGTGGTGGGTACTACCAAACCCCTCCACGGTACATCAGGTGCCACACGTGTAACCAGCAGGGCCACATGCAGAAAGACTGTCCCAGAAACAGAAACTGTTCCACGTGGAATACTCCAACCAATTCTCCTCCCCAGCGGCAGCGTGTATCCCAGGGAGCAGAAGGTGCCGTCCTTCCTCCCCAGCGGCAGTGTGTACTCCAGGGAGCAGAAGGTGCCGTCCTTCCTCCCCAGCGGCAGTGTGTACCCCAGGGGGCCGAAGGTGTCTTCCTTCCCCCCCAGTGGCAGTGTGTATCCCAGGGAGCAGAAGGTGCCGTCCTTCCTCCCCAGCAGCAGTGTGTACCCCAGGGAGCAGAACGGGCCATCCTTCCTCCCCAGCGGCAGTGTGTATCCCAGGGAGCTGAAGGTGTCGTCCTTCCTCCCCAGCGGCAGTGTTTACCCCAGGGGGCCGAAGGTGTCATCCTTCCCCCCCCCCCCAACGGCAGTGTTTACTCAGGGGGCCGAAGGTGTCATCCTCCCCCCCCCCCCAGCGGCAGTGTGTATCCCAGGGAGCAGAAGGTGTCGTCCTTCCCCCCCAGCGGCAGTGTGTATCACAGGGAGCAGAAGGTGCCGTCCGTCCCCCCCAGCGGCAGTGTGTACCCTAGGGAGCAGAAGGTGCCGTCCTTCCTCCTCAGCGGCAGTGTGTACCCCAGGGGGCCGAAGGTGTCATCCTTCCCCCCCAGCGGCAGTGTGAGCCCCAGGGTGCTGAAGGTGTCGCCCTCTCCCCCCCAGTATTGCCTGTGGGAAGAGATGTGTATATATATTTCTGCACAACAAAATAAAGTCAGTATTTTTTTGACTCCCAAATTGAGTGTCGTCCAATATGGGAGGTTGAGGATGGTGAGACTGTAGTGCTTCTTGGATATTTTACTGTATACCAGCGGAGATATTGGACTGCGTGTTCCAACTCCGTTACAGTTAGGTTATGAAAATGTAGGTCAATCAAAACTGTTTCCATGTTGTGACAAACAATATAGAATTGTCTGTACTGAATGGGTTAATATTCATCTTGGTTTTAAAGTCGGGTTAAAGTGTCTCCAGTTGTGTCATAAGGCTTATAGTAGCAATATATGTATCCACCAGTGGTTTTCTTAGCAGAGACATCAATAGTCAATAATCTATATATATAAACCACAAAAAAGTAAAAAAATAGTCCTGCTTTAGTCTAAGCGGAAACCTGTAAATTAGTAATAACATATATTAGTTTACTATAACACCACCATATCTGAAAAGTACACAACAATTAAATATTACATATAATAGTTGTCTAACTGCAATTCATCGTCATGCTTGCGAGCCTTGCATAGCGAGCCGTTGAAGCGCAGAAGTCTTCCTAGCTTGGAGCACTTAGCCGATAAGCGCATAGCGAGGCGAGCAGTTAAGGCATTGAAACTCGGAGCACTGAGAGCCTCGCAAAGTGAGGCGAGCAGTTGAGGCATTGAAACACGCAGGACTTAGCCTCCAAGCAGTTAGGAAACGCAGGATTGCCTTAGGCTGCAAGCAGTGGAGGAACGCAGAACTTAGAAAAAAAATGAGGAAAAATACGAAGTTAACAGCTGAACCGTGCAAATCGAAAAAGACAAAATATATATTTTTTAAAACTCACACACAGCACGGGGGGGACAGCCAGGACGTCTGGGAGTGAGGTTGCACGCAAATTTGAGTTGAATTTGCCGAGTTTCGGTACTCGAAAATCTGCTAAGCGAGAAAAAAAATGGCGGCTAAAAAAAATGAAAATGAGGCTACACGACCCCGAACCGTGCAAAACACCACCAGCCGTGTACCACTTTTACCCAGGAACGTACGGGGTACAAAATACACTATTAGAAGACGGAAAATGCTCGCGAGCCACGAAACACATAGACAATCGTCGCCATTTTACAACGCTAACTTGCAACTAAGAACATTACGAATCTAAAATGCTGCTTTAACCGACTAAACAAACGGTTTGGCCTTGCGCACGCAGCATATTTATACTGCACACTTGCCACATTGCTGACATTTTCTCCTCAGGTCACCAACAGTCCAACTGTACATTGTATGCTGCATTAAAATGAAAAGAGATTGTTAGCTCTTCAGGATATTGATTGCTGGATATATTAATTAGAAATAGGTAAAGTATATTAATTTATTAAGTAACAAATTAATTAATTATTATAAAAAATATATATATATAAAAAAACGCATATTTTACACTGCTGTTACATGAAAATGGTAGTAATGGGATAAGGGAAACGGGTGGCTCAAGATATATAAAGAAATCTAAGTGTATACTAGGGGTGCTACTTTGGGATATATATGCAATATAATGATAATAAGACGGGAAAGACAAAGTATCCTTTGAAACTAGAGTGCACACCCTCTGCCCTGATAACAATATAGAGCAGCAGGAAATAAGGTAAAACTTAAAACTTAGCTTTTATTAATGTATAAAATGAGTGTTAAAATACTGATACACTGACGAGATACTGATAGTAGTAATGTACTGATTCTTAATTATGAGTAGGACTTCCTCATGGGGATTTAAGTATAATTAAAAATATGATTAAGTATAATATATCCCCCTGTACACAATAGTAATAGGTGACAACAAGAACTAAAGAACTGATAGAGAGTGAAATATAACCAGTTGGCAGAAACACAGGTCCTGAAACTGGACCTATGTATTGGCAAAGGTGTATAAGTCACATACAACAATAAAGTGACTGTGCTATATATATAAAGTAATTGCACTTACAATATTGCACCTAGGTTAATGCATATGATTAATGCAATCTATTAAAGTGTTAAGTGCAGAAAGACAAATAATGGGGGATATACCCACTAAGCAGAGACATAGGTCCTATAGATAGACCTATGTATTTGCATAGGTATATATACCTTATACAAAAAATAAAGTGACTGTGCAATTATAAATAAAAAGTGATTGCACTAGAGGTATAGCACCTAGGTATTGTACATAAGATTATAATCTTATTAAAGTGTCTTGTGCCTATATTGTGGGATAAGTAATCGATAAATTATTAATTGAAAGTGCTAGTGCTGAGTGGGGGTATACTAATAAATATAGAAACTAATAGAGGAAGGAACTATTATTGGTTTATTAATACAGTAGAACTACATAAACTAAGGAGCTGGGAGGAATCCCTCTCTACTTCATGGTAAATTGTAGGAGTAAATATTCAATAATATTGGTGAGAGTAGGGATGATAATGTAGGTCGATGTCCGTTTGTTTGGTGTCTCAACTCCTAAGCTCCTAGGTATACTACGCGCGGACTATGCGTCTGCGTGTGACGTCATAGCGCAACGTCGCGTAGTAACACGTGCAACCCGACGCACGTTTCTAAACTTTTCATCAGGGGTTACCGGGGTCGTATCTAAGGAGCTATTTAAGCTCTAAGGTTGCCAAGGCAACCCGGTGAATCATAAAATTATACTAATGCAAAGAAAATATACAATAATTAAAATGATGCTATAAATAGTATGAGAAGATTGATAAAGCCTATATTATGATAGATTGGAGCATCTATCATAATTGTAAATACTAAAAATAAAATACAGCATAAAGGGCACTGTATAACAGGCACATATGGTATTAATATAACACCTTATAGGTTTCATAAATGGCCTTACATATGAGAGGGAAATAACTTTATAAATATGTATATATGTATAGTCATAGTAGGTGTCAATCACCTAATATGAATAAGTCTCTAATGAATAGGAATCTTATCATTGGGAATATATAAGGTATAAAGTCTTCTTTTAAATGCTAAGTTATATACATATATAATATATGGACCTATTAATATAAATACATGAAGTGTTCCATTACTGTTGTTGTTAGTATTATTAATTTCATTGTAACCCTTCATAATTTGCCTTTACCTCATTGTCATTTGACTTCATCTTGAGGGGCATATAGGGGGAGTTAGGATAGTCACTGTGATGTTATCATATGATGCGTACATAAATATGTATACATAATATTCATTACTAGTTAACCTTGATAATAGGTAAGTGACTTAAATGAAAGGTGTGAACGTGAACCCATCATTAAGGCCCCATGGTTTTTTGGTTTTAAGTGTAAAGATCCAGTAGGCCTCTCTTTTGAGTAATTCCCTATCTATGTTGCCTCGTCTGATGTTTTGTTTAATACCATCTATCGCTATAAAAGATATATAACTTAGATCACCATTATGGCAAGAATTCACATGGTTGGCCACTGGTGTGTCATATTCTTTGGTGATGCTGTATATATGTTCAAGTATTCTGCGTCTCAGTTCTCTGCAAGTTTTGCCTACATAATTCATACCACATTTGCAAAGCATGAGGTATATGACCCCCACAGTTTTACACGTCATTAGTTGTTGAATTTTAAAGTTGTCTTTTCCATCTTTGGAAGGAAAAGTTTTAGTAGTATTCACATATTTACATGCTTTGCATGATAGGCATTTAAAGCAGCCCTTTGTTCTATTGAGCCAGGTATTGTTTCTAGCGCCTTCTAGATGGCTTTTAGTTAGCATATCATTTTAGTTAGCATAGTCCGCGCGTAGTATACCTAGGAGCTTAGGAGTTGAGACACCAAACAAACGGACATCGACCTACATTATCATCCCTACTCTCACCAATATTATTGAATATTTACTCCTACAATTTACCATGAAGTAGAGAGGGATTCCTCCCAGCTCCTTAGTTTATGTAGTTCTACTGTATTAATAAACCAATAATAGTTCCTTCCTCTATTAGTTTCTATATTTATTAGTATACCCCCACTCAGCACTAGCACTTTCAATTAATAATTTATCGATTACTTATCCCACAATATAGGCACAAGACACTTTAATAAGATTATAATCTTATGTACAATACCTAGGTGCTATACCTCTAGTGCAATCACTTTTTATTTATAATTGCACAGTCACTTTATTTTTTGTATAAGGTATATATACCTATGCAAATACATAGGTCTATCTATAGGACCTATGTCTCTGCTTAGTGGGTATATCCCCCATTATTTGTCTTTCTGCACTTAACACTTTAATAGATTGCATTAATCATATGCATTAACCTAGGTGCAATATTGTAAGTGCAATTACTTTATATATATAGCACAGTCACTTTATTGTTGTATGTGACTTATACACCTTTGCCAATACATAGGTCCAGTTTCAGGACCTGTGTTTCTGCCAACTGGTTATATTTCACTCTCTATCAGTTCTTTAGTTCTTGTTGTCAACCTATTACTATTGTGTACAGGGGGATATATTATACTTAATCATATTTTTAATTATACTTAAATCCCCATGAGGAAGTCCTACTCATAATTAAGAATCAGTACATTACTACTATCAGTATCTCGTCAGTGTATCAGTATTTTAACACTCATTTTATACATTAATAAAAGCTAAGTTTTAAGTTTTACCTTATTTCCTGCTGCTCTATATTGTTATCAGGGCAGAGGGTGTGCACTCTAGTTTCAAAGGATACTTTGTCTTTCCCGTCTTATTATCATTCTGTTACATGAATACATTAATGCTTCGCACTTCCTGATACATTTTTTCATTCCTAATTAATTATTAACATACATTAATTTAATAAGTATTAATTAGTAATGGAAAATAAAAATGTATACTTTTCACTGCACTCTTTATATCTGGATTACTGCTCATTGGCTGCCAGCGATAGCACTCTCAAAGCAGTTACATATTTAAATCACTTTATTATGCTCTGAGACCTGAAAACATTTTCTAATTGTATATTTAACACTGTACTTATATATCTGTCTTTGCGATGAGCGCCGAAAATGATTGTTGCAAAGCACAAAGCTTGAAAGACACGAGGGGAGAGGACTGCAATGAGCACCAAAGGCCCTTATTGTGAGCCACACGATGAGCGCCAAAGACGCTCAGCACGGGCTCGCAATGAGCGCCGAAGGTGCTCAGAGGAGCAAAAGTACAGGAGAGGAGAAGATCGCAATGAGCTCCGAAGGCGCTCATTGCAAGCCACGTGATGATCGCTGAAGGTGCTCAGCGCGAGTCTCGCAATGAGCGCCAAAGGTCCTCAGAGGAGCAAAAGTTTACATTGTGTGGCAAACAGCATTGCCATGGCTTCAAACTTTATTGCCCCGTCATTTTTGACCGGCAAGTCGCTAGTCACATATAATAGTTGTGGATCTTAAAAATGTTGGTCACGCAATGTTAAAAATTGCGTGCCTCGCAATGAGCCCCAAAGGCAATGGCTCTCACCCTCATGTGACCATTTTCAAATAATATATAGGTCTGCACTTAATTCCATCCAGGAAATTATTCAATGTTTCTAGGTCTGTTATGAAAAAGCTTAAGTTAAAACGTGAATAAAACTAGCATCACACTGAAGTTCCCATTGAACCACATGATACTGCCATTCAATTTGGGACCTGTTGTAGTCTAAATAAGCTAGGCATTCTTCTGAAGTAATATGTGCCAATTTTGGTTTTCCCCAGTATCCAAGCAGAGAAGAACGGCAATGTGTTTTTATTGTGCCAGATATCCTGAGAAGCCTCTGAGAATTTGATGAAAGCATTTATAGATTATCGAAGGGATTGTTACATTTAAATTACTATATAGGGCCAGATTTCTTGGTTCATCTAAAGTGTAAAGACTCATACTAATAGAATATTTGGGTAATTCATAGCCATGAAGAAAAATAATTGACCATAGTCAGGAATTCTCATGACAGAACCGCAGTCTTGGCTTTCTTAGTAAGCAGCGCTGGCTGTGAGCTACAGGAACTGGTGATGTCATTCATTGCTCTGTGGGATTTATGCTCTGCTTTAGTTTGCTACTCGGTGACAAGTGTGGCTAAGATGTTGTGATTTGTCTCCTCAGCAAGTCAACTTGAAAAACCTTGCTCTTTATGTTTAACTGTATTACTTATCGTTCTAGTTTCTGCTCATGCTATTTATGCTTGCTTTTTTCCTCATTGGAGGTCAAAGAAAACTAGAAGCATAAGAACATAATTCCCCAAGGAATGGCATGCAGGGTATCTCACCCATGCTCCTGTCTTACTTCTTTTCCATCTCCCCCCACATACCGGTAAAGCAAGATCTCAGATTTGGAAGGGGCAATTATTGACTTGCTCGTTCCTTTTCTGTTACCATAAAATTCTGAAACATTAAATAAACAGTTTAAAAGGATGTGTGGTAAAACAAAAGAAAAAGCTGGCAAACCTGATTCGATGATAATGAATAGCATTAACATGGATATAAAGAGAAATAATTAGGAAATATTCACAAAAAGTATAATATTGAGACTGGAGATGTTTAAGTAATGCTTCTAGCCTCTAGTACAGATATAGACTTACAGCCTGATTAAATTGTAATTTGGTAAATTCTAAAGGGCTCTATATAAGCACAGAGCATTTTTTTTTTACAGAAGTTTTTAGTTAGTGAAGACCTTGCTTTCGGATAGAAGATCACTAACCAAAAATGTCTGTAAAAAAAATATGCTATGTGCTTAAATAGAGCCCTTTTAGAATTTACCGAATTGCAATTTAATAAGGCTGTTAGTCTTGATAATTATGATATTTACCTAGAAAAGGTAGAGAAAATGGCAGTGTAGATTAACATGAGACAACTGGGTCCTATCCTGTTTTATGTGCAAAACTGTTTGCAATCTGCCGCGTGCAAGCGCTCGCCCCGCCACGTTGCGCCATGTCGGAGCAGAGAATAGTTCTTTTGCTATACTGCGGCAGAGCGCTTGAACAGCAGCGCACGTAAAACCGTATAGATCCGACAACAGACATGGCAGATATATGTAACATTTTTAGTGTAATTTTTGCTTACTATTGTTAATATTAACTTGTATTTGTAAGGATCCCCTATGCCCACTGTACAGACTTTTCTGCCTCCACAATCCACAATACCACGGAAATCCTGCTGCAGCTCTACTGGTTCTAGCCCACAAGCAACAATGTGAGCTTTAAAGTGCCAGTGCCCTAATTTGAAAAAAACTGCACCTTAGTCAACTAGCACCTGGCTGAGTAATTATACCTTCAGCTGCATTCAGTCTTTGCCTGATAGTGTTCCTCAGTGTGAAGACATTAGTAATGTTTTCATTACCTTTCTATTCTTTATGACTAAAGAATGCTAGGTATGCCAGTGAGTACATATAACACAGAGATCCAGACTCTTCTCGTGCAGTTTATGACAGTATGACAGAAAATATGTTAAAAGTTATACAAAGCCTGAGTTCTTTTGTCTTGCCTGGGAGAACCAGTAATGGATATAAGTGGGGTGCTGTGGGCATAACCAGAACATCTGAATTCCCAAAAATCCATCTGCAGAATCAAACAGGCTGCCTGGTAACTAAAACTGAAGTATGGGAATTTCTATGTTGTTTTTTCTTGTTTTATTTTATTCATAATTAATTGTACTAAATATCATTGCTTATCCACTTATAATGATTTAGTTTCATATGTACTGTGTACTTATATATAATACAAATATTCATTTATTAGGTCCACTTAAATTAGTTAAATTTTCTCTTTGACAAATTTGATATGACTTTAATTGATCTGGATTATCAAAGGCAGTTGCAGAAAAACTGCTAGTATACGTTGTTTCTAATGTGACCTAGTTCCTTTCTTTTAAGAAATATTACACTTTTAAATGGGCATTTAATGAGATGTCCTGTACTGAGAACATGTAATCCCAGAGCACCTGGACAATACATGAGGAACTACTTTAGTTGATACTGGCACCTTGCACCTATATACAGCCAGTATACAGAGTCATTACATTTAATTAGCAGCGTTCATGTAAATGTTCATGTATGCTATTTGTAGTTTATTCCTGCATCCTTGTGTTGTGATGCCTTGTTTGACCCAATATAGGTATTATGAATATAAAATTATACCCCAACTGTATTCACTTTATGATTGAGGTCTTCAAACACATGTTTGAAGATTTGATCATAACATCTCAATTATATTATGATCATATCTATTATCTCTTCATGAACACCAAGTCCACAAACTCCTTCATCAATTTAGAAAACACCAACTTTTTCTAACCCAGCAAGGGTTTCTTTAAGCAAACTCTCCATCCTTCCTAGGTTATATAATCATGTTGCATGGCTTGCAGATGATATCTGCTGTACTCATCAGAAATCAGATTAAAAAAGTTATCTTAAGATGTATTGCCAATTATTGCAGGTGCATTATGAAGGACTATTCCAAGACACCACACAGAAACTCAACATCATACCCCAGGAACTATTATAGCCTTCTGCTAACTCCTAACTCCTAATGTCTATGTTGTTGAAGTGGATGCCTCTGAAATTAGGTTAGAGCTGTATTATAAATAGTGGCAGTCTTCCAGGGAACTCTGCCCCTGTGCCTGCTATTCTTGAACGTTTTGTTCTGCAGAAAGTAAATATGATGCGACACACGTGAAGCTGTTAACTATCAAACTACCATTTAAAGAATGGAGCCAGCTCCTAGAAAATGTCACATACACTGTCACTCTTCAAAGATCACAAATACTTTATCAAGAAATCATGTAGACACAGTTTTCACCAAGCCAGATGGACACTGTTCTTCATACAGTGTCACTTTATCAATGAATACAGAACAGGTTCCAAAGAGTCTACCAGCCAGCTAAGCTTCCCGAGCCTATTATGTCACTGCATTTAATCATGAGTGCACTTCATATCTTTCTGGAAGCATAGTATTCACCTTGCTCATTCCACCCACATGTACTCAGTGAATGCATTGATCCAGTCTATGGAGGAGTATTTGTACTACACTAATAAGCAGGAGAAATGGACAGATTGGTTTCCATTGGACAAGTTCAATAACCGTATACATAAATTATTTATTGTAATTATGGTTTCCACCATACATGGCGTACTACCTCTTATAATTCTACTGATCTGCTATGAATTTCAGGGTTCAATAACTCTCTGCATTTTTAAATTCTATTTCTGCTTTCCCTTCTGCACTGATCTTAAAAAACAAAAAGGACATGGTGAGCCTGCTCCATTGCACCCAGTTGCCATACAAGTAAGGGGGTTTGTGTAAGAATTCATACTCCTTCCCACTTCATCCAAGACCATCATCCACACCACAACAATTCTCATGCTAGAGTAATGTCCTGCACTGCCATCTGGGAGTTCTTCATCCCAAGAAAACGTACACATCACTATGGAAATGCATCACTGCCTCCAACTATGGATACGAAAGATCTCATTCCTACCACTTGCATTTCGTTCTGAATCCCTTGTTTTAAGATTTTCCTGTTTTTTTATATTTTTTCCTCAACTGTTCTGATGCCTGTCTCATTTCTTGACGTGGAACCTGCTCCTGAACTCAGAACTGCTTATGACATCTTATTATCAGACTGGACCATGTTTTTTGGATTGTTCTACATACTCTTCTTTAGTCTCATTCTGTCTCCTGCTGAGAAATCACCAGCATTACATTATCTTGATTATTGACTGTAATCCCAGATATCTAAATATATTTTGTGTATTGGGAAGCAAGTTTGTGCCGCTTACATTGATTACCTGGCATAAGAAGTGAAATAGTGATCTTTGCTTCCAGGGAGGCGTTTCATAAAATAATCTACCTCTAGGATTTATTATAATAATACCTTTCTGACATCTATAATATACTAAAATACCTGATTATATGTAACTAATTTTACTTAGAAGAATCATACATTTATTAACACACTGGACCAAAATTCATGAACTACTAATAGTTGATGTTGCACCTCTACTTAAGAAATTAAGAACATTAAAACTCCCATTATCCCCACGGGGACTCCCTATTGCCGGATAAGTGTAGTTGACGGTTAATAGGGAGTCCCTGAATTTAAAGGTCTAAACGACCCTTAAACCCCCCCAAAAAAACTCAAAATGCCTTTAAAAAGGCATTAGCACCTAAACGCGGCCATTTAGGCCCAGAAAAAAACAATTAGAAATAGTGAGTATTTTTTTTTTTTTTGCAGTCTTGAACTGCCAAATAGTGCCGTTTATGCCAGTTTAGCAGGAGTTTTTTGAAAATGGGGAATTGATGCCAGTGCCGGTTGCTTGAGAGTCCCAGTTAGTTGGGTGCCGGATAACAGGGATTATACTGTAGTTATGTGAGGACACATCAGCAAACTGAATTTGAGATGAAAAGTTAAATGAGGCAGAAGTATAGAATGTATATATGTGTAAAAGCACACATGGATGTATGTATAAATGCCGCATTTCAGAAAATGTCAAGTATACTTACATACAGAAATGTCCCTAAATATTTATATTTTTGTGCACACTATTCCATGACACCGCACCCACAGCTTGAGGTAGTCTGCTGCCCTCTAAAATATATTGCCCTAGCCCTGGGCTTTGTTTGCCTATACATAAATTTGAGACTGTGTTTGACTATTTTACAATAATAGCACACCTTTAGTTCAATACATGGGGATATTTAGGCTTTATGTTGCCATAGGCCATTCTAAATCATGCACTTGCAGCTGCTCCTTTTGCCTTTTTATACCTCAAATCATAAGTTTATGTGTGTTTTTGTATATATGGCATGTCAGAAAGTGTCATTTATACTTACAGACATAAATATCACTGCATATAGACATTTCTGTGCATATATAATTGTTTAATGTACTGCACTGCAACTTCAGGTAGTCTGTAGCCCCCTAAAAGTGCCGTCCTAGGCCTGTGCTTCATGGGTCTTGGCATAAACAAACTTTTGGTTCAATACAAATATTTTAGGCTAGAGTAAGTATTATGACAGTTTGCTGCCAGGTGTTATTGGTCAGGTGTTTCCTGTTGCATGCACATGAAAGAGCTGGGTATGTGTAGACTTTCTTTTATGCTTTGCTTTTGCCTTTGGCAGCAGTAGGCATAAACCAACCTGAACACTGGGTAGCTGTCTAAGATGTACTTAGCAATTGGCAACAGTCAAGCCAAGAAAAACAATTGCTGAAAAGAAAAACCCAAAGACGACTGACAACCTCAATAGGGCTGGGCTGAAAGAACACAATCCGCTGCTCAAAGAGACCTTCACCAGCAGATCTGTAAAGATGATACCGCATTGTGCAAACCTCTCATCAGCACCAAAAACTGATAGAACAGGCTAAAATGGTACAGCTGAGATTACATTAAGATATAGTAAAGTACATATTAAGGAAAGGAAAAAAATGCAGATTATTCAAAGCATGTTACCTCATTTGTGAAGTTTGTAAAAAACATATATTGGGAAAATATGTTTAAATACCTACAGCTGACTTAAAGGAACACTATATTTTAGAAAATATGCAACAAACCGACATTAGCAGCTGTGTGATCCATGGGGAGAAAGCTATGGAAAGTCTTAATAAACAAGTAAAAAGTATATATTTTACATTATCAACAAAGGTCTGCATAGTTAGGACTAGAGTATTCCCAGTAGTAACATATGGATGTGAGAGCTGGACCATAAAGAAGTCTGAGCATTGTAGAACTGATCATGGAATTATGGTGTTGGAGACAACTGCTTGTACTGCAAGAAGATCCAATAAATCAGTATTTCGGAAAATCAAGACAAACTGTTCACTGGAAGGTATGATCATGAGGCTGAAGTTCAAATATTTTGACCATATCATGAGAAGACAGGATTCCCTAGAGAAAGAGTTGGTCATGACTGAATGACTAAACATCAACAAGCCATGAATATAACATTTTTCATTCTTTCATATTTGTGTTTGCATTTTGTCTGACAAGACCAGTGGCTGCTAGCTTAGAACCTGAGCTGATGTGTTTATGCAATCAGCAGAGAGAGGCTGGGGAGGAGGTAGAGCATTGGATTTCAGATTTGTTTTACAGTTCCTTTACATGCCATGTAGTAGGGAGCTTGCATCTAAAATTGCAATCCTTGTCCTGCAGAAATGTAAAGGCCCCTCTCACACACAAAAGCTTCATCCCAGTATCATGGATGCCTCAAGGACAAATGTAGAAGCAGCATGTTTTTGAAACAATTTCATTATCATATAGTGGTAATTTAAATACAAACCATTTCACAATATATTAATAGTTTCTTTAACAGAGGAAGGGTTTATCTAGGGAGACAGGTATTGTTATGAACCATACTATAAGGTGTTTAATTTCTATTATACCCCACTAAGTTTTGTAGTGGCTGTAAAGCAGTTGTCTGAGACAGTGATAATTATCTTCTTAATGAGAAAACTGCCATTGCAGCAATTGTGCCAGTTAAAGAAGTTCGGCAAAGTCTGTAGTGATGTGTGTTCAGAATGTGATAGAGCAAAAAAAAGGTATACACTCAAGGATATCACAAGTAATTGTGCAATAGAGGAAAACTTCAAAACTTTATTTCTAATCCTAATATTTTTATTCCATTTGAAATATAAACTTACAATAAGGAGATAGGTTTGATTTGAATATATAGCATTTAAAATAATAATTTAAAGGGACATTAACAGAGTTTTCAGTTGGGTGAATGCCCTTGAACCCATGAGTGAGGTGGTCAACCTACCATGAAGCAAGACAATGACCCTAAAGCTTGTGACCAATGGATAGTTAGGAGCAGTTTATATAGTAAGCTGATGACAAGGTGAGACTTGATGAATTCACTAATCTACTTAATTGGTTTGATGGTCTTTTGCCACCCTCTTGTGGGCATTTTGCAGACAAGGGATTAAGGAACACTGAAGCATTTTAAAAGAATGTGTTTTAAATATTTTTCTTTGTATGAAAACTAGGAGCCTGAATCAATTGCAAGCTCACATCTTGTGGTATGCAGGCCGTATGTCTGCAGGTGTGCTGCGGGCTCCCGTTCATCTCTGATTCCGGAGCTATTCAATTAAAGCAGCCCGCAGGTTACGGGCCCAAAGCCGACTCCATAAACCATGCACTTGTGCGTAGCAGTTCAGGGTGGGAACATGATCAATTAATCAAGCCTGTAACCGCCCATTTCGAATTAGCCAATAGAAAATGAGACTGTCATTATTACGGCAGTAAAACATGGAGTTTTCAGTTAGCTTCGGGGGTCCGATATGTGATGGGACTCACAAACCCTCAAAATACAGAATTATGAAAATGAATGCCAACACTATTCTAGTCCATGTGGGTGGCCTGATATATATTAACTCATTGATTCTCGAGATCGATATAACCCCAAAATGACACATAAAAATACATTTTATCTACTGACGGTTTTTGAGCTTGAGACTGTTGTGCAGTTAATTCTAATGTCTATCATCACTTTCCCCGTTATTTACAGTGCAGTATGGATTTTTTATTTGCATTTACAGTGCTACGAACAGGTGTTTATCCCCCTTGCGTGTCCTCTCTAGCACTCGTAGGCTTTACTCCTTCATTTGCCGTTTACGGGTGTGAAACCATTTGTGGGCTTGGGGAATTGGAGCAATTTGCGATTTTAGCCATTGTAACTCTTGCGAAAGTGAAAGATCAAAGGCTTGGGGAGGCTGGAAGATCCGGGTTTAACTACCTCAAAGTTTTCAAGGCGGTAACCCGTTTGGAGCCCGCAAAGACACCAATTGAATAACAAATTAACTTACGGGCTACATTAACTTGCTATAACTCAATTGAGCCTGGCTCTAGATTTGCAATTTTAGGGCCTACTTCTAAAAATATATCTGCAGTAACCAGACACAGCCAGTAGAGGGAGCAAACCATTTCTATCTAGAGACCCATAACTCGACTGGTCAGGGCCTTGATGCACTGTCAATAAAATTGGTCAGGAGGCCCTGACTGTGTTACATATTTGCATTTCCAGAGTTTTAAAATAAGGTTTTCTAGTCAGTAATTATTTGTCATGCCAGAAAAAAAACTTGGAACATTTTTTATCTTGTTTCTTAGTTGTATGACAACAAAATTGTGATTTCCAATCATCAATCACTTGTGTGGACACATTAAATACCACCATAAAGTCACATGTATGATGTATGTATATGTTTGAAAAAATTGACTTGATGCCTCTCCTGGTTCCCAGAGGCATCCATGATATTTTGGTTAAAGTTGGCTATATGAGATGGGGCTTTATATTTCTGCAGGGACATGGATTGCAGTTGTCTTTGCTACTGAGCATGTGCAGGGAAAGGGCAGGTTCCATGTCACATTATACACACACATAGGCATGAAGGCTGGAGCGCAGTACATACCATATCTTTCATTCCTGCTGAGAAGAGACCAGCAAGCAAATCCCTTTAACGAGACTGAAGTTACAGCAAGTTTCTAGCCGTGCCTGAGCAAGGCTTCCCTTTCTTGGATTCTCCCAGTCAGGTCATCTAGTAGCGCAGCATGCAGACACGGGGGGATGCAGGCTGGAGCGCAGAGCGTCATTAGAGCGCAGTTCTCGGCGCCCTGATGACGGCGCGCTGTTCTCCAGCTCGCAAAGGACGTGCCACCGCTAAACTGGGTTCCCTTAAGCCACAAACAAACTGACATCCCAATTAAATCAAACTAAATATACTGGCCAAAAAACACATTTATGCATCTAAATAGCCAGGAATTAAATATGACATTCGGTACTTTTGCATCAAATTACTCTTTTCATCTCTTATCCAAACTGCTTGTAAAGGCTGCATTTTTATCTTTACTGATTTGATACTTAGAAGTGGTATGTACAAATGTAATAAAGGAATTGTAAAAGGCCATTGTGAGAACTGTTTAAAGGTATAACTAAGTTTCCCTGTTCTTACCTCTCTCTAATCCAACACCTGCTGCTTATATCACAAACACACATTACATTGAGTCATTCTAAATACATACACATTTATCTTATTCAAAAATACTTGTTTTCCACACCCCCAGAGCTGCCTACATAGGTACAGTGTACCTACCAATAGCAACACTGCATTTGGGTATGGATTTTAACAGTTTGCTAACCCTAAAACCAGCGGCAGCTCAATGCAGAGATCTAAATCAGTCTATCGATCAGTGTCTAGCACCTCCTGATTCCTTGTACACTGGACTATACATCCCATGATTGCTGCCTGCACAAACTGCCATCACTGATTTTTACATTGTATTCAAATGTATTAGCTGCCTGTGATTGGCCAAAACAAATTATGAATGTAATGCTAATTTTAGCAGAGATATCCAGGGGTGTTAACTAACAAAAGCAACTGCTGGCAAACCCAAGAGATCAGGGTGAGTTTGTTAAGGTTTATTTTGGTAATTTTTCATAATCCAGGAAATTTAGATATGCCTTTAATAGAACAGACAGCCTAGATGATCATTTTGGTTCTTATGTTTCTGTGGTTGTTCAAGTGATGTTGAGACAAGCAAATTATTTAATAACTGGTAATTAAAAAAGAAAATGGCAAAGGTGACTCCAAGTTATAGCACAGAGGAGTAAACCCCAAATCAGCTTCATATAAGGTGTGAAATAAATATTACGTTTTACCATTCAGGTATGGACCTTGGTATTTGTAATAACAGACTTTGTCTAATGATGTATGTGTCTGTTGCATTAATCGACCCTAATGTTCACAAAATACCTTTTCCATAAAAAGAACATATTCTTTTAAATCTTTTTTCCAAACCTTTAAGATTGGTGTGAACAGGACACCATTCCTAGCGCTTAGACATAGAATACTGTCTTGAAGGTGGCGTAGAGTAAATACTGAGGTTATATTCTAGAGCAGTGCTTCAAAAATGCGTTGCATTGAACCCTTTGGTTCCATTTTGTATGACAAGAGATTTCTTAAAACAAGATTACACCATTGAAATGGTCCTGTTAAGAGATTGTGAATGGGCATTGTGAGAATTTGTTGCCTGTTTTGGTCTCATGGAAGAGAGATTTATGTTATTTTTTTGTAGATACAAGGGATCTTATTTGAGTCATTTTGGAGTCATGGGGATCTTGTCAATGCATTGGTCCAAATAAGGTTGTCTGAATAAAATACTTAAAAAATATAATCTATGGGTAACTGATAACTACTGGCTCTCTGAGGCATAGATCAGAAGGGTAATTTGTGGTTAACCAATCCAAATACAACATTAACAACAAAACTGAAATGATGTTGTCTCTAGCATCATACATTGTTGGGATTTTCCCTTATATTTGCTGTAAAATGGTTTGTAAACTGATGATTTAAAATTATTATATTTTTTTATTATTGTGCTTTTGCCTCTTACATTATACAGTGTCAGAATATATTTTCTCCAGGTGCAGAGACAAGTTTTTTTTCCGCCAGAAATAAAAATAAAACTCTGCTTATTGAGTAACTTGTTCAGTAAGCGTACCAATACGTGGCATGAAGCCACTAGTTTCCCAGAAAACAGCTGAGTGGAAGGGAACTAAGTAGCCAAAACAGGCAAAGGTGAGCCTTTATTTATTGCTAAAATACATATATTTTTTTTTGCCCAGCAGTAACACCCATAATCCTTCCCTCTAATATCCTCCCCCAGTAATAGCCTCCAGTGCTCAACCCCCCAACTCAGCAGGCTACTGATTAACCCTTTTCTCCAAAAGACACCTGTGGAGCAGTGAATAATCCCTTCTATGGTAGACATCCCTTCTATGGTAGACATCTGCGTCATTATTGACCTATGTCTGCCACATAAGTCATTAACTTGTTCCCTGCCACAAAAATCTGTACTACAGTAATTAACCTTCTCTATGCCATATAACTACAGAGGTATTCTTGCTCAATCCATATGTAACTCTGATTTACTCCTTCCTTTAACAATGATAGTAACAGAACTGATTATCATATTGCTTGGTATACTCATGTAGAGTCTTGGTGGATCTTATCCATGATAAAGATCTGCAGAGCTATGAGTGACCCAATCCAAACAAATGAACGATTGTAGGGGATTTATTGGAATCAGAACAAATTGTATAACATATACATATATACAGCTGAAAAGGAAGGTGTAAGATTTTATCTACATGGACGATAGATAGTTAGATAGATAGGTAGGTAGGTAGATAGGTAGATAGATAGATAGATAGATAGATAGATAGATAGATAGATAGATAGATAGATAGATAGATAGATAGATAGATAGATAAAGTGGATTCTGGCATTAGATTATTTAAAAGTAATTATATATATCCGTTACATGAGTATGCATGTATACAACTATTTTCAGATACAAAAATGATAGATAGATAGATAGATAGATAGATAGATAGATAGATAGATAGATAGATAGATGTCCACCTAGAAATAATTATTTTTGTGTGTATATCTAAAACTCATATTTAACAGTTCATATTACTATTGCTATCCAGTGAATACATCTCTCTATATTAACGTGTGTTTAGAGTCAATGTGTACAAAGCATGCCAGTAACCACAGCATGACTCAAACCTGGCACTCTAATGGCAGTAGGATGGTAAATATGAATATTACAGAGTACATAAAGTGGAATTTGGCAAAATAGCAAACCTTCAACAGATTATTGTAAAATAGTAATATATATCCCGTTACATGAGTATGCATGTATACAAATATTTTAAAATACAAGAATAATAAGAGGCTGGATCCTTATGCTAATTACAGATAACAAAATGCAATTCATCAGGTAAGATTTCTTGCATTAGATCTGCTTTTTGCTAATTATAGTGAAAGTTTTCTTTGACAAAAAGTGAATTTGCTTCTCAATAGAAAACAATTATGGCAATCCCGCTGCAGCCCCTGACACATTAGTGTATCAAGGTATATGTATATAAATAGGTGCCAAGGGTCATGGGAGTGATATAAACTCAATTTACACTGGGCGCCACATTTTTATTTAGGTTTTTGAGAGAATATCTGTCTATATGTAGTTGATTAACATTATTAAACATTTTCAGTTAAAATTATTTAAAACTGAGGACTAATCTATGTTTTGCAAATATGTCTTGAGATGGGAAAGATTGTTCATAAATAAAGGCAAATTAAATAGACAAAAAGAGAGTGAACCTGTCTGGTTTTGAGAGATGATAACAACCTAACCAAACATGGGCTTGATGGAGCTTAGAGGGAAAGATGTGCCTGGCGTGCCACAAAGAGTCAAACACGACTGAACAACGCAACAACAACCTAGCCAAGGTCATAAAGCTGGATATATCTGGCGAGGGTGTGAATTTCCTGGTTTATATTCTACTACCTCCGCTGGTAGATTGTTCCAAGGATCAACATTCCTGCCTGTATACATGCACTTTAATATGTTCCCTGATTCTAAGGACCTCTAACTTCAGACCATGGCCTCCAATTCTTAAATATCTGTTTAAATAGTTACCATTTTTGGTTCTCTGACTGTCTGATGTGTAAATGTCTTATCATTGGTGCTCTAAAACGAAGCTGACGCTTTATATACGTAATTATAATTGTAAAGTGAAGACTTTTCTATTTGCCCTCAGGAGATCCTGTTTATTTACACAGAGTGCAAACCTTACCCTGTACTGTCTCTAATCTCCAAGCAGTAACACCCAGCAGTGCACAATTACAGCTGCCTTATCCCCCTACTAGGGGTGTGTTTTTGCCCAGACCCACTAGGCCCAGGCCTTGGGCAGCACATTTTCAGGCTGTCTAAACATGCAGTGCAGTACATTGAAATATGATTGTATATGCCCATAAATGTCTACATGCAGTGGTATCTCTATCTGTAAGTGTGCTTGATACTGTGTGTCATCCCATATATATATAAACACATATACAGTTATGATTTGAGATAAAGAAAGGGGAAAGGAGGAGGAGTTAAGGAGAGATCTGAGTAATTTAGACGAGCATAAAACTGAAATACACCCATGACCCCTATATAAATGTACAGTTAGTGTGATGTAATAGACAGACATATAGCCATATAGGTAGGTAGATAGATAGATATTGGTATAGCTAGATAGATATAAATACATGTGGATAAACCCTGATACATGAAAGATAGATATTTGCAATGAAAATGCAAAATAACAAAGATGATACCATTAATAATTAACAGATAAACAAACAAAGTGATCTTCCTCCAGTCTCCATGTACTTAATCTATATATAGATGCACACTCCTTCATCTATATGTCTGTAGTCACATGTATACAAAACACTATATAGGCACATTCGTTGATACACACGCACATACTTATATATGAGTGCATCCTTATCTAGTGATTTATGGCTATTTCTTAATCTTAACACAAACAAAGGTCGTTGCAGCTGCTGGCCCACAGGGGGAGCCCGCGGGTCACTGAGCTGCAGCCGCCATTAAACAAAAGGATCCCGAGCGGACAGCGGAGACCAAGAGGGGCCAGGCCTGAGAGCAGGGATCACACACACGGACATCAGCACCATCACTACCACCGGGGCCTGAGGGGAGGGAAGAAGCGGGCTGTGCAACAGGACGGGGCTAGGAGCACTGAGGCCGGGCACAGGATCAGGAGAGGCCGGGGCCCGGGCCTGGGTGGGATATGATGTTTCCTCAAAGCAGCAGCCGGCACTCGGTGAGGGGCCTGGGGTGTAGGGGCAGGTACCTGG
The DNA here is from genome assembly GCA_027410445.1 of Discoglossus pictus. NCBI lineage: Eukaryota > Metazoa > Chordata > Amphibia > Anura > Alytidae > Discoglossus > Discoglossus pictus. The sequence goes on from CM050163.1 coordinate 291,554,917, forward strand.
GCACCATGTGCACTGATACGGCTGTAGTCTGGTTATATCTAATATCTATACTATATATACCCACAGTGAATATATATATATATATATATATATATATATATATATATATATATATATATTATGATAATGTACATGTGCACAGATAGAGATATACTGTAGCCTGTTTATATCTCCATACATATTGATCTAGTATATAATAACCTAATGCACATGTGCACAGACATGGCTAGAAGTGATATTGCTATACTGCATGTGTCATTATATGCATGTGTCTGAGCCCCATTTTGTGTGTGTCCTGCTGACACTGTGTACTGCACCGTCCAACATACAACAGGGGAATACTACCATGTAAATAATAATGTGTGTGTGCTTGTCTAGAGTGGGTGTAAATATGGAGGCAGTGTACCCTTCAGGACATTTCTAGACTTGAATTTACAATGTATTGCTGCTAATCTGTATATATAATCTATATATGCAGTTATTATCACATATCAGGCCTCCAGTTCCCTGTTTCACCTGTCATTATATACATCTATGACCGGTGGTGTGTATAAAATACTTGTATACTAGTGTATAAATCTTGTAAGGTGATTTAAGGAACGCTCTGTGTACATTTTATTTTAATATCAGGACCCTCCATTCTTTGCAATGTGTTCAAGTTTTTTTGTTTTACTTGGTCTTAACCCCTGTATAGCTCTATAGGGAATATGTTGACACATTACAAATAAAGGATAATGATAATAATAGTGTATACTGCTTGTTTTTTTGCAGGCCTGTCATGGTATATTTTGCTGTGCCATTCTTATAATAAGGTATCCCTTCCTGTCCAGTTATGTTCCCATTTATATATTGCCTCATATTTCAGATGACATAACGTCATAGCTGTGTTTCATTCCCTTTTTGTTAGTGCATATAGGAAGGTATTTTGTGTTGAAGCGTAGGGGGAGCCAGGTGTGTTTTGAATGAAGTAGAGTGCATGGTCTGATTTATCCTCTCTCTCTCCCTCAGGGCTCCTCTCATCTGCCTCAGCAGCTCAAATTCACAACATCTGATTCCTGTGACAGGATTAAGGATGAGTTCCAACTGCTGCAGGCACAATATCACAGGTAGGAGGTGCACATACAACATACATCAGTACTTGTACATACACCTCACCCTGCACTTATATGGTCCTCCAGTCTCCTGCTATACCCACTCTAATCTTGCACATTTACAACATTAAAGACTGCTCTGCGATCACTCGTAGATACCCAGCGTGTCTGGCCAGGGATCAATGCTTCTTAAGATCTGTCCAGTTCCCTCACACTCCACTCTCTTTACTTATGTATGCATTATTTCCTGATAACCAACCGTGTTATACAAATCCAATTTCTGCCTTGGAAAAGATCACACTTAACCCAGTATGTTTTTATTTTATATTCAGTTTGAAACTGGAGTGTGACAAGTTGGCCAGCGAAAAATCTGAGATGCAGCGTCATTACGTTATGGTAAGTACAGTAACAAGTGCATGTTTTGGTAGGGAAATAAGTGGCAGGAACATGAGTTTTTCCTTGCTGAAGGGACAATACTGCTTCTTAATATTAATATTTTTTTTTATAAGAAGTTATCAATATTGCATGTAATCTGTTTTCACAGAAAGTTTTAGTCAAACACCAAGTTGTGCTCTTATATTACTATGTGCCTGGACTGCTGCTGTGCATAGGGCCACATAGATTTGGACATGACTGAACAATATTACTTTAAAACGTGATACATAAGAACTAATTCTCCTACCCCATATTTATAATTTTACTCAAACTCAGAACGAATAGGACAAACTGCTATAGAGAAGATAACCTAGTGTGTGTGTGTAACTATTCTCTCCTCCGACGTGGCGCAACTAACCAGGATAGGACCGAAGTCACTTCTTAAGATGGCTATAATACTATAACAATCGTCTTAAAGGGTTTAGTAAACAACATGCAAAATCTAAATTTACAAAAATTGTGTAGTTTTGCTTTTAAATTAGTTAATGTAGCCTAACTTAAAATAAAGTGTTTGTGTATTTACACCAGTGGAAACCCTTACATGTCAAGCATTTCAATAAGGTTCAAGTTGTCACAAAACAATTACAGGTTGGGAGAAACTGATCTAGTCCATGGTGAAACACCTAGTATATCTTATAATGTTTATAATGCTACTCTTTATGCCACCTTGGCAAGCTGACTGTGACACTTGTACAATTTGGGCAGAGCTTTTACAAGACGTAACCGCTCGGTGTGCCTGCTAAAGGGGCCGGTAACACGTGTTGAATGAAGGCCTCTCCTGAAGCTCTGAGACTGGGGACCAATTTAGACAGGCTTCCTTCATTTTATCCCCTAAGAGAGGGATTCTTACTACCTCTGTTCAGGGCAATTAGCTCTTTAATTATGACTGCCAAGATCTGGCTGCAGATGGTTAAGCAGCCAGAGGCAACACTTCCTACTCAGCATTAACCCCTGAGGATAATTTTAGCAACCTTCCTGTTTGTATACAGGGTAATGAACCTTCCCTTCTAAAATCCACCTCTAGAGACCCTGACATTTACAAGTATAAATAAACAGCACACTCCCTGCGCTCTGCACACATTCTGGCATACATTTTATTCATTTAAGGCTCTGTTTCTTTTTGTGAATAATTTTCCTTATTTTAATAAATGCAAAGTTTACGTTTATATTTTGTTGTTTTTTTTTTTTTCTGCTGGGAGATGTAGGGTTAATCAGACAGCAAAATCCCTTTTAAGAGCTTTCCAAGACTTGAAAGCAGAAAAAAACAGGAGGTTGAGTAGAATAGGGTAGAGCCGTCTGCCAAAAAAATCACCCCCCTCCTTTCACTCCCCCCTCCTCTTCCCTCTCTGCAGGTCTTCTGGCTTATCCCCCTCTTGTGGGGTTATGCCATTCATTCCCTCTGCCAGACAGCTGCTTGTTACAGGATGGGAAGGGAGAGGGGGGAGAGAGGACCAGGGCAGGGTGTAAATCTGCCTAAAAATCTTTCTGGGACTTGTAAGACAAAGAGGTCAGGCTCAGGGGAGTGGGAGGCGGAGGGCAGCTTCCCAGACAGGAGCAAATATGTCTTAAAGGTTTCACATTCAGAAGAGCATGCACAAAATACACTGTTTACATTACCACATGGAAGGGACGGTGGGGGCAGGGAGGTGACATTCTTCTAAAGATAGAGTGCCTTATTGCATTTGGTAATACTAATGACCTTGCTGATTTTTGTTTTAAGCCTTCCTGCAAACAGATATTTTATAATTAATAAAATCGAATTATACTCCTAGCTTTTTTTTGTATACTTTTTTCATCTTTAACCCTTTCACTGGTGGACAGATGCAGAATATTTGTTCCAATGAGTAAAATGTTCTCTTGGGACACTGAGGAATCCTAACTTGAAAGCAATTTTCTAACCTGTAAATAATATTGTGGTATTAGAGGGTTTGAATCTTGATCCAATTTCCAGCCCGCCTATAAAATGTAGTTTTTATTTCTCGCCAGAGGGTGGGAGCTTGCAAGATCCTCATATCTTGACAATGTTTTTACATTCCTGCCTGGGAACCTAACCACCAGTAATTGGTAAATACAGACACTGTTTGTCTTAAAGGGCCAGTGCACGCGCCATATAAAGGAGTATCAAGTTAACCACTTGTTCGTTCAAGTAATGTATGCTTATAAATTCAATAATATTGTCATCTGTAAATATGTATACATTTTTTTTTTTAAATGAATGTCCTCTGCCTAGTATGTTGACTCTGTCTTCTGTCTCATGACTCAACGTTATATTTGTTAAAGCCATTGAAGTCACCTTCACAGTTTTATTGTTGAGTTTATAAACGCACTAATGTGGTGCGTAAACTGGTTCTTTAAGTAAACTGACAGCAGGCAGAGATGCACAGCTTAATTAACCCTCTCTAATTCTCTCCCACCCTCTAACACTACCCTATGTTTTTTTCTCAGTATTATGAGATGTCATACGGACTGAATATTGAAATGCACAAACAGGTAAGCAACTTGGCTTTTGTTCTCAGAAAAAGTAAGTCCCTTTAATTGTGGTTACCTTTATAAGGTATTATAGTATAGGCTGTGACAGCAGAGCTAAGCTGCTTGGTCTTTCTACCTGCAGTATTACCCCAGTCCTTACTTGATATTCGTCTAACATATATGCAGTATTTCGTCTGATAACTTCCGCAAAATCCCTAATTTTAGCTGCAACCAGGTCTGGACACTTTTCCATGAGTCCATATTGCCTTTTACATCAGAATTCCAATAAGGCTATTTTCATTTTTATAAAGGTCCACTACAGTGTAAAAAATTGCATTTAAAAGATATTTTTATAAACCTACTTTTTTATTTTTTATTTTATTTAAGCAGTCTATAGAAAAATTACACTAAAGAGAGAAAGCTGGGGTTGTTTTCTCCTCTATCCTCACATGTTAGAGTAAAACGAGAATCATGTGGGTTCTGGACAGCAACAACTTTGTGCCTCCTATTTCCATTCATTTGAATAACAATCTGATAAGGAAACCTTTAACAGGCTCTTCATGAGTCCCTGTTTATCATTTCTTCTCAATTTACTGGTAAGACAAATGGGAATCAAAAACATTGTCTTTAATCTGTTTCTCTCTTGATGTAAGTGTTAATTTGCTTACAGAATATACTTATTATGCATGCTCTGGTAAAGGCATAAATAAAAGTTTTGGACTACAGTGGCCCCTTAAGTTAAATGTGTCACATTGAAACTTCCAAATATGGTATAATGTAAAACTAGAGGTAATATCAAGTACATTATTAGTTGAAAGCTATTAAGAAAAACTGCCATTTCATTCAGTAAACTAACACTGAAGATTGCAGTTTTGAGCTGGCAGACAGCCGTTCTGTTTCAAATACAAACATATTCTACTTTTAATAGGGTGGATCAGTAAGGCATACTGAAAGCTCAAAACTGCAAGCTTCACTGTTTTTTTAATATTCAGCACTAATGTGAGAGGGATGATCTTTTCACAATATTATTTTCACAGTATCAGTTTTGTTTCTTTGTAAAGCAGCATTATTTTCCTTACCCATTGTAACTCTCTTGTACAGGGCTATGTAGGATTTAAGGTACACTGATAAGATTTGAGATGGTCCTGCAAGAGAACAGACTGCCTCAAAATGTATAATTGTCTTTGGCTGGCACACATGGATAAGCCAATAATGTGTCATACATGTCTGGCAGTGAGATGTAGTCTAATACTGTTCACACACCGGTATTTCCTATTAGTTTCAAGAAAGTTTTACTTCATATTTTTTCATGCACAAAACAACTTTTGTATTGTTAAAGGGATATGGAAAGCACTTTAAACATCTTATGGACTCTCCTCTTGTAATCCCATCTCCAGTTGTAACACTGGTCTTTCACAAATCTTAACACACCATAGACTGTTTTGATTGCTTGCTTGCAAATGATGAAGACAGTAGTCCATTGAAGACCTGTAGAAGTGTATTTCTGAGAATGTAACCTCTCTTCTTTCTTTCAGGCTGAGATAGTGAAACGGTTAAATGGAATCTGTGCACAGGTGTTGCCTTATCTCTCACAGGAGGTAGGTATTCACTGATTTGGGGGGGGGGAGTAGAGAAATCCCACAGTGTGTGTGTGTGTATATATGTATATATATATATATATGTATGTATATATATATATATATATATATATATATATATATATATATATATATATATATATATATATATATATATAATCATTTCCACTATTTTGTATAACCCAGGCTTACCCTGTATTAAACATCAGACCCTGCTGGATTTTCTGTTCACATTTTAGACTAGGAATTTTATTAGAAATAGAGAATTCCAGCCTGCAGAATCCTTACAAACTTGCATCAAATGTAATAGCCTGCCTGGCAAGTGAGGAGTGAAGTACAATGTTCCACTGTCTCCTTGGTTCATGCCCTGCCTAATTGTTTTCTACTGTATTTGGAGGTAGTTGCTCTTGTTTGCATATGAGAGAACTATTTTATAAACTAAACCTGCTTTCTCCTCTTAGCACCAACAGCAGGTACTTGGAGCCATTGAACGGGCGAAGCAAGTGACTGCTCCAGAGCTGAACTCCATCATTCGTGTACGTGAGACTTCTGTAGGGAAACTGTGCCCGAGCTGAGATGTCACTTATTCACATAGGTCGTGCTGGGGAAGAGAGCCTCTGTCACAGCTCATTCTTGTCTGTCACTTTGCCACTACACAGTGTGAGGGAAAGACTTTATGGGCTAAGGTCAGAGCCTTCTCTCTCAACAGAAAACAATGTCCCCAATAAATTATTCCATGGCACCTGTATTGAAGTTACAGATGTTCCACAGATTTAAAGGACCACTGTACTTAAAAAAAATAAATAAATAAAAAAAAAAATATATAGAAAAATAAAATAAAACTTTCAATCAATTACACTTTTGGTGTGGGGAAGCGGCCATTTTAGTTTCTGCTGGTCTTTTTTTTTTTTTTAAGAGAATAGGTGCCGTAGATTAAAAAATTAATTGTCAATTTTTTCCTGCAGAAGGAAAAGCTGTCACATAATGTCCTGTTGTCTGTGTCAATGTGTAGTGGGAGAGACAGGCACTGAGCTATATTTTTAGGTGAAAGCTTTTTCAATAAGATCAAACAATTTCCAATCCCTTTGGTATTCTATGAAGTTTTTCCGGTAAAGTAAAAAGAGAAATATATGAGCTGATGAAGTCTCATTTTTTGTTAATATTGCCTGATGTCTGTGATTTTGGGGGGGGCTCCATGTGCTACAACATGCACCTATGGCAGGGTTAGGCAAGTTCAGTCCCGGAGGGCTACACACAGGCCTGAATTTGATGATATCCCTGCTGCACACAGGTGAGTCAATCACTTCTTCAGTCATCCTGATTAACTCACCTGTGCACAAGCGTGTGTGACCCTCCAGGGCCGAACTTGCCCACCCCTGTCCTATGGGGATAAACCTCCTGTGTTCATTTACTTTTATTCTGACATATATTTCTCTCTCTATCCTCTTCTCCCCTTCTCTACAGCAGCAGCTTCAGGTTCACCAGCTGTCCCAGCTCCAGGCCCTGGCTCTCCCACTTACTCCCCTGCCAGTGGGGCTGCAGGCCCCCTCTCTGCCAGTCAGTGCCAGCAGTGGTCTCCTCTCACTGTCTGCACTGGGTTCCCAAGGCCACCTTCCTAAGGAAGACAAGAACGGCCACGATGGCGACCCACGGCCTGATGATGAGGGTGACAAGTCAGATTAAACTGGTGTGTGTGGGGGTCAAAAGGATAAAGGTGCAGCGCAGGATTCACCCCAGTACTGCCAGGCAAAGCTGCAGCACAGAGCATTATCCTTTCATGTATTGCAGGTGTCTGGTAGCTTAGAGGTTAAGCAAGCAGGGAACTGTCAGCTAAGGGGTTAATGCATATACCAGTTTGAATGTGTATGTCCAAATCTATACGTAGATATATGTGGAATATACATGGGACAGTATTGTAAACCAGCTGATTATATTCTCTTGTTTAAAAGCACAACATTCCCTGACCCTATAAATATATAAATATATTTTACCTTTCCATCATCATTCATTCGCTTAATTTAGTGCATATAAGCAACATTAAAGAAGTATGGAGTGTCTCTGACCAGACTGAGCTGAATTGTACAGATTCTTATTGACCTTTGGGTGATAGAGGGCTCGGTCCCTAATATTAGTATTCACTGTGTTATTATATGACCCTCTTGCAGTTCCCAGTTTGGAGAGATATGATCCTGCCCAAGAAATAAACATGGCAAACATTTTCATCTTGCTTTCAAATTTCCAAATAAGGCTGATACATTTTTTTTGTGTGACTTATATCTACCACTAGCCATTACCCCATTTTTTTCCTGTTAACCATTTGAAGGCTGTAACATTTCAGATTTGTGATTTGGATTATTTCTTGACTTCAAAAAGTGTCTCCTTCCCACAAGAACTTTCTGCTTTTTATTTGCTGTACAACTGAATTATGTTGCACTCTGGAAAGCTTTAACCCCTGCGGCATGTAAAGGGTTTCCCTTAGTAATTATGCTGCACCTTTCATGATCTGATCTGGGGAGAGTGGGTTGCAAATCGATGCAGATGAACCACCTTTCTGACCAGACAATCCTGGCAGTGTAGGGGTCCATGAGATGAAGACAAGTCCGCTTTTCTGTTAAGGTAGCGTGTCCCAAGCCAGGTGTGTGCTCTGTACATAGTCCTGTAGAAATGCTTGAATAATTTTTTTCACATTTTTATTTTTTAATGTTTCTTTCTTTTTGTGTCTGATCATTGATCCTGTTGATATTCTGTGTGGAAGGCGTGATTGTGCCTTTTTCAATAAACCGTTACAATGCCTGCTCAGAAAGCTTCTCTGTCTTATTACCGCATAGCACAAGGGTTGAGGTTATGCTCATGAAGAGAAGACATCTAAGAAAAATGTTGAGGTAGTATACAACAGACACTGGAAAGTCAGGATGGAAGTCACCCACTCCTGGTAGGAAAATAAGCAAATATGGAGTTGTATTGCACTGTACAGCATGTTTCCTGCTCCCAAGAGCCAACACTTCAATGCAGCCCATGTTCCAATGAATAAAAAGCACCACATGAATACAGCACCTGAAGAGCTTGCACTCTGCGGGACTACATCTATTCAAAGCTTTGCTTTCATTGCTTCTGGATCATTCAAACTTCTGCCCTCTAGGGGCATATACAGAATTCTGCCGAGATCATGGCCCTGGCTGGCAGAGGAGAGCCATTAAAACCTCCAGCTTGTGCCAAGGAATCCGCAGTGCTTGCCCAGATCATCTGATTAATCTCTGGCAAGGAGAGATGCAAATACCTTAAAGGGCCGCTGTAGTCCAAATGTTCTGACTTCCTAGTAAGTGAAGAGGTTGTGACAACAAGCACTCAGGGAGACCCTGTTAATTGTGTTTACTTACCTGATCTTCATTAAAACCAAACGGGAATAAAACAAAAAATAATGTTTGCCATTGGGCATCCACATTAGCTCAACTCCTAAGGAAACAGTCTACATGTCTTTTAAATGCATGATATAAATGTTTGGACTACAGTGGTCATTTAATCGAATCCCTATTAAAGGGCTTGGCAGCAATATAGGAACTGGGCATGTAACAGATCCAATTATCAGTCATAATCATTTGAGTAAAGCATATTACAGTTATATGACCTGTTGTAAGAGCACAGTGACCACGGGCATGGTCCATGTTCACATGAATAGAATCTCAATATCTAAAAGGAATACCTTCTATTCATGTTCATAAAATGTAAGGACTAGAGAAAAACCATGGGTGTAATGGAGGGAATCCACATACCTAACATTAAAGCAAGAGGAAAAGATGCTCGGGTATTTGAGCCATTTACATTTCAATGGACATAATAAGATAAAATATCACTGGCACTAAAACATGTAGGATATAACATTTCATAAGTGCCTGAGGTATACTGGCAGAGAGAGGTATAATAAAGATACAGCGTACGGTGCTATAATACAGTGAAATTATATAGTGATGTGCAGAGACATAATCATTGAGATAATATCTTATCTTTCTGAGTGGCTTTTATATTTTGCATGTTCTAACATGTCAAGATATATTAAATTATAGTAAAACGCAGGGGAAAATGTACAGAGATGTAATAAAATGATAACCGTGACATAACATGAAGAGGAGACTTGCTATGATACATTATTATATTTATGTATATATGGTATTGTAACCGTGATATGCTGAGTAATATATCTCAGTGATATATCTCAGCATATCATATTTCTGTTATTATATCAGTTATATGTTGGTTATTATATCACTCTGCATGTTGTTATAACAAGTGATTTAATGACCAACCTATAACAGAGTAATATAATAACAGATATGTTATGTCAGGGTAATACTTTTCAACATATATCTATGTTATATTACTCTCATATGTTATAATTTCACTCTGTATTTTATTATATCACACTTCATGTTATATCTCAGCATGTCACATCACTCATGTTTTCTATATCACTCTGCATATTATTATAACGAGTGATATAATAACCAGCATAAAATACAGAGTTATATATAAACACACAGATATTATATGCTGAGATACAAACCTGCAGCGTGCTATAATCATAGTTACATGGGCCCTCATTCAATTGCAATTTGGCCAATTGAATAGGGGTCAAAATAAGCACATAACATTTTTTTTTTTTTTAAAGTTTTTAGTTAGTGAAGACCTTGCTTTTGGATAGATGTTTACTAGCCAAAAACATCTTAAAAAAAATATGTTATGTGCTTATTTAGAGCCTTATTCAATTGTCAAAATTGCAATTGAATGAGGGCCATAGTATTTAAGGTTGAAAAAAGACTTTCAGTCCATCAAGTTCAACCTTTTAAGATCTCCTTTGATCTGCAATATGCGGATTAACTATTAATTCATTAGTTGTTAATTAATTATTAATCAATTATTTAATGTTTTTTTTTTTTTTTTTTTTTATTATTATTATTAATTAGTCCAGAGGTAGGCAAATAGAAAGAAAAAAAAAAAAAGCGAGACTTAGCCAATTGTCTAAAGGGGAAATGTTAAAAATGTGTCTCTCTAATTATCCATGATAACCCTGAATACCCTTTTTAATTAGAAATAAATCTAGTCCCCTTTTAAAGTTATCTATCGAATCCGCTGTCACCACCTCCTCTGGTAGAGAATTCCACAGATTAACCACCCTTACTGTGAAGAACCCTTTTCTTTCTTTGAGGTGGAATCTTTTTACTTCTAACCTCAAGGGATGTCCTCTTGTCTCTTGGCACAAAAAGCTCCCCCGACAAATCTTTATACTGACCCTGGATGTATTTATATAAGGTAATCATATCTCCTCTTAGACACCTTTTTTCTAGAGAAAATAAGTTTAATTTGGTTAGTCTTTCTTCATAACTTAGCCCCTCCATTCCCCTTATTAGTTTGATTGCCCTTCTCTGTAGCTTTTCCAGCTCTAAAATGTCCTTTTTATGAAGTGGTGCCCAAAATTGTACTCCATATTCCAAATGAGGGCGTACTAGAGATTTGTATAGTGGCAGAATTATATTTGCTTCCCTGGCTTCTATACCCTTCTTAATACATGCTAATATTTTATTTGCCTTTGCAGCTGCTGCTTGGCTTTGAGCACTGTTACCTAGGTGGTTGTCCACAAGCACTCCCAAATCCCTTTCAATATCTGATACACCTAGATTTGCTCCATTAAGATTATAAATTGCATGGCTATTTATCCTTCCCAGATGCATAACCTTACATTTATTCGTATTAAATCTCATCTGCCATTTAGATGCCCATTCCTCAATTTTATGTAAATCCCCTTGGAGGGAAAGCACATCATTTTCTGATTTAATTACCTTGCACAACTTTGTGTCATCAGCGAAAATGGAGACCCCACACTCCAATCCTACCTCTAAGTCATTAATAAATATGTTAAAAAGGAGAGGACCTAATACTGAACCCTGAGGAACCCCACTTACCACATTAGTCCAATCGGAGTATGTTCCATTTACAACAACCCTTTGCTTCCTGTCTTTTAGCCAGCTCTCAATCCATGAGCAGATATTTACTGCAATTCCTGTATCCCTTAGTTTGCCCAATAGTCTCCCATGTGGCACTGTATCAAAAGCCTTTGCAAAATCCAAAAAGACTACATCCACTGAGTTGCCTTGATCCAGGTTCCTACTAACCTCCTCATAGAAACTAATTAGATTTGTTTGACATGACCTATCCCTCATAAACCCATGTTGACTCCTACTTATAATCCTGTTCAAATAGACATATTCTTGTATATTATCCCTTATTAACCCTTCTAAAAGCTTCCCCACTACAGAAGTGAGGCTCACTGGTCTATAATTCCCCGGATTTGCTCTTGCTCCCTTTTTAAATATAGGTATCACATCAGCTTTTCTCCAGTCATCTGGTAGAGACCCTGTGTTGAGTGAAGCTATTACAGAACCCAGTTCCCTTAGTACCCTTGGATGTATTCCATCAGGACCCGGGGCTTTATTAACATTTATTTTTTCCAACCTCTTTTGGATTACTTCCTGTGTTAACCAATTATTTGGCAAAGGTGGTGTAGCCTCATTATGTTGCAGTGTCCCAACCACTGGTACCTCCCTTTTGTATACCGAAGAAAAGAACCTATTTAGCTCATCTGCCTTTTCCTGGTCACTAATTTTCAGACAGCCTGTTTCACATTGTAATGTTCCTATAGCTTCCTTCCTCGCCTTCTTCCCATTAATATACTTAAAAAATATTTTAGGGTTAGTCTTACTCTCTTTTGCAATTAATTTTTCATTTTCTATTTTAGCCAGTCTAATCGCTCTTTTGATTCGCCTTGATGATTTCCTTGTACTCCCGTAAAGCAGTCTCTGTCCCCTCTTGTTTGTATAATTTAAATGCCTTCTTTTTACTCCGTATCTTGATCTTTAAATCATTGTTAAGCCACATTGGATGTGATTTACTCCTTTTACTTTTATTCCCACATGGTATATGCTGATGTGTATGTATATTTAGTAAGGATTTAAATGTTGTCCATTTATGTTCAGTGTTTTTACCTATCAGTTATCTGTCCCAGTCTATACTTTGTATTGCTGCCCTTAGACCGTTAAAATCTGCCCTTTTAAAATTAAGAGTTTTTATTGGCCCCTTAAAATGTTGTTTTTTTAATTCAATCTCAAATGAGACTGTGTTGTGATCACTGTTTCCCAAAGGTTGCCCTTTTTCAACATTTGATACAATATCAATATTATTTGTAATGAGTAAATCTAAGATAGCTTCATTTCTAGTAGGCTCTTGTACAACCTGGGCCAGATAATGATCCCTGAGTGTACTCAAGAACCTGCTCCCCTTAGCTGAACTGCTGGTCTCATTTATCCAGTTTATTTAAGGGTAATTCACATCTCCATTATTAGAACTTGCCCGTGCTTAGCTGCATTTCCAATCTGTAACAATAATTCTATTTCCTCACTTTCAGCTATATTTGGGGGTTTATAATATTCTTTTGGAATTTGCTGCTCCGCTATTTAACTCTACCCACAAACATTCAACTTTATCACTAGGTCCACCATAAATATCTTCTCTGACTATAGCCTTAAATTCAGGCTTAACATACAGACAAATCCCTCCTCCTCGTTTACCATTGCCTCTATCTTTCCTAAATAAGTTATAACCATCCAGATTAACAGTCCAGTCATGAGATTCATCCCACCACGTTTCGGTAATGCCTATTAAATCCCATTTTTCATTAATTGCTAATAATTCTAACTCTCCCATTTTTCCTGGCAAGCTTCTGGCATTAGCAAGCATACCTTATGTTATGAGTCTGTAGTTCTGAAGTGCCTGCCACTGAACTTGAATTACTTAGTACTACCTCCATATTGACTATACTACCCCTCCCCCCATCTCCTCCCCTATGAGTTGTTAATTCATCCCTTATACCCTCTACACTTTCTACCCCATTACTTATATCATGAGTGATAAAATAATAAATATGCTGAGATATAACATGCAGAGTGATATAACACAGATTTATCATATGCTGAGATGCAAACATGCAGTGATATAATAACATTCCTTTAATGAGTGTTATAATAACAAATATAATATTCTGAGATAATAACATGCAGACAGACAAAAAAAATAGATATATTCATGCAGATATAATTATACATGGATATTATATATTCAGAAACATATATGACCCATAGAGTGAGTGAGGTAGATGCGGGGTACATATATGACATTTTTAAACTACAAGATATGTAACAACGCAAACTCTCTAATAACACCCAGAGCCCTCATCAGTGAGGAGTCCAGGTATCTGCCATCCTTATTCCACCCACGCTCTGCCCTTGCATCCGCCAGTAAACACGTTCATTCATAAAAGATGAGGCCACATGAAATATTCACAGGCTGTGTCTGTGGGGAGAAGCCTCAGCAGCCAGCTTCTTGCTTTAACTCTCTCGTTCCTCCGTGCTGGGAAAGAAATAGGAAAAAGAAATGGGGCTGACAGTGTCCGTTAATGTAAATTGTAAACCCTTTATGCCAGGGCTGGTCATTGTTTTTTCCAAAGTCCATCAAGATTAAAATGTATTTGGGGAAAATAAAGTCAAGGTGCGGAATATATACATTATTTACATTTTTAAGTATCCGCATACAAATATTTTAATATAATAGCACTGAAATCGCAAAAAATAGAAAGGTTACCATTTAATTGAAAGTGTATTTAAGGATATGGAAACTTAAGGAGGGAGATCTAGAAAATATATATTTATGTGTGTATATATACATATCCCCTTCTTGATCTCTACCTTGTAATGGTAAAGGGGGCTTATGACAAAGAAGGAACTGGCAACCCTCTCCAGTATCTTTGCCATGAAAACCATATGGATTAGCACACCCAGACACAAAATGTGCCAGCATTGTATGTGGCCCATAGCATCACTGATATAGTTGTTGGTCACACTTTGCGATCCAGCAGGCTGTCGCCCACGCAGGACTTAGGCTGCAATGAGCCCCAAAGACGCTCATTGAACTGCGAGAAAAAAAATGGCTGCTCAAAAATTGCAAAACAACGAAAACGAGGCCCAAGGACGTAAAAAATAGCTCTAAGCAGTAACACTTGCCGAAAGCCAGTAACACTTAATCTAAGCCACTAACACCTAACACAAGGCAGGAACACAACCCAAGACCGTAACACTCAAGCGCCAGGCCTATAAACTACACAGGGGATGAGGCTTGCAATGAGCACCGAAGGTACAGCATTCCCGGCCTTAACATTTTATTCCCGTCATTTTTAACGGGCTAGTAGCTAGTATATATATATATATATACATACATACATATAAACGTGGTGTTCAGTCATGTTCGTCTCTCAGCGACCTCGGACCGGAATAAACTATGCTGATCCACTTGGTATTCATGGCAGAGATACTGGAGTGGGTTGCCAGTTCCTTCTCCTGTGGTACTCCTAGGAGGTCTCCCATCCAAGTACTGACCAGGTCCAACCCTGCTCAATTTCCTGGTGGTTTGACCTATTGTTTCCCTGACTGGAATCGAACCCAGGTTGCATTAACACAAATATATACATATTAATTATATCTGCACACACCACTCAAACATACATATTTATGTATATACAATCCTGTATTTCTGGGAAACCTAAGCGAGAAATATGTTTCCTAACTTTAAAATGGGCTTAAAAATGTACTATTTATTATTGTATTTTTACTATATATATATATATATATATATATATATATATATATATATATATATATATATATATATATATATATATATATATACACACACACATACACGCACACACACACACACAGTGGCAGAGCTACAGTATGGAGAGCCCAAGGGCAAAAATGTTTGCCCCCCCCCCCCCCCCCGGTGGGGAGGGGGGACAGAATAAGAAGGAATATAGGGAAAGGGGAGACAGAGGGAAGGTCTGAAGGGGCAGAGAAGAAAGTAGATAAGATAAGGAAGAAAGAGGAGAAGACAAAGGGTTGAAGAATGGAAAGGAATTGGTAAGGAGGGGGAGATGAGAAAAATATGGGCGGAAAAGAGCTAGATGTGCAGGAAAAAGAACAAGAAGAGAAACAGGAAGAGTGAAAAGTGGGGGATGAGAAGGGGAGAGAGGAATGTGAAAAGGGTAGTGAGAGAAAGAAGAGAATATAGAGAGAAGGTGGTAGACGTGGCAAGATGGTGGGTAGAGCGAGGCGGAGGCAGTTAGTATGGCAGGGTTATACAATATGGGGCTTAGGGAGGTAGTGAGAGGCAATGAGGGGGCCAGCAGGTAATGGTGGGTAGAGCGAGGCGGAGGCAGTTAGTATGGCAGGGTTATACAATATGGGGATTAGGGAGGTAGTAAGAGGCAATGAGGAGGCCAGGAGGTAATGGTGGGTAGAGCAAGGCGGAGGCAGTTAGTATGGCATGGTTATACAATATGGGGATTAAGGAGGTAGTGAGAGGCAATGAGGGGACCAGGAGGTAATGGTGGGTAGAGCGAGGTGGAGGCAGTTAGTATGGCATGGTTATGCAATATGGGGCTTAGGAAGGTAGTGAGAGGCAATGAGGAGGCCAGGAGGTAATGGTGGGTAGAGCAAGGCGGAGGCAGTTAGTATGGCATGGTTATACAATATGGGGATTAAGGAGTTAGTGAGAGGCAATGAGGGGACCAGGAGGTAATGGTGGGTAGAGCGAGGCGGAGGCAGTTAGTATGGCATGGTTATGCAATATGGGGATTAAGGAGGTAGTGAGAGGCAATGAGGGGACCAGGAGGTAATGGTGGGTAGAGCGAGGCGGAGGCAGTTAGTATGGCATGGTTATGCAATATGGGGCTTAGGAAGGTAGTGAGAGGCAATGAGGAGGCCAGGAGGTAATGGTGGGTAGAGCGAGGCGGAGGCAGTTAGTATGGCATGGTTATGCAATATGGGGATTAAGGAGGTAGTGAGAGGCAATGAGGGGACCAGGAGGTAATGGTGGGTAGAGCGAGGCGGAGGCAGTTAGTATGGCATGGTTATGCAATATGGGGCTTAGGAAGGTAGTGAGAGGCAATGAGGAGGCCAGGAGGTAATGGTGGGTAGAGCGAGGCGGAGGCAGTTAGTATGGCAGGGGGCTTAGGAAGGTAGTGAGAGGCAATGAGGGGGCCAGCAGGTAATGGTGGGTAGAGCGAGGCGGAGGCAGTTAGTATGGCAGGGTTATACAATATGGGGATTAGGGAGGTAGTGAGAGGCAATGAGGAGGCCAGGAGGTAATGGTGGGTAGAGCAAGGCGGAGGCAGTTAGTATGGCATGGTTATACAATATGGGGATTAAGGAGGTAGTGAGAGGCAATGAGGGGACCAGGAGGTAATGGTGGGTAGAGCGAGGTGGAGGCAGTTAGTATGGCATGGTTATGCAATATGGGGCTTAGGAAGGTAGTGAGAGGCAATGAGGAGGCCAGGAGGTAATGGTGGGTAGAGCAAGGCGGAGGCAGTTAGTATGGCATGGTTATACAATATGGGGATTAAGGAGGTAGTGAGAGGCAATGAGGGGACCAGGAGGTAATGGTGGGTAGAGTGAGGTGGAGGCAGTTAGTATGGCATGGTTATGCAATATGGGGCTTAGGAAGGTAGTGAGAGGCAATGAGGAGGCCAGGAGGTAATGGTGGGTAGAGCGAGGCGGAGGCAGTTAGTATGGCATGGTTATACAATATGGGGCTTAGGAAGGTAGTGAGAGGCAATGAGGAGGCCAGGAGGTAATGGTGGGTAGAGCGAGGCGGAGGCAGTTAGTATGGCATGGTTATACAATATGGGGCTTAGGAAGGTAGTGAGAGGCAATGAGGAGGCCAGGAGGTAATGGTGGGTAGAGCGAGGCGGAGGCAGTTAGTATGGCAGGTTTATGCAATATGGGGATTAGGGAGGTAGTGAGAGGCAATGAGGGGACCAGGAGGTAATGGTGGGTAGAGCGAGGCGGAGGCAGTTAGTATGGCATGGTTATACAATATGGGGCTTAGGGAGGTAGTGAGAGGCAATGAGGGGACCAGGAGGTAATGGTGGGTAGAGCGAGGCGGAGGCAGTTAGTATGGCAGGGATTAGGGAGGTAGGTGGAGGGGCAGAGGAATGTAGTGTAGGCTGTAAAGGGCAGAAATGTAGATACAGTAGGTGGTGGCAGTGGGGTAATAGCAGAGAGTGGTGGGAGGTAGTGGAGTAGATGGATACAATGGAGGTAACAGGAAGCAGCAGGGGGAGTGGTGGTAGTTAAAGGCAGTTGAAAGTATGGGAGGGAAGAGAAAGGAAAGATACAACATACTTGCGCCTTCCGGTGCTGCTCCTTTCCCTCAGGGCCCTCACCCACGCTCACTTAAAAAAAAAAAAAAAAAAAGTGCAGTGCTACACCACAGAAAATTATTTATAAAATCTGGAAAAAACTATGGGGTAGCATTGGGCCCCTCTAGAGAGGAGGGCCTCAGTGCAATGAGTAGATCTGCTGTGTGTGTGTGTGTGTATATAAATATATATATATATATATATATATATATATATATATATATATATATATATATATATATATATATATAGTGTTTAAATGTGTGTAGTGGTGGACAACAATATCTAAAACTTAGGATGCAGGAAGATTTTATAGGAGCCAGGCAGACTATTTTTAGAGGTACATACATAAATATTTAGGAGCCAGCAGTCCTGGCCTGTCACTTCTGTATATTTGTACATATTTCCATTGCTTTATGCATATATCTATACATATATGTCATTGCCATCACATGTAATCTGTGTCAATGTATAAGGCCAGTACTCCATGTTTGGGCCCTGAAGGAGTTAATGTGCGGTGGGTGTTGGCCGGCAGTGCTTGATGGGCAGGGTGAGGCTGCCTGGCAGTGCAATGTGTCTCATTTACAGCAGGAGGTGGAGGGGAGAACCCACGTTACTTTGATTGACAGCTGCAGGCAGCAGGGTTCACAGGGCATTGTGGGAGCTGTAGTCGCTAGCAGCATCTGCACTCGGCTCTGAGGTAACCCTTTGTGGTGCAGTATGGGAAGCGAGGCACAACATATGGATCACCAAACAAAGGATGGCCATGGGAATTAACCTCTTCATAGCTTGGGCTATTTAACCTCTTCGTTGCCAGACAGGGCACCATGTTATCATTGCATCACTCAATATGTGCTGTGATATCATGTGCTAATGAAGATAGAGGTGGATACGGATAGATGTGGTCACTGGAGCAATGAACCTGAGTTTGATGGATCTCAGAGGGACAGTAGCTGATGGATGTGCCTTGCGTGCTATGGTTCATATGGTCAAGGAGAGTGAGACATGACTGAACAACAATAACGATAGGGAATCTCTAGTATTATAGACCTGATTATACTGAACCCATCCCTCCAATAATATAATGTGAGCAGGACTCTCAGCAGCGCCTTTTATCAGTATATATTGTGATATCTCATTATCACCTAACCCCTGTACAGCGCTACAGAATATGTACAAATAAAGGATACTAATAATACAGATATATGAGAATATAATACAGTAACAGTATAATGCTGTCATATCTCATACAATCACTGCATATTATAGAACTGCGATGACTCTTATAGGGCTGGTAACATTGCATGGCTGTTGTACTAGGAAAGGGTTAACAGTGTCTGGCACCTGCTCATTAGATGAGACTACAGCTCCCAGCATCCCTTGTTCAACCCGCTCTGGCTGTCTCTGTGTGGCTTCCAGCCTGCTCCTCTTTTATTGGACACAGAGAATAGTGACATCAGAGCCCCACGTGCGGATCTGCGTTCTGATAGGCTGAGGGTGTATGGCAGCCGCAGCCAATGGTGCGGAGGGAAGAGAGTTACACAGTAGCCGTGCAGTGGGGGTTCGTGTTAAGGTGGATCTGTGTGATTGTCACAGTGTCACTAATTGTAAAGTGCATGGGGAGGGGGCATTGCATTTACAGCAGGGCTGGGGGAGCTCTATCTGGTCCACACTGTAATAGAAGGTGTACATGTGCACACAATTATACACAGGACGTGCAGGTGCTATGTACATACACACCCTCTGTAGGGCATTACATATACACTAGTTGGCCTGCCTGTAGGGGGCACACACACTTACATGTTGTTCTGTAGTGCCAGCTCATTAAAGACACTCCAAACCTCTCCTCAAGACCCACCAGACAGGCCATGATTTAGCTTTAACACTGTGTGAGCACAGGAGGAGCAATTAGTGTTCAGCAGAATCTAATTATCTGTATTCAAGTTGTGTTAGACCAAAATCATGGCCTGTCTAGTGGGTCCTGAGAAAAGGTTTGTGAACCGCTGCCATAGAATAACGTATTATTTTATGTTTATTTCACTGTAGTTATTATAACGCACAGTCATACAATATGACACATATACATTATATAGAGATTTTTTTCACACTCGTTGTTTAGTTCTTCAGTTGTGTCCAGCTCCCTGTGACCGTATGGACTACAGCACGCCAGGCACATCTGTCAGCTTACCCTTCCCTTAACATCTCGCCATACTTGTTTACAGCCACCGTTTCTTTCCATATCTCCTCCCGCCATACCTCCACCGTGCAATGCTAATGCTTAGGGACAATAAGTACCAATAAACTGATATCACAATGAGCCGGGCTAGAGGCTTACTGGGAGTCCGAGCTCCCCATACTACAATAAATCTCTATACAAGGCTTCCTTTCAGGCTCATAGAATCAACCTGCCTGGCTCCTATAAAATATTTACTGGCTCCTAAGTTTTAGATATTTTAATCCACTCTGGTTGATGAGTATGAAATGCTTTATGCCTTTGATTGTGATATATCATACACTCAAATACACACCATGAAACATCAACTGTGACGCATTGGCACTAATATATACCCTCTAAAACAGTCACCCAGACATACAATGTTACACAAACAATGTGCCAGTTATAAAAACATACACTCTGACACTCTGGCGTATAGAGGGTCCTAATGCAAAATAATATGCTACCTCCCCCCAAAACATCTCTATACACCCCGTAGAGTTCATTAAAAAATATATGTTGATGGTTAGATGACTCCTTGGGGTGATGATTATGTCCCCCCTCCCCTAATAGATTAAGATTTCCCTTTAACCTCAGGCTGCTGCCATTAGCAGAGGACCCCCAATTGGCTGTGGGTCTAATACTTTGCACCAGTAGTAGCCCCACCACTACTGTGAGATAGTATTATACACATAAGATACACACAAAGTCTTACAAACATACACACAGGCTGCCATGGCAAGTTCCATTATGGACAGTTCAAGATTTCCATCAGATCTTAAGTTAGCATCATTCACCACTGACTGTGTAGAATATCAAGCTTCCAGGAGATCTTGAATGGCCAGGATCCATAAGTGGTGCTCCCCCTCCCACCATCACTATAATGATATGTGCCATGCTTATAATAATATACATAGACTCCATGTGTTCTAGGATACTCTATGCAGCCAAACCCTTACCTAATATGCATTTATTGCTCTGTTTAATTAATGTTGTGACATTCTGGTCTACCAACAAGTCCTAAAGGAGTCGCATCCTGGCAAACATGCTTTATAGGAACCTATTCATAAAAGTGTCCAAAACCAACAACTCGTTAATATCAGTATTCATGTCTTAACACTATTATTTCTAATGGGGGGAACTGTATCAGCAGAGCTGTATTCCTCTCATGCCCAGTGTGTATCTGCAGGTACCCAAAACAAGCTTAAGTCTCCTCTTATTCCAGAAATTGATGTCCCCTGGATACCTTATCACTCACACCAATTAGTTACCCATATCAAGTCTATCATATTATTCTAAGTTTATTTAGACTGGCATGAATGGGGGGTTACGTACCTTTACTAGCTCCTGGCACATACCCCAGGGCACAGTGACCATGGCAGGCATTCTGTGACATGGCACCTTCACTCCTTTTCTCATACTTTTCCAAATCACTTTGTGAAAGCTTCCTGAGAACTTAAAACCAAAGCCAAGTCTGTCATTATAGAAGGACATATAAACTTCACTAAGAAACATCTATAGAGAACTTCATACACCAGTTATTAACCATCAATAGTTTTCTTAAACACTGTTTAAATATTAAAACATAAATATTGGGTAATAGGGATTAGTTTCCTATGCTCCTGCCGCACACTTACCTGTACTTACTGCATTGTAGTAATAAAACACCTACATGACTCTCTCATCATTGTTTATTTTGGGCACCTGTCAAAATGGGTGTTCATACCTTCTTGGTAGCAGTCATGAAAGAAGACTGTACTAGTCAAGCACTCCAACGATGCCCCCTAATTTACATACAGCAATCCACCCACCTGATCTGAAATATTGACAAATTTGAAACTTAATCACCTCTTATATAAATATTGAAATTAGGTTTCTTTGCTTTGGAGGGTAGAGACTCACCAAGGTGAAGCAGGCATCCTCACATTGCAGCCATTTTATCCGGCTTCAAGCATCATGTACACGTGGATCTTCACATGCTCCAAAGTTTGACTCCTTTTCTTTAGATGATGCAAGCTCATTTATGGTGCACAAGTATTGAGTTAATGGGCTTAATCAGTATCTGTATTATATAGGTCATCTAATGGTTAATCAATCTTGACACTATTTATTGAACTATGCCACATTCTCAAGGTTAAAATGTAGAACTATAGTAGGAAAAATGCAGAATGTGTATAATACAGTAACAAGCATTGTGTGCAGAGGAAATTGTGTTCAGTGGGTCAGTCCCTACATGTGAATAGCCCTGATTTGTGGTCAGTTCGAGGCTTAGATGAAAGTAACGTTTGTCGGGTACTTTACACAGGGACACAAAAAACAAAATACAATAAGGAAAAACCTAACACCTAACTCCTGCACGTAGATTTCAGGTTCTGTTGTCAGTTTACGCATGCGTTGGCACGCATTTCTCGGCGCACATTTGTCAGTCGCGCTAAAGTTGTGCTACCCATCTATTGTGCCTCTCAACCTAACTAGACTCCATCATCAAGAAAACCATAACTCATTGTGCTTGAAACATAATCAGTTGAAAAAGCAGACTGGCTGCCTTCCCTAGTATTTAGTATCTGTATCCTCCAAAATGCTCATTGCTCCTCTGTCCCTATACATTTTTAACCTATGGCCATCATGATGACATACACTGGTGTATTCACTCTTTACACACTGTATCCACCATTATAGTTTTCAAGCACTTTTCTTAAACTTAGATTGCCCTTTAAACTCGCGGTGGCTATTATTGAACTGCTGATCCAGGCCAGATTCCCAAATGTGTTACAGACAAACAAAGTGTTTCATGGTAGCAAAATATGGCCAAGTGTTTCTGAGGAAATTTTCCTTCTCATGCTTGCCAAAAGTTGAAGGGCCTGTATCTAATTCCAGATGTCTTGGGAATCTTCCGATACAACCACTTCTCCTATTTCTATTCAGCACTGTCCTTCTCTTTCATCGACAAGCCGATTCCCAGATTTTTTATTTTTAAAGGTGCTTGATTAATTAGCACAGTCATGGCAGAAAAAAATAATATTTTAGGTATAGAGCCCCAACAAATGTGGGAGCAAAATAATGTGACACCTGTTAGCAACAACTTTGTCTCAATGCCACTTTGTTCTTACTTTTTCTTCTGTACCTACTCCTATGTGCGCATCATCAAACCCAACCCTCCTAGGATGCATCTACTGTGCCTACTCCAATGTGCCCTACATCAAAGTCAACTCTCCTAGGATGCCTCTACTGTGTGCTCTACTCCAGTGTGCCCTATATCAAACCCAACTCTCCTAGGATGCCTCTACTGTGCCTACTCCAATGTGCCCTACATCAAACCCAACTCTCCTAGGATGCAGCTACTGTGCCTACTCCAATGTGCCCTACATCAAACCCAACTCTCCTAGGATGCCTCTACTGTGTGCTCTACTCCAGTGTGCCCTATATCAAACCCAACTCTCCTAGGATGCCTCTACTGTGCCTACTCCAATGTGCCCTACATCAAACCCAACTCTCCTAGGATGCAGCTACTGTGCCTACTCCAATGTGCCCTACATCAAACCCAACTCTCCTAGGATGCCTCTACTGTGTGCTCTACTCCAGTGTGCCCTATATCAAACCCATCTCTCCTAGGATGCCTCTACTGTGCCTACTCCAATGTGCCCTACATCAAACCCAACTCTCCTAGGATGCCTCTACTGTGACTATTCCAAAGTGCCCTACATCAAACCCAACTCTCCTAGGATGCCTCTACTGTGACTATTCCAAAGTGCCCTACATCAAACCCAGTTATAATAAGATGCCTCTACTTTTCCTACTTCTATGTGCCCATGGTCAAACCCAACTCTCCTAGGATGCCTCTACTGTGTGCTCTACTCCAGTGTGCCCTATATCAAACCCAACTCTCCTAGAATGCCTCTACTGTGACTATTCCAAAGTGCCCTACATCAAACCCAGTTATAATAAGATGCCTCTACTGTACCTACTTCTATGTGCCCATGGTCAAACCCAACTCTCCTAATATGCCTCTACTATACCTACTCCAATGTGCCCTACATCAAACCCAACTATCCTTGGATGCCTCTAATATACCTACTCCAATGTGCCCTACATAAAACTCTACTGTACCTACGCCAATGTGCCCTACGTCAAACCCAACTCTCCTAGGATGCCTCTACTGTCCATACTCCTGTGTGTCCGACATCAAACCCAATCCTCCTAAGATGCCTCTAATGTACCTACTCCAATATGCCCTACATCAACCTCACTTCTACTAAGATGCCTGTACTGTACCTACGCCAGTGTGCCCTACATCAAACCAACCCTCGTAAGATGCCTCTACTGTATCTATGTGCCCATCATCAGACCCACCTCCTAGGATGCCTCTACAGTACCTACTACAATGTGCCCTACATCAAACCCAACCCTCCTAGGATGCATCTACAATACCTGCTTTAATGTGCCCTACATCAAACTTAACCCTCTTAGAATGCCCATCATCAAGCCCAACCCTCCAAGAAAAAATCTACTGTACCTACTCCTATATGCCCATCATCAAACCCAAACCTCCTAGGATCCTTCTACTGTACCTACTCCTATGGGCCCATAATTAAACCCAACACTCCTAGGATGCCTCTACTGTACCCACTCCTATGTATCCATCATTAAACCCAAATCTCATAGTATGTCTCTACTGTACCTACTCCTATGTACCCATCATCAAGCCCAACCCTCATAGGATCCTTCTACTGTACCTACTCCTATGTGCCCATTATTAAACCCAACTCTCCTAGGATGCCTGTACTGTACCTACTCCTATGTCTCCAAACCCTTGTGCTGCCCGACTAAGCCTTTCAGCCAATGCACTAATCTCCGGCAATCCATCTTGCTATGGAGCCAGACTCTGTCCCTCTTTCTAGTAAGCTTCTGAGGTTTACTATGAATCCATGCTTTCCTGTGGCTTGTTTGGGTCCTTTTCCCACTTACCTTACGCGCAATGTTATGTCCAGCTGCTCTTTTAACTTTACACATTCTTACATGTGATCAGTGCAACATTATCTTCTGTACTCCTGTCCCTTTGGACAAGCTCCACCATAGGTCTCATAATAACCGATGAGAAATAAAATCATTATACAAACAAAACAAAAATAGTTTTGAACTTTGAACCTCGCTCCACTAGACTTTCTTCCTGCCTCAAATCTTCAAAACCTCACAAAACTGCATCTGTTTAGAGAAGCTTATCACCTGCACAATGCATCTATCACCCCTGTACCTCACCCAGATTGCGAGTTTTCAATCTTGTGTCGCTGCTGTAGGGAAAGCTCTGTGTATGTTTGATATTAAACTCAAAGACACAACCCTCTATTCTTTTGCAATGTATCACTATGAGGGTGTCACAGTGTCCATGACGGTATATGAATATGTCCCTGTACTAGTTAGTGTATGTGTTTGTCTGTGATACGGTATGACATGACACCCCTGTGTATGACCCCTGTGTATGAGCATCTGACCATGTGCACTCTAAAGTGACTGTTGTGTAGGAGACAGGGCTGGATTATCCATTAAGCAAAATAAGCACATGCTTAGGGCATCAAGGGAAGGGGGGCACCACATTGCCAGATTTACCATGGATCAAATGGTGCAAAAACTGCAAATGGTGCAGCTGAACCATGCTCCATAAAAAGGGGCTCATTCAATAAATAAAAAAAATAATCATTATATATATATATAATACGGAAAAAAAATAATAATAACAGAAGTTATACATTGTAACATTTTAAAATTGTTTATATTTTGAATTAGTTATATATGGAGGCACCATTTAAGGCACTTTTAAGTGTTTAGGGCCTCTAAAGGTCTTTATCCTGGTAGGAGAGTATCTATTAGCAGGAATGGGTCTGTGGTGGAGCTGTATTACAGCACTGTCTTTTTTCTAGGCTATTCTAATTGCTAAATCTATTCAGTCCTGCAAGGGCCAGTACAAGTTGGCAATAAGTTCTCTCACAATACATGGAGTGTACCAATGCCCCATGGTGTGAATGTGTGTGACATGTGTGTATCAGTAGGGTCAGTATTTTGACAGTATGTGTGTTATATTGTTAGTCTATGTGTTGGTGCATTTCCGGAACAGGGTATTGTGACAATCTTGTGTCAATGTGACAGTGTACATCTAGTTTTGTCAGTTTGAGCGTGTGTCAAGTTTCTTTATGACAGTCTTTGAATTGTGTTGGAAGGAGTTAAACAAACAGTGTCTGTGTATGAATGTGCTATGAATTATGTGCAGAAGAGCCTGTGAATTTGCATTCTATTCTATGGTGTATCCACTTGAGTATAAATGTCTTCCAGTTGTGTATTAGTGTGAAGCAGTGTGTATACGTGCCTTATAGTCCCCCTTATATCACTTTCTATGTGTTAGAATATACCGTAGGGTCAAATGGGAATATGGAAAATGTCAAGAAGGCTGAAGTCTATTTCTTTCCCTATTTTTTCTCACCCCCCCCCCTTTAGGAGGTCTCATGTTCAATGCTTTTCTGCATGGTAAAATGTGATACATTAATAAATAAACACAGCCTTCACATTTTCACTTTTATTTGTGATTATTCTCTACTGGCTTTCCCTGGTGGTCCAGTGGTTAGGATTTGGTGCTTTCACAGCTGTGACCTGGGTTTGATTCCAGTCAGGGAATTAAGAGGTCACACCACCCTGAAGCCGAGCAGGGTTGGGCCTGGTCAGTACTTGGATGGGACACCACCTAGGAATACCAGAAGCTGTATGCTGTGGCCCACTTGCAAAGGAACTGGCAACCCACTCCAGTATCTCTGCCATGAATACCAAGTGGATCAGCATGGTGTTTTTATGGTCCACGTGGTCACATATAGTTGGACACAACTGAACGATGCAAACACACACATTCTTTACTGGGTCTTCCATTGTCTTCTCTCAATTAAAGGGCAAATGCAAAACAAAAACAAAAATATATGTTTGAAAACTTATATTATGAGTCTAAGAGAAAAACGTAATACAGCTAGTTTTTATTTAGAATAAAACACATTTTGGTGCACTGAAAGTCATTTCCATTGTATCTAGTATGCACCACAAGGGAGGCAGGATGCGGGGTCAAGGGGAGACGGGGTGGTAGATCAGGAGGGTGAGGGCTGGGGGAGTTTGCACCGGAGGGGCGCCCATAGGTGGGCTCTGCCACGGCACCAACTAAACGTTTCACTCCTTCAGTAGAGTAATGCTGACACTAGTCTTAAGGTGTATGACAGTGAAATCTCACCCTGATCAGTCTGTGTGTGTTTGTGTACGACCAGGTGTGACAAGTTACACAACTATACAATGAAAAAATATATGTTAGAAAACTGGCACAGGAAGGAAAGGGGTCCTATCCTGTTATGCTAGTGCAACACAAGGCAGCAGCAGTGGCGGTGACCATCCGCTAGATGGCGCTGCTGATATTTCGGTGCCATATCATAGAGTCAAGGCTTAGGTAAACTGTTAGGGTTAGGGTGAGGGTTAGGGTTAGTTCAAGGGTTAGGCTAACATTATAAGCTTAGAACTTGTCTCACATATCAGCAGCACTGCAGCAGTGGACCTGTCCCGACACCATAACAGGGTAGATCCAGGAAAATTAATAAAACTAGTTTTTAATTAGACAAGAATATGTTGTCTTCTGTTCCCTGGAGGGATCCATAATACTTTGATGAAAGTTGTCGATTTATATTTCTGAAGGAACAGAGCTTGCTCTTATTCTTGCAAGCTGCCAGTTTCTAAGCATACGCTGAGGAAGGTAGAAAGGTATCAATTTCAATAGCATTCAACTATATAACAAATCACCCTGACCTCTCCCTCTAATGATACAATCAAACAAGATGACATCATCTATACATAAAAGAGCAGTGAAAATAGTTTTTTTTTTTTTGCTCCTGGCTTACAGAGTTGCTAATATTGTTTGCACCATGTTTCACAAACATGTGCGGTTCTCCTTGATCTACAGTTGTCCTTATAGAGTGACTGGCAGTGCTTTGAGTGCCTTACAATTGCTCTCTTTGAGTGTGTGACAAAGTGTGCCACTTATCAGAGGCCGGGCCGTGTGCCGCATTGTATGGAGCGCATGACCCCGGCATGATCCATTTGGCTTTGTCAATAAACAGACAGACTACCGACTTTGGGAAAATACGGGCCACAGCTTTATTAAACCAACCAATTTATATAACCATAAATTAACATAATTAAAATTCTTAAACAATTTCTTTAATTAACGTCCCGGAGGAGGAGCCCGGCCAGGTCAGTAACCTCACGCTCTGGGCCCGCGCCGAGAGCCCCCCAATGCTTTTCCAAAGCATGCCCATGAGGCAGGGCAATGCCTACTTAAGCCAGTGGGCCGGGCAACTTACCTCCCACCATACCAAACACATATCCATATGACAATTTCCCTTCTACGCTATTAACCTTTTACTTTCTCCCGAACAATCATAACCCCTTTCTTACCCAACTTATACATCTATATATATATATACTGTATATATATATATATATATATATATATATATATATATATATATATATATATATATATATATATATACACATATATACATACATATAAATATATCTATATACACACAAAACTTTCTTTTTTTTTAAAACTACCTCAAAATAATGGTGGGAGGGAATCTGGGCAATGGCCGGTGCAGAGTGAGGGAAAAGCCATTGAAACGTGCGTAATCCCTCCCCCTGACCTCTGGCCAATCAGGAGCGCCCAGGCTCCGCTGGTTCACGCTGCGCTGAGTCAGACCCGGCGTGGATGGGTCTGATTAGCTTTTAGCTTTTAGCTCACAGGGAGACACACAGGACCTATGAACTACAAACAACACAAAATTAGTATAAATATGTCACTATGTAAATGTCCTTGCTTTTCTCAGGCATTTCAATTGCTATTACTTTTAAAATATACTTCAGAGTCACGATTTAGCTAATGTTATGAGTTTCAAGCTGACTGCATGTATTATTAGGTATTTTTATTTTCTCACACATTTTTCTTTTTTTTTAGTTGCCATATTTCTCTTAATTATCATTTTAATATATCATTAATTAAGCAGAAGACAATATTATTATTTTTTATGTTACTGTATATACAGTATACACCGCAGTATTAACTTGTGAATTATCCAAGAACAAAGTGGTGACTCTTTCCTCAGCCAATCACAGGTCAAGTGCCAGGATGTCTTTACCCCAAGATTCACTGTGATTGGCTTAGAACTAGAGAACTATAGACCAGTAATTCTCAATAGCCAGTCCTATGACCGGATCTGGTCCCTGAGACCTTATCTGCTGGACTTCAGGGATGAGGAGACCCTAACACTTTATATATACAGTAACATCACCAGTATCATAGATATAGACAGATTATAGAGGAACCCTGTTATACATATTCTGGGTCTCACACAGTCATCATACATACTGGAAAATAACCAGCAGGTCTCCAGACAAAAAAATGAGAACTACCGATATAGGCCCTATGTCAATCATGCGGTATACTCGTAAATTGGTATTTTTTCATGCAGAAAAATCCAGGAAGTTTAGATATGCCTTTTTGGGTGCTTTACTGTTTCTTTAACTGCAGCTGCGTGGTCTTTGGTACCTGTAATATTGTCTTTATTTTTTGACAATAACAGCACTGCCCTGGTTTGTGAATGATCCATACAATGGTTTTAGCCAGGGTCTGAGCTACCAGTGGTGCAGGTGGTGCAATGCACCAGGGCACTTATCCGTGGGGCCCAGAGCTGAGTAATTTTGTTTTTGCATTTAATTTTATTTTATGTAGAACATTTCTACTGAAGCTCCAAGAGGTGGCAGTGTGGAGCATTCCGCATGCTTTGGATGTGTATCAAGGAAGAGGTGAGAGAGAGCAAGGGCTGGATAACAGCAAAGTAAAGGGGGTGAATTGTGTGAGGGGGAGCAAAGTAGAAAGGGATGGGTGCTATGTGAGGTGGGTGCAGAGAGGGGTAAGTGCTGTGTGTAGGTGGATGTTGGGAGGGACTGGGTGCTATGTGAAGATGGCTACTGAGAGGGACTGGAGCTAGTATATGTATATTTGTGTGCTTCACGCAGGCAGGAGGTAAGGAAAGGGGTGCAGCTATGGAAAGGGATACTGGGGGTGAGCAGCTATGGGAAAGCGTATTGGCAAGGGATGCTATTATGAGAAGGGGAAATAGGAAGGATGTGTTATGGGAAAGGGTCTAGGGGAGGGGTTCTAATTGAGTTGGTACTTGAGAAGGACCCAGAGCAAAAACATTTTGATAGCCTCCCCTTTTAGGGGGGCCCAATTTAGTTTTTTGCACCAGGGCCCTCCCCGCTCTAGCTCCGCCACCGGTATTAGCATAGGGTTTGGGTGTAAAAGACAAACATAGTAACTTGTAATGTTGTGGCAGTGCAAAAAATCAATGGAGATTTGTGCTGTGCTTTTCGGCTTTGTCGTGCTGCAGTCACTCGTAGCAGATCTCTCGCTGTGTTTTCGGAATGTAGGAATAACATAGCTAGGTAGGATTTACTGTGTCACTACAGCACTTATAATTGCTCTAGAGTGGATTAGCATATGCTAGATAGTAACATATATTTACAGCATTGTACATAATTGTATGTTTAATTTTTTTTTACTTTATGAAAAGATTTTGCCCATTTGTTTCGTTCTTAAAAATGCATACTGTAAATATAAATTTTCAGTGCAATTGGAGGGATTTTTCTGGTCTTTAAATCACCCTGCTAATGGGTAAAGGGTGACTTTCTATAAAAATAAAAAAAAATCTCAAACATATTCACCTTTGCCTTTATAGTGCAGGACTGCTGTTTTTTTTTTCTTATTTTTTTTCTGTCTACATAAAACTTCAAGTCACAGCTGATGCACCAAAGACCTAGCAGCTGCTTTATTTAGTGTGTATTTTTTGCCAGTGACAAACCAGTTCAAAAACATCCTATACCCATTAGTGTGAACATTTTCATAGAATCATTTGAAAAGGACATGAAGGGATCCCTGTTTTTAATATTAAATACACTACCTAAGTGTTTGCATATTTAAACATAATTTTATTAACAAGTGTTTAAGAGCTCTCTTTTCACTCACTGAAACCTTCTAAACAGTGAAACAAACCAAGTCAGAGGCAGAGGCGGAGCTAGAGAATGGAGGGCCATGGTGGGATGTAAAAAATGTTTTGCGCTGGGCCCCACCAGAAACAAAGCACTCAGTGCTCCTGTCTGTGTGAAGCTTCTCTGCCTGCAGCACAGCTCTAGGGAACGTGCGCTCTACTTTCCTGCTGCATCCTCTACGAATATATATGTACACACACACATATACATATATACACACACATATATATATATATATATATATATATATATAAAATGTGTCTATAACTATTTATATATATATATATATATATATATATATATATATATATATATATATACATATATATACATCACCCCCACACAGCAGCCACTCCTCTTAGCATCCATCCCTACATAGCACCCAGTTCTTGTCAGCAGCAATCCCCTCTCAGGATCCATCCCCGCACAGCACCTAACCCCTCTGAGCACCCCCCTCACTTATCACCCATCTCTATCTCCTTTGTTCCTCCCTCACAGAACCCAACCCCCCTGTAATTTGCTGCCCCTTTGTAGCCCTTGTTCTCTTACCTTCCTTGATACACATCCCCAGTGTGCTGAACTGCTCCACACTGCCACCTGTTGTAACTTCAGTAGAAATGCTCTTTTTTAAACAGGCACACACTAATTTCAGGCCTGTGGGAGTGTTTGCAGTCAAGGAGGCACATGGGTTCCCAGTGGGGCCTTGACAGGTTTAGCCGGGTTGGAAGGCCCCAGCAGAGCCCCTACACTCCCCCAACCGCCCCCTCCGTTCTGCTAGTGACCTTCTTCTTTCCTCCTCTCTAATCACCCGCTCTCACTCCTGCCCTTTTCTTGTGCTACCCCTACTATCTGGAACTCCTTTCTTCGTTCCATTATACTATCTACCTACTTCAAAACCTTTAAAAGGTCGCTAAAACACATCTGTCTAAAAAATGGTATCACCCTCAGCCTTAATATGCACAATTGCACACTCCACAGCTTAATGACACTCACACCTACAATCTACAGTACAACACACAGACACCCCGCTTTACTAAACAAATTGCTTTCACACTGCCATCTTGTATTTGTCACCCTCTTGTAGCACACCTAAACCCTTCGATTGTAAGTTTGAAAGTTTTCAATATTGTGTAAGTGCCTTGGAAACAAGCTCTATGTACATTTAATTTTAAGCTAAAAAACAGGGCCCTCCATTTTTTATAAGGCGTTCATTTTGTTTTTCCTTATACTAAACCCCTGTACAGCGCTACGAAATATGTTGGCGCATTACAAATAAAAATAAGAATAATTTAGTTTTTTGTTTATCTAAACAGTCCCTGCAAAGGTCTGTCCCTGAAGCTCATTTACAATCTTTCCATATACTAGATGTACTAGCCAATCACACACTGTATCTGAACAGCAATCCAGCAACATGCTGCTGTGACACAGTCTGTGATTGGCTAGTACATCCATTTCACTGAGTAAAAACAGAGCTTTCAAGATCTTGTTAATAAAATTATGTTTAAATATGCAAATAAATGCATTTCGACACTAAAACAGGATATAATGTCTCTTTAAGTGTTGAATACTGATGTATTTCCCATGGAGAGCAGTGATCTGTTTGAAGCAGTTTAGAGTGAGCAGGAGATGTGCATGTAATTGGTGAAGATTACAGTGTATTATTGTTTCAATTGTATCACACTGGTGTGGTTTCGTGGCTCTTCCCACGGATTTCTGATCTCCTTTATATGTTTTTGTATAAGCGTCTGAGTATGCTATTTAATTATATATAGTTAGTGTTTTTAAAAAAATGGAAAAATAATACCGTTCTCAAACTTGACAGAGGCTCAGTACTTCAAAGGGGCACACATAATCCTGTAACAATCTCATATAATCAGTAGGGTAGTGACTAACGTATGCATTTTTATTAAAATAAGTACTCTTGTTGCTCTTGGAAGAAACACAACAAATTAGCACAGGTCCGTTAGAACATATAATCTCTTAATAAAACACATTTAAAATTGGGCAATGCCAAACAATATAGCAAAATAAAATAAAATGCATAAAAATAATGATAATTCACTATATTGTGACCTCAAAAGAGCAAGGCCCTGAATTGATAGTAAAAGAGGAGATTTTGATGGCATAGGAAGTTTCTGTCTGCACAATGAGAATTTGGCATCTACAACTGCCACTGCGTTCAGTAGCAGTAATGGAAAACTCATTATATAAAGGGCCAATGTAGTCTAAAATGTTCTTTGATGCATTTGAAAGACCATGTCTTATATATTACCAATATTCTGTTTATTATATATATTAACTTAAGAAAATGACTAATAGAATATCACATAAATAGGTAAAAAAACAATGTGTTTCATCTGTCATTTATTTTACAAGTGAACTGAGAGGAAGTGTCAACAAAGTCTCATAGAGAGATTGGTAATTGTGTTTTATTATCTGATCACATTCAATTGAATGGGAATACAGACACAATGTGTTGTGGTCCAGATCTCTTTCTCACTGTGCCTCAATTATTGGTAATTTATCTATGCCATAGACCACTTATTTTTCATACAAATATATTTTTAAATTAAATAAAACACTTTTGGACTGTACTGACAATTTAAGGCCATGCAATCATGAGAAAGTAACAGAATCAGCCCAGAAAATAAACGCTAAGCCTGCTGTAAAAAATATTGTTGGTATAAAAACAAAAAAGCAAAGGTTGTATTAATTGTTATTATTATTATTTTTGCTTTTTTATTGTTCAAAAGACCATATAGAAAAACTGACCAAAGTGATCGTCTAAAGTAACCTGGTCATGGCTGGAGGAAGTAGTTGGTCCTGGTTTACATGCAACACAGTGTTAAGGCAAATTGACCATTTCTTATTGCTTAATTTGCTTTAGTATACTGAATCTTCTATCTAAGATTATAATTGAGTCTAAGTCGGACTAAGATTATAATTAAGCAGGAAAAAATAGTTGTCACAATACGGGGTAAACCCTCCGTCCATGCACAGGATTCCTCTCTACACCTCACCACCTGGGGCTGACAGCAGAATTTTTATAGCATTTCCCAAGGACAGCCAACAACAGGGCATCTATGTCTTAACCTGAAGATTTCCTCATTGAATACAGCAAATTTATATAGGAAATACAATGGAAACTAAGCACATTACCACAAAGTAATCAAACAGTGGTGCCATAAAATAATATTACTTGGCAAATTATCACTAGATCAAAAGGCCAAGTTAAACTAATTACTCAGAGCTGTTAAACAATATGACTGGTTAGTAGCTGGTTGTTTGCGTCTCTCCACAGGAGGTCTTCCATGACAAACTGTCCCATTAGAACCATTGGGTCAGCTTCACAAAGTACCTGTTAGATCTGGCTTTGCAAACAATAATTTGACTACACTTCCATAGACCATTTATTTGATCTGCTTTTGTTAGGTCCCTACCATTTTTGTCTTCGCACACCTACTTTGGCATGAAAGGTGCATTTTAGGTCCCTGATTCTCTTGAAGAGATCTCTTGATTTACCCATTCTGTTATTTTCTTCAACCTATTTACATGGCTCATTGTAGAAAGTCTCCTTGTCTCTTCTTGCTATCCTCTGGAATTCTGCATTCAGTTGGACAAATATTTTCTTATCTCCACTACCTTTCTCTTTTCCTGGGCTACTTTCAAAGCCTCATCAGACAGCCAGTTTGACTTCTTACTTTTCTTTCTTTTTAGGGATATTCTTTGTTGCTGTTTCCTGGATAATGTTGCAAACTTCAGTCCAAAGTTCTTCAGGCATTCTGTCTTCCATGTCTAGTCCCTTAAATCTATTTGTTACTTCCACTGCATATTCACCAGGAATATTATTTATTTTGTATCTACTTGGTCTGATCATTTTCTCTCTTTTCTTGAGCTTAATTCTGAACTTTGCAATAAGAAGCTCATGGTCTGAGCCGCAGTCAGCTCCAGGTCTGGTTTTTGCTGACTGTATAGAGCTTCTCCATCTTTGGCTGCAAAGTATATAGTCAATCTGATTTCTATGTTGTCCATCCGGTGATGTCCATGTGTAGAGTTGTCTAGTAGGCTGTTGGAAGATGGTGTTTGCTACGACTAGAGAATTATCTTGACAAAAATCTACTAATCTCTGACCTTTTACATTTTATACTCCAAGGAAAAACTTGTCAGTTATTCCAGGTATCATTTGGATCCCTACTATAGCATCCCAATCTCCTATGATGATAGTAACATCTTTTCTTGGTATTGTATTCATGACATTTAGAATATCTTTTCAGAACTGGACAACTTCAGCCTCTTCAGCATCCATAGCTGGAGCATAGACTTGGATCACTTAAATGGCTTGCCTTGAAATCAAATTAAAATAATTCTATCATTAATTGAGTTGTTACAGAGCACTGCTTTGTCCACCCTTTGATTGACTATGAGGGCTACTCCATTTCTTCTGCCAGATTCTTGACCAGAATAGAGGATTTGCTGGTTGTCTGATCTGATGGGAAATGTCCCATTCCAGTACATTTAAGTTCCCTAATTCCCAGGATATCAATGTTTAACCTTATCATCTCATTCTTTGCCTTGGTTCATAGTTCTAACATTCCAGGTTCCTATAATGATTTCTTCTTTTATTGCAGTAGACTTTCCTTTCCCCTCCAGGCACATCTGCAGCTGGGTGTCCTCTCAGCTTTGACCCAACCACATTAGGTCTGGGGGTGGGGGTGGGGGTGGGGCACCCAGGACCTCTGAAAGGGAAGTTACACACGAAAATCCCCTAAGCGAGAGAAAAAATGGCCGCTGCAAAAAACGAGGCTACAGGACCCTAAACACGCAAAACAACACCAAGCACATACGGCTTTTCCAAAAAGCCGTACAAGGTACAAGATACACTCTTATCAAGGACGGAAAATCATACACACCAGCATTGCATGCAGCTACACTAACGGCTTCCCCTTGCGCACACAACCTATTTACACACTGCACACATTGCTGACATTGTATGCTGCAGGAACATCAAAACAGATTGTCAGCTCTTCAGCACAATGCTTCCTGCATATATTACTTAGGAATAGGTAAAGTATATTAATTTATTCATTATTTAATTGGCATACAACAAGACATATACACCAAAAAAGCCCCTCTAATAACAAACAACAGCGTCGCAATGACCGCCAAAGGTGGTCATTGCGAGACATGCGATGAGTGCCGAAGGCACTCAGCACAAGCCTCACAATGAGCGCCGAAGGTCCTCACGCACATTTTTTTATAAAACATTACCTGCATTACGATTTCATGCCCGTCATTTTTTGACGGGCAATTTGCTTGTCTATATATAATTATTTACTTATAGCTAGCCAACACAATTTTTACAACTGGAAATAGACTAAACACAGATATTTTTATTAAAATTAAGGACAGAAACACTTTGCTACATAGGCTATCTTTTCACCCAGAATACATTTTTAGATCAGTAGAAAGATTCAGTTTGAATGGTTATATGAGGTCCAAAAGAACGCCTCTGGCACAGAGAATTATTAAAATCAGGAGTGATATCCATCAGTGTAATACCCACAATGGGTCATGTTTTATAATAGTTGTCATATAACAGGGTTTCATTTGATTATTTAACTACTAATTAGCAATACCATCTGTAGTTGGAGAAAAACAAAATCACTGTAGCCTTTAAAAGAACATGTTTAAAAATTTGAATGGCTGCTTCAAGCAGATGTGCTTCTCTCCACCCCCAACAGGTGCTCAGAAGTCTGCCCTACATTTTTCTCACTGATGTCTGGTTTGCCTGCAATATTCAAGCTGGGAAGGTGGCAGATAAACAATATTATTGGATAAATGTCCCCTGTGAAGGCCCTCTGTACACCTGAAAAGGGTTGATTTAATTCCTAATCAACCAGGTGATGGTCGATTCTGCCATTGAACACTAGTGGCAAACTTGCCAAGCTATAATACTGATTGGAAAATGCGGTTCAGATACCTCTGACAAGCCCTGGACAGCAGAGGTGGCTGCTGGGGACCTTCTCTACAGATAACCTGGATCTGCCAGGAAGCCATATTGGACATTCATGGAACAGTTGAGGCAGTACACAATTGAATTGGGCCATTTGTATTTATACCTTGGAAGAACTAAACTAAATAACTTGATAGTATTTTCTTGCTCACACTCATTCCTTGCCTATTTATATACACCACATATAGTTGCAGGCAACTTCTAGTCACCAAATATTTTCTGTACTTACTTTGAGTAACTATATAAAAGGAGACAGCGCCTAAATACTTTACACGTACAGAGACTGTATCGTCAAAAGGATATCAACAAACCAGAAACTATTCAAAGAAGGGCAACTAAAATGGTGCAATGTCTAAAAGGCAAACCTTTAAGGATAGTATGACCTGAATATGTGCAGAATAGATGACTTAATAATGTTTTAATGGGAAGTGTCTTCAAGAAAAAGAGGAATGCAAGAACAAGTGGTCTTTACAGAAAGAGCAGTAGATAAGTGGCCTTCTGATGTGGTAGGGTCACAGTTAAGCATGCCTGGGATAAGCACAGGACTATCCTTAGGCTTAATTAGGCCAAATGTTTAGGTAAATAGAATGGGCAGACCAGGCGGGCCTACTTGTGCTTATCTGCCATCAAATATGTTTCTATACTTGTTTAGATCTAATACAACTGCTGCACATTAGTAGTCAGTTAAAGGGTTGTTTTATCATTAGACATCATTCTACTTAAAGCTATATTGGGACTGATAGTATTTTATGGTCTATAAATCTAAGTTCAGTGATAATCAAGAGTTTATCATAATGACCACATCCACAAATAATTTCACCTGGTCTCCCTCAAAGCAACAAGGAATTAATGTATATAAGATGTTAAAATCTATGTAAATCTTGCATTTAAGTTAACAGTCAACTTAGGAGGGCCAGTTAATTCAATACAACTTGGAGCACACCACTGTAAAGGACTCCTAAAAAACCTTGAAAAACTTAAATAGGTGCCCTTTTCACAGGAATAAATTATAAATGAAGTGTCTGTTTACATGAGACTCTGACCTTACCCCAGGAAGACTGACAGCAAGAGCTCAGAATAGAGAGCAGGAGCAGAAAGAGGAATGAACCCTTCCGAAAAATTCATCTGTGCAGGCAAATGACTGCTGGGAACACCTAAATAATATATTACTTGTGGGTTAACGGATGGCAGATTACATTCCTGAGTGCAGAGAAAAAACATAAATCTTGTGTTCAACCAGCGATTGCACCGGCTGGTGTCGGCATTTGTTGTTAATCATAGAGCAGTTAGAGAGTGTTTGTAAACAGACCTAAGACTGCAGATTTTTTACGGTTATTAGTGTATTAAAAAAAAAAAAGGGCAATATAACATAGAATTTTGTGCACCTTTACACCACAGAGAGCACTTAAAGTGAGGTAACTGGCCCTTTAACTATATGACAACCAGTTAATTGTAAGATGTTAACACCCCTCTAATGTACCCACATTATACACTAATAATTTACTTTGTATTATTTGTTTGATATTTAGGACTACAGCTTGTGTAGCTGCTTTTGCCTACATTGCACTTTTATTGCTCAACTTAACGTGCCAATTCAAGTATTCACTGAGCAGTATTCAGATGCTAGGACCTGTCCAGCTTCTTTTTTACTTTTCTATACATGTTTGCATCTTACAGGTAGGATATAAGGTTACACATTGTCAGGCTGTACCAGACATGCATTAGAACATGGTATGTAATGACTATGGGCAGACTAGATAAGCCTTTTTTACTTGTTACCCGCCAACAAAATATAACATTATTCCGTAATCGGTATGCGATTATTGTGGTACTGGTACCATCAACATAAGATTATATATACTAGCGACTTGCCCATCAAAAAATGACGGCAATAAAATTGTAAGGCAGGTAATGCCGTTTGCCACATAATGTAAGGCTTTTAGTCCTCTGAGTACCTTCGGCGCTCATTGCGAGCCTCTCCCCTCATGTACTTTTGGTTGTCTGAGCACCTTCGGCGCTCATTGCAAAATCCTGCGCTGAGCGCCTTTGCGAGCCTCTCCCCTGCTTTTTTTTTATATATATTTTTTATAATAATTAAATTAATATACTTTACCTTTTTCTAATATATGCAGCAATCAATATCCTGAAGAGCTAACAATCTGTTTGTATTTTCCTGCAGCATACAACGTACATTTGACTGTTGCGGACATGAGTGTGTCAGCAATGTGTCAGGTGTGCAGTATAAATAGGCTGCATGCGCGAGGGCAAAGCGTTTGTTTAGTTGTGTAAATAGCCTTTTTAGAATGGTAATATTATTTGCAAGTGTAAAATGGCTGTGATTGTCTATGTGTTACGCGGGTCTGGAGCATTTTCCGTACTTCCTAATAGTGTATTTTGTACCTTGTACGTTCCTGGATAAAAGTCTTATGTGTCTGGCGGTGCTTTCCGTGGTTAGGGGTCATGTAGCCTCGTTTTTTTTTGGCCTCCATTTTTTTTTTTTTGCTTAGACGATTTTCAATTTCCGAAACTGTGCAAATTGTGTTTAAATTGTCGTGCAACCTCACTCCCAGACGTCCGGGCTGTCCCCCCATGATATTTATCTTCTTTGTGTTTCTGTTGATTTTGGATATGCGCTGTTCGGCCGTCAACTTCGTGTTTTTTTACCTCTGATTTTTTTTTTCCCAAGTCCCTTGGCTCGTATTTGTTTTTTTCTAAGCCCGCTTTGCAGTCTTATGTGCCTGGCGGTGGTTAAGGGTTGTGTAGCCTCTTTTTTTTCTTTTGGCCACCATTTTCTTGTCTATTAGTGGATTTTTGAGAGGCTAAACTCTGCAAATTGTCGCACAACCTCAAATCCCAGACGTCCTGGCTGTCCCACCGTGCGGTGTGTGATTTATTTGTAATTTTTTTTTTATGTGTGCTGTTAAAATACGAGGTCAAAAAATGTAACTTATTTTTTTTCTTAGTGCCGCAAGTCGTATTTTTTTTTTTCTAGGTCCCACTGCTTTCCTTTTTGCAAAGTGTTACGGGCCGTCATTTTTTTCAAACTGCTCCGGGTCTTGCATTGTGAATGGTGTAATTGAGATTTCTGTTGATCTGTAGTTCCACAGGTTGTAGGGATTGAGTGCCTTTGGCGCT
The DNA here is from genome assembly GCA_027410445.1 of Discoglossus pictus. Lineage (NCBI taxonomy): Eukaryota > Metazoa > Chordata > Amphibia > Anura > Alytidae > Discoglossus > Discoglossus pictus. The sequence continues at coordinate 291,595,295 of CM050163.1, forward strand.
CATCTCCACCAGCGCAAGGAGCATGGTTTGCCACACATTGCTCTTCAAATGACAGGAATACGTTTTATCCCCCTTGAGCCCCCCCCCCCCCCCCCCCCCCCATTGTCTCTCTCCTTCCCTCCCCCTGTGTCTGGTACCTGGATGGAATCCTGCCAGTAGCACTGCATTCCTGCCGGAACTACTTTCTGAATCCATTGAGAGGCTAGATCCAGAAAGTAGTTCCAGCAGAGGATGGGAGCCGCAGAGCAGGAGTGCTGCGTTACTGGCAGGGTTGCATCCATGTACATGGTTGCAATATGGTGTTGAGCGCCTCCGGCACTCATCGCAAGCCCCCACTGGCAGGAACCAGGTACCAGATCCGGCGGTCATCTCGAGTCCTCCACTGGCAAGAACAAGGTACAAACTCATGTGGCCCTCGTGGTTACGGGCCACAATGGCTCGCCTTGCAAACATAACCAATGTCCTTGAACTGACAAATATATAAATATATATATATATATATATATATATATATATATATATATATATATATATATATATATAATATATACATATATATAATATATACACACACACACACATACATACCAATTCCATGAGCGCTATATGCTTCACTCCATCACCCAAATCAGAAAAAAAAAAAAAAAAACACAAACCCTTCACTGTCCATAAGTCTCTCCAGCGCTCCACACACCCTCCATGTCGCTGGTCCCTCCCTCCAGTAACAAAATGAAGGAAGCCTGGTTATTTCTCCAGTTTTATTATTAAATACACGCTGCCCAGTACAGATAAAATATACACCTAAAAACAGAACTAACCCCGAGGGACAGACGGGGACCCCTGCAGGTCCGTGCAGAGGGAGGGGGTCCCCAGGGCTGGGGGGAAAGGGTTAAATGGAAAGGGAGAGTGAGGGACCTCAGTAGATGACCTCATACACTGTGGCTTTCTTGTCTCCAGATCCTGTGACGATAAACTGGTCATCAGTGGAAACATCACAGCTCAGTACAGAGGAGGACTCTTTAGACTGGGGGAAAAAAAAAAAAAAGGGAGAAAACTTAGATAAAAAAAATAAACAAAAATTAGAGAAACAAATGATAAAGTAATAGAGGGTAGCAAGTCAGAGAAAACAAAGTGTGCAAAAGAAATAGAAGAGAGGCAACAGGGATATGGTAAGAAGTAGAGAGAAACAAGAGATGGTGGATACAGATGCATAATCTATGACATTCCCTCCTAGAGGAGGTCATTTATTTCCTCACCTGGAAGATACTGGCTCCATATGGCGTCCTCCAGGCATTCAGCAAATTGTCCTTCCCAGTGCTTACAAACCATTTACCTGCAGAGAGACATTGGAGGTCACTATTAACCTGTATTTCAATTAAATCTAGATGTTGCCAGTGTAATGCTCTCTAGACATCTAATGGATTACCCAAATCCACCCATTTATCTCTTTCCCAAACACCGATCTTTAAAATACCACAGCTCCAGTCATTGGGACTCACCACAGGAAGCAAACTGCAGGGACAGGACACAGCTCTCGTGAAGATGCAACTGGTATTTGTCTGGTTTAGAAACATGTAAAACCTCAACATTGCTGCTCTCCATACCAACCGCCAGCCACTCGCCTGTGGGACAATACCCAAGAGAGAAGATCTACATGGGAGAGAAGAGGGACAATAATAAGTGCAACATCTAGACATCCTAACTCACATTGATTATTACACCCTCAGAGCCGGAGAAGAAAAAGGTTATGCTACACATTCCAGCTGTCCACCATTTGGCTCAATATCATTTGTTTTTCACGCACCCACACCCTCTCGATCCTATTTGATCCCTGTACCTGTGAGTTGAAGTCATGCTGCTGGAGCTGTCTGCCCTCTCTCAGGTCCCAGCATCGCACAGTGTTATCCAGACCCCCGGTCCACAGTTTTGTGCCATCATGAGAGATATCTATACAGCTGGCACCATCTGTGTGCCCCTGGAATTGTCTGAGGGCAAAGCAATGATACAATCAATACAGAGAAACTTTAAATCCCTCAACATAAACCCTTTAAGGATCATTTTCAGCCAGGAGTTCAATCCTCCTCCCCCTTCCACTTACCTGACCAGTGTTTGATTCTGAAGATCCCACACAACAATGTTGCCATCTGAACAGCAGGAGAAGCAGACTTTAGCATCTGGACTAATAGCAAGAGCATAGCAGGCAGGTGCAGAAGAGGTAAGCTCTGCTTTTATCCGTGGGGTTGGTGATGCCAGGTCCCAAATGGATAGGGTACTTGCTTCCCCACCCACAATTAGACTGCGCCCATCTGGAAGGAGTTTACATGATCTGATGTAGTTATCACGGTTCTGAAAGAGAGAGCGGGTTATGCACCATTGTGCCATGATAAACTTACTGCATACACATGTTAACCCTTTTCAATCTATAAAGTATTTGAGACAGACATTACAAAAAGTAGTATTTAGCTGAGCTTCTCTTCCTTCAGTTATATTCTAACAGGACAGCTGATCTGTATACCTTACAAAACCAATACAAATATTGGCAATAAAAAGTTTAATTGTTTAATGTCTTAAAAATATAATTTCCCCCATGATTAGTTTTAGTTCGTCAAAGCATTATACTGCAAATATAGGACTACAACAAGGAAGGGGTAAGGCCTTGACTCTCTTTTACCATATTTAAACTGGCTTTATTACTATATTTAACTACTTTTACAGTGTATTTATATATAGCTTTTATTATGCAATATCTGTAACAAGTCTATTTACAATAGCAACATGTTTAAAGGCTTTATGTTCAATGCACTAAGTCTTCGTTTTGACTTCCTTTTTTCGGCATCAGCCTCCTGAAGTCCATACATGCTTGTTCTTCTCAATGTCAAATGGCTTTGGGCTAAAAAAACAATGTAAGCAGACTTCCAACTGTGTAATGTTTGATAGTTAAATATACAAAACTTAATTTTTTTATTTTTTTGTATTCGTTGATCATGTTAATACCTACAGTTTTAAATTATACCATATATCGAAAAATTGAGCTCTCCTTTTAAAGAACGGTTTAAGTGTGAAGCAGACAAGCTGAGAGTAGATTCTTGCCACACCCGCTGTATTAAAACACTGCAGTGTGAAGTCACTCAAACTAACGCCGATCACCCACATTCAAAAGGAGAAACTATGACGGTTTGTTAGAAAAATAATAATTGGGCATTGACAAGTGTTGCATATTATGAGCTCATAGAGAAGTCCCTCACTTTTACGGTTTCATTTTAAACATTTTTAATAAATATGATTAAAAAACAAAAACAAACATATGTAGTTAATCTGCTGACTACAAGCACATATTACATGCAAATAAATTATATTCTGTTTCTCTTTCAGGGTAAACAAAATGCTAAACTGTTATCCCATTTACAAAGAAAGTGTGGTCCATAAAATATACATTATTTTATTCCTTGCCCTAAACTCATTTTATAGAGTGTAGAAACACAAAGTAACAGGCCTGGAAGTTATGTCCTGTATTTCGCCATTTCCTAGAAATGAAGTAGCCAGCATTCTTCGGTGTTAAAACCAATTAAATCAGCCAGACAAGAACCGTTTTGTTCCTTGCTCTGTCTGGGTGGTTGACTTCTGGAACCTAACAGGAAATAGTTCATACTACATTTCATCCACTTTGGTAGTGGCTGAAAATGAAGACACCACAGAATGAAGACACCACAGTCAATGCCAGGAGTTTGTCAACTATATTTCTTATATAAAGCTCAGGAATACCTTTCAAGTCACTGAAAATTAAGAAAAATAGGGCAAAACAAAGTTAATTTTAGTTGTAAATGATTTTACCTTGTCATGTATCCCCAAAAGTACCTATGGGCAACCAACATAGACCCAATGTAATGTATGAGAATACTGCCATGAGCAGTACTAGATCATTATCTTCTAGACTCAAAAACATTACTAACAGAATACTTTTCTCCCAAGAGACAGACCTCCTGAATGAGTGATTGCTACTAATATACTTTGGTCCTAAGAGAGACTGTACTCTTATAACATGCCAGCAATTCATTTTCATGCTGGACCTGGATGTGCTGAGCATTTGAACTATAGCCACAAGCCAACTTGTTACATGGGTGATTGCTTTCACTTCACCACAAACTTGGCAAATTGTGTGAATTTTGCCACACAACACTGCTCATAGGAAAGTATTAACCTCTCCAGCTTCACAGGATTCAGCAGAATGGCAAATATCTTATAATCCTCACCAGGCAGTCAAGCTGTGCCACAGGAGTCTTTGTGCCAGGCTGGCCCACATCCCACACCTTGACACAGCCCTTGCCGCCTGTGTACACATGGCGAGTGGAGTTGCTGATGGTCACGGCACAGACCACTTCTCCATGGTTCAAGGTGTGAAGCTGGCGGGCATGTCTGGGGATCCCTGAGCCAATCAGGGCATCTGGAGGGAAGGGCACTGGTTGCATCTGTCCATCCGCACTGACATGGAAAGAGTATGCCCTGTAATGAACAGTACACTTGTTTACATCCATATACACATAAATACACATAGATCATACAGCTGTAAACAAACCACCACATTCAAGCATCCACAAATCACACAACTAGACAGTGTGGGCGTTCAAGGCACTCACACAGTGCACTTGGGCAATGCATGGAGCTGGCAGATATGCAAAAAAGGGGAGGACAAAAAATAAAATGCTAAAAGGCAATATGTTTCCTGGGAATCCTTGAATAGTACATGCTAAAAAATCATTTTAGAGCTAGAAGTACAAACTTAGGATTTTTATTCAACCCTAGCACATTTTTACTATTTACATACAGTAGGAAGGACACAACCAAACACATATCTACAGAAAATACACACATTCAGATTTAAAAAAAAAACACAAACAAAACAAACATCCTAAGCTGATCAGTGCACATACATTACTACTTACGGTTTTCCAGAGGAAGCTCCTGGGATGGCACCTCCTAATCCTCTCATGTGGGCATGGGGGTCATAACCAACCTAAAATTAGAAATTAAGTATCAAAGCAGACCTAGCACATGCATTCAACCAACTCTGCCTCAGGAGTCATATTACATTCCCAAAATTAACTTTGAGGCACAAAAAGCCAATAAAAAGTTACTGAATTGAGGAAACTCACAAGTGAAGATCGTCCATATGTCCCTGCTGTTGTGGATGCCCCATTGATTTGTGGGGACATAAGGTGGATGCCAGTGTAAGCTCCAGCACCCTCCCCACTCACAGAGGGGTGAGCAATGCTGAATGCTGCAGGGTACCCAGCCTGTCCACCCAGGGGTTGTCTGAGCCCTAATGCTGGGAAGGCGAAAAGAAAGTTTGTCAGTTGTGGGCTCAATGGAAGATGTGACCCCCACCCTTTAATTCATCCGTTTCTTACCAAGTGGCTCAATGGCTGGTTTGCCAGGGAGAGGTCGGAATTGCTGTGCACTGGCACCACTGGGCCCCGGGGTGCTCAAGTCGCTCTGTGAATTTGGGGTGCTGGATTTCAGACCAGGAGTCCCTGCCTTCTCTACTTGCTGTAAATAAAAAAAAAAAAAAAAAATAGATAGAAGGTATCAATTTATGGTGCAGATGAAACAGATAGTGGAGAGGTAATGGAATAGTGAGTTGAGAGATAGACCCGATGTCTCATAGCTCCCTCCTGTAAGACTATACAGAAATGTGTAACAAATGGTTTCAAAATGTAACAGATTTTTTTTTTAAATAATAATAATAAAAAAAAAACAAAAAACTTTAAAATTAGTTTCAGTAGTGAAAGTGTAGAATACGGTATTAATCCCATCATGCATATTATAGGAAGTACAAAATACTATACCATTGTATTTGTTGGACTCTGACCCTACATTACACACCCGTACGTATTAGTCTGATCTAGAACTATGGAATCCTTAACACAAAACACAATGTGCATAAACCTATAGCAACTCTGTACCACAGCAGAGAACATATTAGTTTAATAAGCCATTTTCAAAATCAAAACGTTATTTTTACATTTCTATTTAAATAAAAAAAATATTTAAATAAACATTCTTCTGTGGTGTGGGAGGACAGACTTCCTGCCTCATGGTTCCATTTTGTGCCACTATCACTCAGCAGCCGGAAGGATCAGCTCTCTATTTACTTCAATCATTAGCAGTTACCGTGGGGAGCTCTTTGCTTCTGGAGGGAGAAACACTACTAGAGGAGGTCATAGAATTTGGGCTAGCAGGAGCTGGATCCTTCCTCTGCATGGCAGATTTATCAACACCGTTCTCCCGTGAGGAGTAGGAATGGACACTGTGTGGTGAGGCAGGGTCCTAGTGAGAGAGTGATCGGTATCAATAACAGAAACAGATTACACATTTTTATTACAAGTTGTCTAGAGGAAATATAACTACACAAACATGTGAAACTGTGACAATAGTATCTATTATCCATTTGCTGCATTTTATTGAGGATCTCAATATACGAGCTATTTGCAGATAACGGACGATACCAAGGTATATTGGGTTTAGTATGTATAATCATTCCTCATTTAACACTACCCATATACCACTCCATGTCATATTTGAAAAAAAAAGACATCTTGAAGACTGATAATTACATCTGTTTCCCATTTTAATTCTGCAGGTAAATATTTTTTGCCTGTTACTTGTTTTTATACTAAAAATACTACACTGTATTTGTATATTTTTTAAATATTCTTGAAACAGAGTCTTCTGTGTTATCATTCTACTCACCTCATCCACCACAAGATTGTCCTCACTGCGGTCAGCGTCACTGCCCTGGGACAGACACAAGGGGTGTTAGAAGATAAAACATGTAGGAGGAATAGGGCAGAAAAGAATATATATAGGGGCAGAAAGAAGCAAAGGTATTAGAATGAGAAAGGGTAAATAGGCACTAGGAATGAAAAAAAAAGTGAACGTAATGAAGTAGTTACATAGTCTGTGCCAAAATCCTTCTCTTCAGTTTTGCGCTTTTTGTTGCTATTCAGATAATCTGACAAAGTCCGAACACGTTCCCCATTTGGAAGAGTAACACAGCTCTGCAAAGGAAGGGAGATGAATGAAAGGAGGGATGAGACAGAAAAGGTAGTGTGTTGTAGGCATGCAGCCATTTCGAAAAATGTATCCCAACAATGCAAAAGTGATCTTAAAGCACCATTGTAATGATCTTGCAAGAGAAGCTACTTTAAATTCTGCATGTATCATTAATAAAATTCCTACTTAATACATTTTTATATTGCAATAACCAATATTGAATTTATTTTCAAAGATTAGGGAATAACCGTCCAGCTGAGTTTGTTTGCACCCGCTAAAGGACAGTAAGAAGAGGGTGAGGAGGTTGGCGAGAGACATCTAAAGAGCCATGATCAAAGAATTTAAAAAATAAAAATAAAAAAAAAAATGTATAAATATATATATATATATATATATATATATATATATATATATAAATGTATAAATATATATATATATATATATATATATATATATATATATATATATATATATATATATATATATATATATATATAAATTATACATTTTTTTTATTTTATATTTTTTTTTTGACTGGCTGTCCCCATAGCAAAAGAGAAAAGGTCTAACAAAACAAGTCTGGAGTGAAAGGTACATTGCATCAAAAAACAGCTACCTGATAGAAAGAGCAACCTCCCCTGATTTTATAGGTTAGACTTTGACAGAATGTTTAATATTGAATACGATTTTGACAATCAATGCCTAATTAAAGCGTCCCTTTAACCACTGAGATGCTGCACAGTTCCAGACCCCCCCCCAAATGCTTAAACTTCTTTGTCAAAGAGCCACAGCGCCGCTCAGACTACCTCTCCAGATAGAAGGTAAACGATTTGACTGTGTGGGATACTGATATAACCATTCACTCAAACAGGTATATCAGCGACCATTTATTGAGATACCGCCAGGGGCACTGTCTTCCCCCAAGGCTTCTGCCAATTGTTATTCTGTTATTTTACAATATACACATCTATCTCATATTTAATACATTTCCCTTATTGAAATAGGGAAAAATAAGAGGCAAATCCTGAAAACTAAAAGAAATGCAATGGGATGATAGTCACATAATCCCAATAGTATTAGCATCTCCCAACCAATCTTCCCAAGCTGCCCTTAATGCAAAAGTAGATGACAGTAACCCCCAAAGCCCCCATGGGGGTGAATATAATCAGAGAACACCCTCCCCCCAACTGGATGCAGTGCTGTACTCACAGGCCCTGGGTCTCTCTCTGTCTCCATGGAAACACACGAGCAGCAAGAAGGGAAAGAAATTCAGTTAATTTTAGTCCAGAATATTAATTTAACACCTTTATCCATCCCCAAACAGCAGTCAGATAAACCCCTTACCTCCGTGCAAACCAATCTAAAACAAGCCTATACCCCACAGTTCTAGGATCAGACCATTTCCACCAGACTAAAAAACAAAGTCTCCTTTACTAGCCATGGGACTACTTGATGCATATTATGCAGATGCAGAGTGCCAGCTCTTGGGATCTTGCCCTTTAACTGCCTATGGTTTAAAGCAATATAATCATATAACAGTGAATTGAAATCAAATATCCCTTGTACTTCTATTGAAGGGATTAGACAAAAAAAAATAGTAAGAATTCCATCAGTATTTTGCACTTTTTACCAGATTGTAATACATCTCAAAAGACAGCAATGATGGCTATCTTTAAAAAGCAATCTGAAAGAGTGTTTAATCCTACATACCTCTGTGTTCTGCTTCTGCAAGACCCTCTTTGGCAGCTAGCTGGGACTGCAGGCCAAGGACACCAGAGAGGGCCAGCAAACTGGAGGCACTGGTAGCAGCAGCCAAGCCATGTTGCTGTAAGCTGGATGGGTGAGAGGTTAAGGGGATAGGGGGCGCATGATGGGAGAGGTGCTGAGCCTGCAGCTGGTGCTGTATGGGTGGGACACATGGATGGGGGGGTTCGGAAAGGAAAAAAAAACAAGAGAAAGGGGGAAAAAATGGTCAGTACCACAGTCCTCAAGATGATAATGCTCTTAAACATTTCCGTGCCACTGTGGCAAAGAAGAGTTAAAAAAAAAAAAAAAAGCAAAGAAATAAGGATTTAGACAGTACATATCCATAAATAATTTAACATACATCATTTAAAAGAATTCCAAGCCTAATCTCCATGACCATTTTCTTTGAGCATGCGTGCCAAAAATGAATGACACCTGATTGATCAATATGGGCTCCAGATAAACAATGGTAAAGGCACATATAAATACAATTCTCACAAGAGGTGGGAAGACACTGTGGGCTATATACTCTTCAGTTCTATATAATGGCAGCATACATGGTCAAGGTGTATACATTTTATATACTACAGAATAAATCATGCCCATGACTATGTATATATAAAAAGAAAACAAACACATTGACACAGCAGGACTGTATATGGAAAGGAGAGCACTCAGACACTCATGGCGGTTATTGACACATTCACAAGTAGGTACTTTTTGTGGACTCCGCAAATAAATGGTGAGTGTGGGAATTCCCCCTATTAGTGGTATATAGACGAGTGCTCACAGTTCATGTAAATTAGCAAAGGAATAAATGATCGTAAACAAAACAAAAAAGGCTAAAGAGGAATGTTTGGAGGGGAGGGTACACACCACTGTCAGCTGAGGTGGGATGAAACGTACCCCGATGGCAGCGTTCAACTCCGCCATGGTCACCTGCTTGGCTCGTTCTACAGCCTGGACCACCTGCTGCTGGTGCTAGAAGAAGGGGAGAGAAATACAACAAGTGAGAGCAGACAGGATGAGGGAAATTGCAGTCTACATGGCACAATCATTGGTGCCTAATGAGTGTCACTCACCTCTTGGGACAAAAAGGGCACCAGTTGAGCACAGATCACATTCAAACGCTTAGCAATCTCAGTCTGAAATAAGAACACAAAGGAGTATAATTCAGCGTAGTATATAAAATATCCACACACAAACAGTGCACCCACAGTTATATGGTGCATTAGGGAAGGAAAGTTTACATAGAGCAATAGGAATTATATCAATGGGTTATATGGATAGATACAGAGCAATATCAAGTTGCACATCTAAATCACACTACTTCCCTTTCTGCTCCTTTAACTCCCTCCCCTCTTCTCTCTCCTCTCTGCTGCCAATGCTAATTGCAGCTATCAGAGCTGGTCACTCAGCCTCAGGGAGATCCTTAGAGGAAGGGGGGGGGGGGGGGGGGAAAGAGTGCTACATAGAGGATGGAGAGAGAGAGAGAGGAAAATAAAGAATAGAGCAAGGGATTGATGTTGTAGAGAGGATGGAAAAAGAATACACAGTGCCAGACCCTCTCACCCACCAGTGACACTCCCTCATCTTCAGCTGCCAGGCATGAGTGAATTGTGGCACAGAAGTAGCTGCCTTGTGGGGCATGATAGATTTTTCTTCCTAATAGGGGGGGGGGGGGGGGGGGGGGGGGGGGCTCGTTAATGTGCAATTTACTGCTACTTTAACTCTCACAGCATGAGGGATGAGCAAGCTGCTACCAGAGGCACAGGGAGAAAGGAGGGGAGCCAGGAAGAGAGAGCACAAGTGATACATGGAGAAGGATGAAAAGGGGAACAACAATCAGAACCGGACAAGATCCCAAAAAGAGAAGGGGACTTACTTGTTTGTGCATTTCAATATTCAGTCCATAAGACATTTCATAATACTGCAAATTGGGAGAAGTTGGTTAGAAAGAAACTAAGACACATAAATGTATTAAAACTTTCATGTGGAAAAAAAAAGTTTCTATACAGAAAACTCTCCCCCTACCAATGCTCATCCTTTCCCAGGAGCGCAAGCCCCCTGATATCCTCAGTCTCTCCCAGGAGGGTAACCCTTATCCCAGATACCTCAGCTGTTCCCAAGAAGGCCACCCTAAACCCCATCAATCCCCAAGATTCTTAGGAAGTCAAATGTCACATCAACCCCTCCCCATAAAAAAAGCCGGTTCCCCCAGCAAATAAAAATACTGATCCCTAGCCAGCCCAGCAGGGCAACACTCCCTAACATTGGCATTGAACTATAAAACATGTCCAAGATAATAAAGACTAAACCAAACAATAACAGACCACAATACAAATGAAAAACAGACCTTAACATCCCTAACCCTTTTAGACCAGGGGATTATCGGAACTAGTTCTTTCTCTGCCTCCAGGCTTTTGTGTAGGAACAATCAAGTAATTGAAGACTGGCATCACAGAAAACTTTGTGGTCTGACTTAATTAGCACTTCGCAGGAACTTACTATTTTGGAGGAACAGTGAAGTGGTTCCACAATTTTTTGTGTCAGTTTGTTGTTAACGTGTTAGAATTTGGTTAGGAAGTACACCCATGAGTGCAATGAAGGATGTTGGATCAAAACGTTTCTTTGTCTGATTATCCTACTGATCAAATCCATGTATCCAAAACGCAGTGGTGTAACACATCTTGGCTAAAACATTTTAAAAAGTCACTGGTCACGGTCATCCACAATTAGTTATAGAAGAATAGCCCAGAAATGGAAAAGTTGTTGTTTCCCCTGTTGTTGCATATATGGTATGCGTATTCCCATAAAACCAGAGAGCTTATATATCATATATTTGGTACAAAATTGTGCACTCTGTCAAAGTACTTAATAATTTAAAAGTCAGTTGGGGACAACCAATCATAGTTTTCTAAAAGGTTCACTTAAAAATGCGAACTGATTAGAATGAGAGTCTATTTATATGGTCTGTAATCCACACTGACCATCTCAGAACATCCGGTCCATAGCTGAGGGGATGTTGGGTTACAGGTCTCTTGAAGATTTGCACAAGGTTCTAAAGTTGTCACAAAAATACTCCAGTTTGTGGTTCACTAGTCAGCACACAACAGTTCACGGTTCCATACTCATGAGTCCCTGGGGACAGTCTTGTAGTAGATGTTGAATGGGATTGTTTATATTCTCAAATGTTATAACCAGTGTATCCCAGAGAAGAGCATGCAGAGAGTTTGGTTCACATGAGAAAACCTAAAGTCAATTTGGCAAAACCTTCACCACACAACATCTCCAGCAAATATCCAGAACCAATTCTTCCAACTTACGTTTTCTTAATATTTGCACGGATGTAGGTAAAAATAGATTTGTTGGAGGATAGAACTGGTAAAGATAGCCATGAAAAACAAGAGTTTGCGTTTAGTCCATGAGACCAACGTTCTTGAGGAGCCAGAAATAACACTGGAAATATGCTGCCAACAATGCTTTTCAACATTGTTACAATGGCTTATGATTTTCAGTTAATGTAATTAATACAATCTGATATAAAGAGGAATGCTTCCACATTTTACTACACGTAATTCTTATATTTCATACAAGAAAAACAAATGTAATGTTGGTTGTGACTATCATTTACCAAGGGCGTGCATAATGGGATACCATAATGATATCTGCTGACTAATGGATCTTTTTTTTTGCTTCAACTGGAATACATACATATATATACATATACACACACACATGGTGCCCTGCAAAAGTATTCACCCCCTTGCCTTACATTACAGGCTTAAGTTCAATGTTTTGTTAATCTGAATTTTATCTGATGGATCAGAACACAATAGTCTAAGTTGTGAAGTGAAATGAGAAAAACATATACATAAAACATTTTTTTTAGAAATAGAAAACAGAAAATTGGCATGTGCGTATGTATTCACCCCCTTTGTTATGAAACCCATAAAAAGCTTGGGTGCGACCAATAACCTTCAGAAGTCACATAATTATGGAAATGATGTCCACCTGTGTGCAATCTAAGTGTCACATGATCTGTCATTACATATACACACCTTTTTTAAAGGTCCCAGAGGCTGCAACACCTAAGCAAGAGGCACCACTAACCAAACACTGCCATGAAGACCAAGACATGGTTAGGTTATAAAAAAATATCCAAATCTTTGATGATCCCCAGGAGCACCATCAAATCTATCATAACCAAATGGAAAGAACATGGCACAACAGCAAACCTGCCAAGAGACGGCCGCCCACCAAAACTCATGGACCGAGCAAGGAGGGCATTAATCAGAGAGGCAGCACAGAGACCTAAGGTAACCCTGGAGGAGCTGCTGAGTTCCACAGCAGAGACTGGAGTATCTGTACATAGGACGACAATAAGCCGTACGCTCCATAGAGTTGGGCTTTATGGCAGAGTGGCCAGAAGAAAGCCATTACTTTCAGAAAAAAAACAAAATGGCATGTTTTGAGTTTGCGAAAAGGCATGTGGGAGACTCCAAAAATGTATGGAGGAAGGTGCTCTGGTCTGATGAGACTAAAAATGAACTTTTCGGGCATCAAAGAAATCTATGCATGTCTGGTGCAAACCCAACAAATCACCATCCCCCCAGTGAATGGCTAGGATGGAGGTTCACCTTCCAGCAGGACAATGACCCCAAACACCCTGCGAAAGCAACACTTGAGTGGTTTAAGGGGTAACATGTAAATGTGTTGGAATGGCCTAGTCAAAGCCAAGACCTCAATCCATAGAAAATCTGTGGTCAGACTTAAAGATTGCTGTTTACAAGCGCAAACCATCCAAGGAGCTGGAGCAGTTTTGCAAGGAGGGATGGGCGAAAATCCCAGTGGTAAGATGTGGCAAGCTCATAGACTTATCCAAAGCAACTTGGAGCTGTGATTGCCGCAAAAGGTGGCTCTACAAAGTATTGACTTTAGGGAGGGGGGGGGGGAATAGTTATGCACATTGACTTTTTCCTGTTATTTTGTACCATTTGTTGTTGTTTGCTTCACAATAAAATAAAAAACTCTTAAAAATTTGTGGGCATGTTCTGTAAATTAAACCATGCAAATCCTCAAACGATCCATGTTAATTCCAGACTGTGAGGCTACAGAACACTTAAAATGCCAAGGGGGTGAATACTTTCACAAGGCACTGTGTGTATAAATAAAAAAAAAAAAAAAAAAAAGAAAATTTATTTATATATATATATAATAAGTGTCATATGCTTGAGTTCTAGATCAAGGGTGCCGAAAGAACCTAATGTAATGGTTAGGATGCAGGTAATCACTGTAAAACACCTCATTAAAAAAGGAGCCCACAGCCAAACCCACCATGACATAATGTCGTTGGATCTCTGTTTTCTCCGTTGCAAGTTTGTCACACTCCATCTTCAAACTGTAAATGAAAAGGCATAAACCAGTGAAAAAAGAAAAAGCAGAAACAAAACAGTGATCACCAGATTGTTTGCACACATACATTAGACATGTAAGCATCATATATAAAACTCATAACAATGCACAGCAAAGCATTATTATGACCGACATTTTGACTGCTCAAGATATTTCTATATAAAAAACAGCTAACCAAAGTAAAGCCATGAAAATATATTGTGTATTCAAATACACCAGATCCCATAACTCCAGCTACCTTCACCACGCTGGCCCTTCCATAATCTGCCTCCATGTGACAAGAGCTTCAATAGGTCATTGCTATTTCCAAAGTAAATCAGAGGCCTGTTACATGGCACAGTCAATACAGACCCCCCCCCCCCCCCCCCCCCCGGACACTTTTTGGCACTCCTGTCAATGAGACCCACATTCCGCCCTAAGAATATCTCAAACAATGTCAAGGCGCAGGATGCCCTCACCTGTGGTATTGACTTTGCAGGAACTGGAACTCCTCCTTAATCCTATCCAAGGTCTCAGGGTAAGTAAGTTTGAGGCTCTGAGGAGGACCAGAAGCTGCACCTGCAGAGGCCTGCAAGTGAGACTGAAAGAATAATGGGTTATCATGAGGATACAAGAACTCCTCCAGATAAGGACTGTTACTACATAAATATGCAAAGTTACCCAAGATGTAACAAAATGTTTTGTTCTGCACTAAATATGTAAAAACATCTAAAAAGATGAATAGGTGTACTAAATAAACTTCTAAGATGTTGCAAACTCACTCATAATCTGTATCTATATTACAGGGAGTATCCAATGAGAATTTCATCCCAATCACAGGCCACATATTCCAGAATGTTTTTTTTTTATTCTCCACCAACGACTGTGTCTGGTTTAGAACTAGCAATATTGATTTCTTATTATAAATGGGACTTGGGAGGGGAGGGAGGAGAATGAAGCATTTGAATATAGCTTCATTGTAAGTGAAGCATTGTAGTTAATTCACAGCAAAAAGATTTTAGGTCACAAGTTCCTTTTTTAAAATCTTTCTCGGAACATATGGAGAGTGGGAGGTTTAAGTATTAAAAAAAGTCCACGGAAATGTTATTGCCCACTAGAATTGTAAGTGTAACTCAGACAGATAGGCCCACTCAAGATGTGAAGTGACAATAGAAAAGTTACTTACCGGTGGCCTGTTTTGAGGAAACATCCTCTGGGGAGGTAGTGAAACTTTCTCCAATGTTTTTAAGGGTTTATTCCTGTAAACAAGAAGAGTGTTAGACACTACGTCACGTTATACTTTCTTTGCTCTTCCCAAAGGTTCCAGATACAAGATAGAGGAAACTGGCCTTGAGAGATGGTATGGACAGTGGATGGCAGCTGATAATGGCCATGTGCAGGGAGTGAAGGTGTACAGTCATGTGTAGAGAGGAAGTGGTGTCTGCAGAATAGTATGGCTTTGATAGTGGGTAAGTGCAGACTATGGTGATATCTTACAAGTTAGAGGTGCAGGATACAGGGGCAGCAGTATCTAGTCTGGATAGTGGGTACTTGCAAGAAGTTGTGGAATCTTGCCTTGGTAGAAGCTATGCGCAGTTTAGGGTATACAGGGATTTGCACTGACAGTGGGTGGCATGGAGACAGCACTTAAAAACCAGAGCCCAGGTATTGGGAGGGAGAACAGAGGTGTGTACAAATAGATAGGTGTGTGTGTATACAATGAGTGAGAGTGCAGTGCCTTGAAGGTAGGGAGGACATGGTAAGATATTTGGAATTTGATGGGATGCCAGGAAAAAGAATTAAGGTGGGGATGAGCAGAGACTGATCTAGGGAGGATTGAAATTATTGTAACCACAGAATCAAAATAAATAGCAAGAACAAGGCTTGCAACAAGAATCAGGATGTTGGGCCATATGCTACACATCCATTAGTGAAAATTACAGTTTATAACCTCTATGAATACACCTCTAACCCCAGCTCCTAAGAAATGGATCTGTTTTAAGAATGTTTTTCTCGCTGAATAATATGCTGTCAGCTTTTGAAAGTTATTCATTATTGCATCACTCTCCCAATCTTATAGTCACACATTATGTGGTTACTATACCACAATCTTCCTATTGTCACAAACTGATCCCATACCATGGTATATGTTGTGTACACCAAGACAAGCACAGAGTGAGGTATGGTATTTGCATAGAGCTTGCAGTTCAGTAGTATACACTTTTGTTCAAATATTGCAAAAAAAATAAAATAAGTGCACTGTGTCACGGTGAGGGATACACAGTAGAGTCAATCTGGACAACCTTGTACACAGGAATGTATAAACACATGATAATATGTTTTCCAGTCTCAGCAGCTCAGTAACCCTTTCACTGTCAGACATTGTCTATTCAATATCCTATGACACAATCACTTCTTCCTCTTGTCTGTCTGGGACTCCCTACAGCTCTTATGCCACCCTCCCCCCTGATAAAAAGTCTACAATGTACTCCTATTTCTCAAATGCCTTTATCTCTTCCAAAATGGCAGGATGTGTCCATTGAATTATATATGCAGATTATTTTGTTCCCATCCATATCCCTTTCCTCACAAACACTAAAGTAGTACCCCAAACTTTGCTAACTATCATCCTTCATCAGTCTCCCTTTCATCACCCAAGGAGTGCATCCCATCTGTCTCCTGAAGACCAAAGTCTTTAGTGTCTCATGTGGCCTCTCTACCATTCCTTCTCCCAGTTCGGGACTCTTAGTCACTGCATGTGTTTTTTCCTCTATACATCCACTGCCTCTTTCCCAGTTCTTTCTTCCTCCCTAGTCCAAAGCTGTCTTTTTGACCTCAATATGTATCCTTTGCATATGATACCAGTATTTCTCTCCAGTCCCAGAATCTCTTCCCATGTCCCCTGTCTCTCTCCACCAGGCATCTCTTTCCCTCCCATCTCTACAGCCTGCATGTCTCTACCCTCTCTCTCTGGTCTCAGTGCTTCCCAATAGGTCTCTCCCCAAGTCCCAGGCTTCATTGTTTCTCCCAAGGCCTCCTGTATCTCTCCTACCACTGCATCCAGCATGTCTCTCTCTCTCCAGTTTCACCCCCATCCTCTATCTAGCACTAATGTTTACATGTGTGTTTCTCTGTCCCCAGGCTTTCCCTGGTCTCTGCCACCTCTGCATTCTAGCATGTCTCCTCTATCCCCAGTGTCTATCTTCATATATTGCAACTCCAGCCTCATGGCTACCCAGTCTCTCCCTTATTGTCTCTCCTGACTGTATCCAATCTGCCCAGTATATCTGCCCTTTGCCAGAGTATTTGTCTCTTTCTCCAAGCCTCTCAGTATCTCTCTCTGCATATATTCCTGTGTCTCTATACAATCTGTCTCTCTCAGTGTCTCTGTCTCTCCCTCTAAGCCTCCCAGTATCTCCCTATATTGCCTCTCTCTTTCCAATCTCTGTCTCCAGTCCTCCCAGTATTTCTCCCACCTATCACATATTATAATTGTCTAACTACGATTCGTCGTCACACTGCGTTGCGTAGTGCGTAGGACTTAGCGATGAGTGCCGCAGGCGCTCATCGCCCGGCGAGCCGTTAAATCGCAGCACTTTGGCAATGAGCACCGCAGGCGCTCATTGCAGGCGAGGCGTTAAATCGTAGCACTTTGGCAATGAGCGGCGCTCATTGCGAGGCGAGCCGTTATGTTAAACCGTAGCACTTTGGCAATGAGCGGGCAGGCGAGCCGAGCCGTTAAAACGTAGCACTTAGAAAAAAAAATACGAGATGAAAAAAATTACGAGATAAGCGGCGGAACCAAAACAATAAAAAAAACACTAAATATACACTAAAAAATTAAATAAAGGTCACTTACAGCACGGGGAACCAGGCAGGATGTCTGGAAGTGAGTTGGAACTCCAATTTACATCGATTTAGCCGAGTTACAAAGATCGAAAATCGGCTAAGCGAGAAAAAAATGGCCGCCGAAAAAAATGAAAACGAGGCTATACTACTACGAACTGCGTAAAACACAGCCACAGACGTATGTGTTTGAAAAACAACGAGATAAAGGATGCGGATTAACCGCGCAATGAGTAAATAGACAGTAGCGAGTACATTTTACGAAACGCAATTACAGATTTACGCATTAACACAGATTTAACGCCTTTGTCTCGCGCAACATCGGATTTACCGCCTAAACCAACGCATTTGATGAAATATAAGTTGAAAGTTACAAAAATAAAAATGTAAAAAAAAAAATTGTCTATTTTAAGAAGAAAAAAAAAAAGGGACAAATGTAGCGTCAGGTTGTGTGGCAAACAAATTTCACAACATTTAACCGTCATTTGACCGTTTGATCATATTTACTGTTAAACCGTAGTACTTTAGCGGGCTTAGCGATGAGCGCCTCAGGCGATCCTCGCGAGGCGAGCCGTTAAACCGTAGTACTTTGGCAATGAGCGCCGCAGAAAAAATGGCGGACGAACAAAACGAAAACGAGGCTACAGCACTATAACCACGGAAAACACGTACTGATAATCCGCTAAGACGCATACCACACATTATTCGCCATTTTAGGATAATGCGGAAGTACACAGCTACGTTAACGGTTTCGGCTCGCGCACGCACACTATTACACTGCACACGTTCATAACGCTTACACAGCACATCCACACCACTAATGCTGCAGCAACATCAACACAGATTGCCAGCTCTTCAACACAATGCATAAAAATACGTAAATTAATTTATTAATTTGTATTCTATATTTCAGTAGTACACAGAAAACAACATTAGCTTCCTTTACAATTCCATATGTATATTAATAACTAAACTTTTAAAACATACACATCTCATTGCTGTCATTTTTTGACGGGCAATACGCTAGTCTCTATATAGTGTCTATTTTTCTCTCATTCCAGTGTCTCCCCTCTTTCCAGGCTTCCCATGGTCACTCTCATTCCAGTCGTGTCTGTATCCCTCTCTGACATCCCACCTCCCTCTGGTCTTTCATCTCTCCCAGTGTATGTCTCCCTCGCTGTTATCCCCCCATCTCTCAGTTCTCCCTCTCTGGTATCTCTCCCCCATCTAGTCTCTCTCTCCAGGCCTCCAAGTGTATCTCTCTCTCATACATACACATATATACACACATACACATATATATATATATTATATATTATATATATATATATATATAATATAGCTCTGTCTATCTCTACTATTATCTCATTGCAGTCGTTTACTGGCGTCTCTCTCTCAAAGGCCACACAGTGTATCTCTCTTTGATGTCACAGTCTCTAGTATCCCCCTAGTCTCTCTCTCTCTGGCATCTGTCCCATTTCTAGTCTCTCTCTATATGGTCTCTCTCCAGGCCTCAGTGTCTATCTCCTCTGCATCCAGCCTGTCGCCTCACTCCAGAATTCCCACTGTATCTCTCTGGTGTATGTCATCCTCTCCCTTTAGTGTCTCTCTTTAGGCCGCCCACTGCCTCTCTGCATCCAGCCTGTCTCCTCTCTCCCATTGTCTCTCTCTGGTGTCCCTCTCTCCCCAGGCCTCCCAATGTCTCTCTTCCCCCCTGGTCTCTCTCTCTCTCTCTCCAGGCATCTCAGTGTCTCTCTCTCTCTCCAGACCTCCCAGTATCTATCTACCCTTCTCTGCCTGGTCTCTCTCTCAGTATCTCCAGGCCTCCCAGTATCTCTCTCTCTCTGGCCTCCCGGTAACTAGTGTCACTCTCCCACCTCTATCCCTGGTGTCACTCTCCCTGGCCTCTCTCCCACTCTATCCCTGGCCTCTCTCTCCAGGCCTCCCAGTGTCTCTCTCTCTCTCTCTCTAGGCCTCCCAGTGTCTCTCTCTCTCTCTCTAGGCCTCCCAGTGTCTCTCTCTCTAGGCCACCCAGTGTCTCTCTCTCTCTCTCTCTCTCTAGGCCTCCCAGTGTCTCTCTCTCTCTCTCTCTCTAGGCCTCCCAGTGTCTCTCTCTCTCTCTATAGGCCTCCCAGTGTCTCTCTCTCTCTCTCTCTATAGGCCTCCCAGTATGTCTCTCTCTCTCTCCAGGCCTCCCAGTGTCTCTCTCTCTCTCTCTCCAGGCCTCCCAGTGTCTCTCTCTCTCCAGGCCTCCCAGTGTCTCTCTCTCTCTCTCTCCAGGCCTCCCAGTGTCTCTCTCTCTCTCTCTCCAGGCCTCCCAGTGTCTCTCTCTCTCTCTCTCCAGGCCTCCCAGTGTCTCTCTCTCTCTCTCTCCAGGCCTCCCAGTGTCTCTCTCTCTCTCTCTCCAGGCCTCCCAGTGTCTCTCTCCAGGCCTCCCAGTGTCTCTCTCCAGGCCTCCCAGTGTCTCTCTCCAGGCCTCCCAGTGTCTCTCTCCAGGCCTCCCAGTGTCTCTCTCCAGGCCTCCCAGTGTCTCTCTCCAGGCCTCCCAGTGTCTCTCTCCAGGCCTCCCAGTGTCTCTCTCCAGGCCTCCCAGTGTCTCTCTCCAGGCCTCCCAGTGTCTCTCTCCAGGCCTCCCAGTGTCTCTCTCCAGGCCTCCCAGTGTCTCTCTCCAGGCCTCCCAGTGTCTCTCTCCAGGCCTCCCAGTGTCTCTCTCCAGGCCTCCCAGTGTCTCTCTCTCTCTCTCTCTCTCTCTAGGCCTCCCAGTGTCTCTCTCTCTCCAGGCCTCCCAGTGCCTCTCTCTCTCTAGGCATCTCAGTCTCTCTCTCTCTCTCTCTCCAGACCTCCCAGTATCTATCTACCCTTCTCTGCCTGGTCTCTCTCTCAGTATCTCCAGGCCTCCCAGTATGTCTCTCTCTCTCTCTCTCCAGGCCTCCCAGTGTCTCTCTCCAGGCCTCCCAGTGTCTCTCTCTCTCTCTCCAGGCCTCCCAGTGTCTCTCTCTCTCTCTCCAGGCCTCCCAGTGTCTCTCTCTCTCTCTCC
Organism: Discoglossus pictus; assembly: GCA_027410445.1. Classification (NCBI taxonomy): domain Eukaryota; kingdom Metazoa; phylum Chordata; class Amphibia; order Anura; family Alytidae; genus Discoglossus; species Discoglossus pictus. The sequence continues at coordinate 291,616,368 of CM050163.1, forward strand.
AGGCCTCCCAGTGTCTCTCTCTCTCTCTCCAGGCCTCCCAGTGTCTCTCTCTCTCTCTCCAGGCCTCCCAGTGTCTCTCTCTCTCTCTCCAGGCCTCCCAGTGTCTCTCTCTCTCTCTCTCTCCAGGCCTCCCAGTGTCTCTCTCCAGGCCTCCCAGTGTCTCTCTCCAGGCCTCCCAGTGTCTCTCTCCAGGCCTCCCAGTGTCTCTCTCTCTCTCTCCAGGCCTCCCAGTGTCTCTCTCTCTCTCTCTCCAGGCCTCCCAGTGTCTCTCTCTCTCTCTCTCTCCAGGCCTACCAGTGTCTCTCTCTCTCTCTCTCCAGGCCTACCAGTGTCTCTCTCTCTCTCTCCAGGCCTACCAGTGTCTCTCTCTCTCTCTCTCCAGGCCTACCAGTGTCTCTCTCTCTCTCTCTCTCCAGGCCTACCAGTGTCTCTCTCTCTCTCTCTCTCCAGGCCTACCAGTGTCTCTCTCTCTCTCTCCAGGCCTACCAGTGTCTCTCTCTCCAGGCCTCCCAGTGTCTCTCTCTCTCTCTCCAGGCCTCCCAGTGTCTCTCTCTCTCTCTCCAGGCCTCCCAGTGTCTCTCTCTCTCTCTCCAGGCCTCCCAGTGTCTCTCTCTCTCTCTCCAGGCCTCCCAGTGTCTCTCTCTCTCTCTCCAGGCCTCCCAGTGTCTCTCTCTCTCTCTCCAGGCCTCCCAGTGTCTCTCTCTCTCTCCAGGCCTCCCAGTGTCTCTCTCTCTCTCTCCAGGCCTCCCAGTGTCTCTCTCGCTCTCTCCAGGCCTCCCAGTGTCTCTCTCGCTCTCTCCAGGCCTCCCAGTGTCTCTCTCTCTCTCTCCAGGCCTCCCAGTGTCTCTCTCTCTCTCCAGGCCTCCCAGTGTCTCTCTCTCTCTCTCCAGGCCTCCCAGTGTCTCTCTCTCTCTCCAGGCCTCCCAGTGTCTCTCTCTCTCTCCAGGCCTCCCAGTGTCTCCCCCTCTCTCCAGGCCTCCCAGTGTCTCTCTCTCCCCCTCTCTCCAGGCCTCCCAGTGTCTCTCTTCCCTCCCTCCAGGCCTCCCAGTGTCTCTCTTCCCTCTCTCCAGGCCTCCCAGTGTCTCTCTCTCCCCCTCTCTCCAGGCCTCCCAGTGTCTCTCTCTCCCCCTCTCTCCAGGCCTCCCAGTGTCTCTCTCTCCCCCTCTCTCCAGGCCTCCCAGTGTCTCTCTCTCCCCCTCTCTCCAGGCCTCCCAGTGTCTCTCTCTCCCCCTCTCTCCAGGCCTCCCAGTGTCTCTCTCTCCCCCTCTCTCCAGGCCTCCCAGTGTCTCTCTCTCCCCCTCTCTCCAGGCCTCCCAGTGTCTCTCTCTCTCCAGGCCTCCCAGTGTCTCTCTCTCTCCAGGCCTCCCAGTGTCTCTCTCTCTCCAGGCCTCCCAGTGTCTCTCTCTCTCCAGGCCTCCCAGTGTCTCTCTCTCTCTCCAGGCCTCCCAGTGTCTCTCTCTCTCTCCAGGCCTCCCAGTGTCTCTCTCTCTCCAGGCCTCCCAGTGTCTCTCTCTCTCCAGGCCTCCCAGTGTCTCTCTCTCTCCAGGCCTCCCAGTGTCTCTCTCTCTCCCGGCCTCCCAGTGTCTCTCTCTCTCCAGGCCTCCCAGTGTCTCTCTCTCTCCAGGCCTCCCAGTGTCTCTCTCTCTCCAGGCCTCCCAGTGTCTCTCTCTCTCTCTCTCTCCAGGCCTCCCAGTGTCTCTCTCTCTCTCTCTCCAGGCCTCCCAGTGTCTCTCTCTCTCTCTCTCCAGGCCTCCCAGTGTCTCTCTCTCTCTCTCTCCAGGCCTCCCAGTGTCTCTCTCCAGGCCTCCCAGTGTCTCTCTCCAGGCCTCCCAGTGTCTCTCTCCAGGCCTCCCAGTGTCTCTCTCCAGGCCTCCCAGTGTCTCTCTCCAGGCCTCCCAGTGTCTCTCTCCAGGCCTCCCAGTGTCTCTCTCCAGGCCTCCCAGTGTCTCTCTCCAGGCCTCCCAGTGTCTCTCTCCAGGCCTCCCAGTGTCTCTCTCCAGGCCTCCCAGTGTCTCTCTCCAGGCCTCCCAGTGTCTCTCTCCAGGCCTCCCAGTGTCTCTCTCCAGGCCTCCCAGTGTCTCTCTCCAGGCCTCCCAGTGTCTCTCTCCAGGCCTCCCAGTGTCTCTCTCCAGGCCTCCCAGTGTCTCTCTCTCTCTCTCTCTCGCTCTCTCTAGGCCTCCCAGTGTCTCTCTCTCTCCAGGCCTCCCAGTGCCTCTCTCTCTCTAGGCATCTCAGTCTCTCTCTCTCTCTCTCCAGACCTCCCAGTATCTATCTACCCTTCTCTGCCTGGTCTCTCTCTCAGTATCTCCAGGCCTCCCAGTATGTCTCTCTCTCTCTCTCTCTCCAGGCCTCCCAGTGTCTCTCTCCAGGCCTCCCAGTGTCTCTCTCTCTCTCTCCAGGCCTCCCAGTGTCTCTCTCTCTCTCTCCAGGCCTCCCAGTGTCTCTCTCTCTCTCTCCAGGCCTCCCAGTGTCTCTCTCTCTCTCTCCAGGCCTCCCAGTGTCTCTCTCTCTCTCTCTCTCCAGGCCTCCCAGTGTCTCTCTCTCTCTCTCTCTCCAGGCCTCCCAGTGTCTCTCTCCAGGCCTCCCAGTGTCTCTCTCTCTCTCTCTCCAGGCCTCCCAGTGTCTCTCTCTCTCTCTCTCCAGGCCTCCCAGTGTCTCTCTCTCTCTCTCTCTCCAGGCCTCCCAGTGTCTCTCTCTCTCTCTCTCTCCAGGCCTCCCAGTGTCTCTCTCTCTCTCTCCAGGCCTCCCAGTGTCTCTCTCTCTCTCTCCAGGCCTACCAGTGTCTCTCTCTCCAGGCCTACCAGTGTCTCTCTCTCTCTCTCTCCAGGCCTACCAGTGTCTCTCTCTCTCTCTCTCCAGGCCTACCAGTGTCTCTCTCTCTCTCTCTCCAGGCCTACCAGTGTCTCTCTCTCTCTCTCCAGGCCTACCAGTGTGTCTCTCTCTCTCTCCAGGCCTACCAGTGTGTCTCTCTCTCTCTCTCTCCAGGCCTACCAGTGTCTCTCTCTCTCTCTCTCTCTCTCCAGGCCTACCAGTGTCTCTCTCTCTCTCTCCAGGCCTACCAGTGTCTCTCTCTCTCTCTCCAGGCCTACCAGTGTCTCTCTCTCTCCAGGCCTACCAGTGTCTCTCTCTCCAGGCCTACCAGTGTCTCTCTCTCTCTCTCTCCAGGCCTACCAGTGTCTCTCTCTCCAGGCCTCCCAGTGTCTCTCTCTCTCTCTCCAGGCCTCCCAGTGTCTCTCTCTCTCTCTCCAGGCCTCCCAGTGTCTCTCTCTCTCTCTCCAGGCCTCCCAGTGTCTCTCTCTCTCTCTCCAGGCCTCCCAGTGTCTCTCTCTCTCTAGGCCTCCCAGTGTCTCTCTCGCTCTCTCCAGGCCTCCCAGTGTCTCTCTCTCTCTAGGCCTCCCAGTGTCTCTCTCGCTCTCTCCAGGCCTCCCAGTGTCTCTCTCTCTCTCTCCAGGCCTCCCAGTGTCTCTCTCTCTCTCTCCAGGCCTCCCAGTGTCTCTCTCTCTCTCTCTCCAGGCCTCCCAGTGTCTCTCTCTCTCTCCAGGCCTCCCAGTGTCTCTCTCTCCCCCTCTCTCCAGGCCTCCCAGTGTCTCTCTCTCCCCCTCTCTCCAGGCCTCCCAGTGTCTCTCTTCCCTCCCTCCAGGCCTCCCAGTGTCTCTCTTCCCTCTCTCCAGGCCTCCCAGTGTCTCTCTCTCCAGGCCTCCCAGTGTCTCTCTCTCCCCCTCTCTCCAGGCCTCCCAGTGTCTCTCTCTCCCCCTCTCTCCAGGCCTCCCAGTGTCTCTCTCTCCCCCTCTCTCCAGGCCTCCCAGTGTCTCTCTCTCCCCCTCTCTCCAGGCCTCCCAGTGTCTCTCTCTCCAGGCCTCCCAGTGTCTCTCTCTCCCCCTCTCTCCAGGCCTTTCAGTGTCTCTCTCTACCCCTCTCTCCAGGCCTCCCAGTGTCTCTCTCTCCCCCTCTCTCCAGGCCTCCCAGTGTCTCTCTCTCCCCCTCTCTCCAGGCCTCCCAGTGTCTCTCTCTCCCCCTCTCTCCAGGCCTCCCAGTGTCTCTCTCTCCCCCCTCTCTCCAGGCCTCCCAGTGTCTCTCTCTCCCCCTCTCTCCAGGCCTCCCAGTGTCTCTCTCTCCCCCTCTCTCCAGGCCTCCCAGTGTCTCTCTCTCCCCCTCTCTCCAGGCCTCCCAGTGTCTCTCTCTCCCCCTCTCTCCAGGCCTCCCAGTGTCTCTCTCTCCAGGCCTCCCAGTGTCTCTCTCTCCCCCTCTCTCCAGGCCTTTCAGTGTCTCTCTCTACCCCTCTCTCCAGGCCTCCAGTGTCTCTCTCTCCCCCTCTCTCCAGGCCTCCCAGTGTCTCTCTCTCCCCCTCTCTCCAGGCCTCCCAGTGTCTCTCTCTCCCCCTCTCTCCAGGCCTCCCAGTGTCTCTCTCTCCCCCTCTCTCCAGGCCTCCCAGTGTCTCTCTCTCCCCCTCTCTCCAGGCCTCCCAGTGTCTCTCTCTCCCCCTCTCTCCAGGCCTCCCAGTGTCTCTCTCTCCCCCTCTCTCCAGGCCTCCCAGTGTCTCTCTCTCCCCCTCTCTCCAGGCCTCCCAGTGTCTCTCTCTCCCCCTCTCTCCAGGCCTCCCAGTGTCTCTCTCTCCCCCTCTCTCCAGGCCTCCCAGTGTCTCTCTCTCCCCCTCTCTCCAGGCCTCCCAGTGTCTCTCTTCCCTCTCTCCAGGCCTCCCAGTGTCTCTCTCCCCCTCTATCCCTGGTGTCTCTCTCCAGGCCTCCCAGTGTCTTTCTCCTCCTCTCTCTCTGGTGTCTCTCTCCAGGCCTCCCAGTGTCTCTCCCACCTCTGCATCCAGCCTGTCTCCACTCTCCCAGTCTCTCTCTGTCCCCAGTGGTCGATTCCCCGCTCTCTCACCAGGCCCCGTAGTAGGAGGAGCCGGTCTCCGGTCGGGCCCAGTCTCCCGGTGCTCCGTGCGGCCCCTCCCTCCGGCTCAATCAGCGGCAGCCAGCTCCACGTGGGTCCGAGCTCCTGCAGGCAGACCCAGCTCGGTCCAACCAATCACAACCCGTCTGTCCCCACGTGGGTATTGGCCGTCGCGCTCTCATTGGTTGCCTGTTTCGGAGCTGTCAATCAACGAGGCCTCAGCGCTTCTCAGCCACTTAACCCCTGCAGCCCCGGAGCGAGCTGGGTGGCTGCTTCTATTAACCCCTCATCGTCCTCTCCCCTCCTCCTCTGCTGGCCCAGAGCAACTGCATAATGCTGTTTAAGTGGAAAGGAGATAATACTCCCCCACAGGGGACAACAATCCTCCTACACTCACAAATACCAGGGGGCCGCATTAGAATTAACTATTGAGGCCCAGGATGTGCTATAATAGTGTCATTATTATCATTATCACTATTATTATATTATATACCAACACAAATACAAATATGTATGATATAATCATATGTGTAGAGTGACGTGTCCATGACAATAAGGTTATCATATGTATCCACACACACATCATAGTATCACTGTTATTATAGCTATATAATAAGACTGCTGCATTGTACACATAACATATCAGAAATAAGAAAGCTACTTCTGTATAATAATGTATGCAGAAAATAATGACATTTTGATGC